>KN840443.1:0-155529 GCA_000832265.1 Phlebiopsis gigantea 11061_1 CR5-6 | reverse complement strand
ACTGCATCAGAAAGTGTGTGATTTGAGTGACTTTGGATTTGGGTAATTTAATGACATATTGGGACATAGGGCGTTCATTTACTTTTGCTCCCCAGTGTATGCCCGCACAGGCATCAGCATCGTTGCCGCATAGGGCCCAGAGATTGCGCGCGCGATCCGCAACTGCCCCCGGCGCATCCTCGGGCATGGCTGGTGCGCCAGAGCCGGGGCTGCGACGCTCTCCCGCGGCGCACCATGCTGGGAACACGGCCGCGCGGGGACATCGCCAGCAATGCGAGAATCAAACCTTGGGCGCGCGTGCTAGAGCCGGCCCAGGACGCGCGAACTCTGTCGCCGCGCGGCGCCTCACGATGGTGTCCGCTGCTGCCGGCGCAGGGCGCCGACGAAGCCCGCGTGTCTGGCCGTCGCCGCGACGCGCGCGCGTACGCAGCGCCCGCTGTATATGGCTGCCTTCCAACGTCGATGGCACCGACACGCACGCGCGCGTCGAGCGCATATACCCACGCCACGCGCGCGCGTGCTTCTGGTCCCGCCTCATCGTGCATTCCCAGCTTGCCGGACGGGCAATGTGTCTCTGTAGTACTGTGTTTCTCGATGCCGGTGCTGCAACCAGTGCTAGAGACTGGTCGTAAAGTGGTTTTGAGCAGCAGGGAGTTCCTCGATACCAGTCGCAAGTACTCAGTTCGTGTGTATCATAATCAAGCCGTTTTCGGCGCTGGGTCTCTTTGAAATCGCGCGACCGCGTTTCGTCAAGCCGTTGCCAGCACCCACATCGAACTGCTGAAGCTGTGGTTCGAACGGTCTGCAGACCATTCGCTCCAGATATGAGGTGACTTACACACCATAATGGAGGGGGATAAGAATAAACTAGTACTATCCGAACCCATATGGAGAAGTGAAGACTTCTCCGCCCTGGCTTTCGCTGCATCTAATTTCATCGAGCTCACCGCGTCACTGAGCGCGATTACCTGGATGGCAGCTGGGAGCGCCTCGCCCGGCTACTTTCAATGCCTTGTAGATCTCACGCTTCATGAACACAGGTGACTGGGGGTTTACCGCAAGCTACATCGGTGCTCCAGGGCTCACAGCTTTGTGCTGCACAATGTATACATTCAGCCCGAGCCTCTTCGCGTGCCTAACGTCAGGTATCCGACCCACATCCGACTCGAAGGCTGTTCGTCCGATTTGGCCTTTCGTCTTGAGAGTCATATTTTCCGTCAAGCTCTAAATCTCAAATCCCCCGAACTCATCAAAAGCTGCTGCTCTCCGGAATTACTGAAGTTCATTAGAGGTCCGAACCTGAACCGCCTCGACGCGATCACCATCACCAAGTGTCTATACCCCTGTTGTCGCTCCCTCTACATCCTGATCATCAACAACGGAGTGTCCAGAAGAGGACGATTTATCGTACATGTCAGAATAGATCTCTAGCACTAACAAACATGACTGCGTCGCTCCCCTCGCAAGACATCCAAGTAATACACTACAGCACGTTATTCGATCTATGCGTCTCAGCGTCGTTTTTTATCTTCTAAACCGCTTGCGGTAGTCACGTCGATAACCACAGGTAGTCCCGTCATCAGACCTCCTGCCGCCGCGTCCATGTCCCACTTCGCGTTTTGAACGTACTCTAGGAATTGCGGAAAGAGGCCATCAACGACGGCTTTGGAAGAACGTACGTCCGCGAGCAAACTCTGCACATCAATGCTTCCCAGCTCACGCTTCGCGGTCCTCGACGCCGCGACTTCCGTGGCAAGGATCCACGCCTTGATATGATCGCGCGCCGTGTGGCCCGTCTTGAGTACGACCCTCAAATGCGGAGGGGACAGGCGGCGTGCATGCGCGTCGAACCAGACGACGTACTTGTCGCCCTCGAAGAGCTGCAGCAGCTCGGGAAGCCACCGCTCGGGCGAGCCCCCCGTCCACCACGGGCATTCCTGACGCCCGAGCAGAGCTTGCCAAGGTGACCGGCTGGGGGGACGGCAGGGGATGATGGTCGACAGCGCAGACCCCATATCGCAGCGACCCCTAACCTGCCTTGCCTTTCCCGGTTCGCTGCGGACGAGCAAACAGGGGTCCGCGAAGAGACGTTCCTCGCGAGAGACGAGTTGAGGGGTCATCGGCGGCTTCGAGGACCCCTGATTCCTGAAGGCGTCCCAGACGATGCTCGTGCGCTGTCGATTCAGGGAGCGGAAGGTGACCGCGCGCACGGCAAAGTAGTTGATCGAGATGTGAGCGGCTACGAGGAGGATGAGAAGCGTGTACGTCGTCCTCTGATCCTGCACGTAGGGCATGATGGCCGAGCCGCACTGGGTTAGGCAAAGTTTCAGTATGCGAAATGTGGAGCAAAGAGTGGTTCTGGACCGACCAGCATGCCGATGAGAGCAAGCACGGTCTCCTTGCTTCCGTCTTTCGCGCTGAGATCGCTGATGTCACCAGAAACCGTGCCGCTGTCCGGCTGAGCGAAGTGCAGCGTCAGAGCTGCCTTCGAGCCTCCTGCCGCAACTCCGCAGATGGCGCGGAAAGCACCGCTCAGGCAAAGCGCGAACCCACGTAAAGACCCTGGACGATGAGCGAGCGTGGGGTATATGAATGGAGGGAAGGAAGTGTATGCGATATCTAGAGAGTACGCTGAGAGAAGTGGCGAGAGTGTGTCTAGAAGGAGCGGGATGTCGTTGAATATGTCGGCAAGGAAGCGATATGTCTTCGCTTCTGGTGATAGCAATGTACCGAGGTAGTACGCAGATACGATGGCTGGAGTATAATGAGTAAAATGCACCGTAATTTCCTGAGAGATACTCACTCGTAATGCGACTGAAAATGTCTTGCAAAATGGTCAGCAGCAATGCGTCCGTCGCTGACGCCTCAGCTTGTCCTACACCATGTCCTGTGTTACAAACGAGATCAATTGCAGCAGTCGAAAAACGGTTTGTGATCCCAAACCTTCTAGCACAGCTCGTGACGCGATAAGGCCAGCAAGAGAACTGCAGAATGCTTGCAAGGCGTTCAGGATTTGATATCTGAGGGGCGTCAAGATAGTGTTCCCAAGGGGCTAAACACCTCCTTACTTGGAGTAATCTGAAAATGAAAAATGAGCTCTCCGAACACGTTCCAAGGGCACAGTTCATGCCAACCTGAAGAAACGCTCGCAGGATAACCCGCAGGAAGAAATACATCTTGCAGCAGTTGCGTCAAGCCCAGAGAACGCCCGCGCCCTACGGCTCTCACGTCCTGAAGAAGGGTTCGTCAGCTAGCAAGCTGAACTCGCCATTCTACATACATATGTGTACTCATTTTCCGTGGAATCACCGCGTATTTCGTAGGCAGCACGAAGGCTCCCTGACTCATTACGTTCTTGAATTACGAGCTAAAATTTGAGCGGTGAGGTGCATTGCCAGGGGAGCTACTGAAAGCTTCCTGACCTGTTCGCCATGACCCATGACATCAACTTCACCAGACGCCTTTCGTGGTGTCGTCCTCGGGAAGAGCCCTCGAGAGAAGTCAAGACGAACTCAGGTGTCAGAGGTCAGGCCTCGACACCGTTCCGCCACGTGGACAGCGGTACCACGACACCGCGATCACGGCTTTGGGGTCCCGCATAACTCTCGCACAGCGACGCTAAGCATGGCTGATGCGTCTTTCAAGGACGTCCCAGAGATATTCGAGGTAACCGATTTTTCCATGTCAGCCAACACTACCTGACAATGTCGGGTATAGGTCGACCTCGGGGAGTCGTTGACTGCGCGGACAGAGGCTCTCTGTGAGTGCTGTGCTTGCCCAGTTCAGGCTAGGAGATTGACCATGGCTGCTTGCACCAGCGACCTTCAGGGAACTCGGGCCACCGGATTTGTGTCATGTTGTAAAGAGTACAGGGCGTACTGGACACCGCGATGTGGGTGACACTGCAATCATTCATCCGGCCAAGGCTCATTGCTCTAACAGCAAGGCTCATATCACTACGTCTCCGGAGTCGACGCGTCATCTTCAGCTTCACTGGCAGCCTACATAAACTCTTTGACTTATGCTATTGAGGATGATGCGGGGTGGTTTTCAAAAGGGTCTGGATGGAAAGTCCGCAATGGGTGCTACTGGTGTGTTCGCCTATTGCTCGAGCCATGATGTCATGTCTCATACGCGTCCCTAGTTGCTTCAACGCGTTTTCAAGGGTTGATGTACGAGTGGATGTGAAGATACCTGGAGGCGTACATGCGTATGTCGTTGACTTGCGTGGAGAAAGGTGTGTAGCGGTGGTCCCAACGTCAGTGCACGGCCCCCTTGACACGTCAGGCAGACACGAAGCGACCCCCGAGATCTGGCAAGAGACATATCTATCTGCGTTGCTTAGGGCCATACTGTACTCCGACGACCCTACATACTGGCTCGAAGCATACCGGAAATTGGACCCTATCACAACCCCCGAAGGCGAACTACGCTTCTTGCAGGCCGCAGAGGCGCTATTCCACAAAGGCTGGCAAGTCGGATCAGACCCCGAGATCCAGGTCGCCACTGTAGTCTCAAATCACCTCACGAATGCAGTAATGAAGTACTTCGGTGACAGTGGTCGATATGAGCCAGCCGCAAACCTTTTCGAGAAGTTGAGTATACGAGAACCAGAAGTGTCCTCGCTACTAGCAAGAGCATATCTTGGCATGAGTACGTGTCCAATTCTTCGTCGAGCGCTAGGACTCAACCTTCTAGTAACTCAGACGAAGAGGTCAAAGCCGTTCAGATTATCGCTGCCGCAATGAAGCAAACGCCACAGTCCTACACACTGCTCCATGTCCAGTGCGACTTTTTACGAGGGAAGGGCAACTACGAATGGGCGCTCAAATTAGCTCGACAAGCCGTCAACTGCGCACCAAGTGAGTTCGTGACTTGGGAGAAGCTCACGGAGATCTACATCGACTTGGGGCAGTTTGATTCGGTGCGCGAAGCTAACTGTATGCGCATAAATTCCTCCGCTAATTTACTCTTCAGGCTCTTCTGACCTTGAACTCATGTCCGATGTTCACTTACAACGGACGAGACTCGCATCGCAGTCTAACTGCATCCCGGATACACCTTCCGCCGAAGGGCCAAATCGTAGACATTCTTCCCGAACGAGTGAAGATGGAAGACGATGAGGTATACACCTCCGTTCTTTATCCATGCAAACGTTGACACGGGTATTTAGGCAGACCCTGCCTTATTGCGCCTCCCAGCCCCTGGGCTCAGGGGCACATGGGCGCGAGCCTACTCTCTCCTCACCCGTCTCGTCAACCAAGTCGGCTGGGACGAACTGCTCAGAACGCGGAGCGCTGTATTCGTGATGGAAGAAGAGTATCGCATGCAGAAAGCTCAAAGCGAGTCGCATACTAACGCGTCTACCACTGTCATTCACGAAGATGGCTCTGTGACGACCCAGGGCCAGGGATCCACACTCGTAACAAAGGATGCAGACGACGACGCGTCGACGAGGGGCGTACGCTCAGCTGCCGCGACGCCATCGCACTCTCCCAATGACTCGCTGCCAAACGGACAGGCATCAGCTAGCGCGGATGTCGACGCCGTAACGAACGGCATCCCGACCATTCGAATCTCGACGGAAAGCAATCGAGAACGGGTAAAGTCGGAAGTTGCGAGCGCGGATACTACGACGAATGGCGTCGCAGAAAACGGGAAAGTCGATGCTGCAGGCCACGCACTAGAGAAACCTATACAGGCCGCGGGTGGCGAAGATGCCCAAACCGACGCTACTGGCGTCCAGGGCGCGCACACGCCACAGGAGGCATTTAGTTTTACCAGCAAGCGGCTATGTGAGCGCTGGCTGGACAACTTATTCATGGTTCTCTACGAGGTAGGCTTCTGCTCAACAGTATTTGTATCAGCCGACTCACCGGTCTTAGGACCTCCGTGTCTGGACGATCTTCCGCGCTGAGGTCGCGCATTTCAAGAATCAGCACGTTGCATACCGCAAGACTGCGATGGAGTGGGAGATCCTCGGTGACCTCGCTCTACGTTTGCACCACAAGGAGGAAGCCAAGGAGTCGTACCAGAGATGCCTCGACGGCAACCGGTACTCTGCCAAACCGTGGATCAAGTTGATGGACATCTACGCCGACGAGGGGGACATCACGCGCACGCTCCAGGTCGGGATACGCGTTGCTGCGTATCAGTACGGCGAGTACACGGAGATGACTGTGAGCCGCTTTTCAATGTGTTCTCTGCTCGAGGCTCACGTGGCTCCTCCAGTACCCAACGCAGACCGCGCGGAACGTGTTCAAGCTCGGCCAACTCCACGGGCACGCCAAGATTAACTACACGCTGCTGAGCATGGGGCTGCCCGAGTCAGTGTTGAAGATCATGGAGAGCTACCTCAGCTACGGTAAAAAATTCAAAGTAGAAGGATACGACTTCTAAATCGCCTGCTCGTCTTCTTATTGCCTATTGGTCTGGGTAGACCCCATATACCATCGCTCGTAATATTATTATGTGTTAGTAGGGTGTCTGAGTGTCTGAATGGTCAAAATCAACTGTAGAAACGATCTATGACTCCCTGTGGACTGCGAGAACGTTGAACTGTGGACACGGACACTCGCGGTAGGGGAACCTGGACGGCTACTAGCTGAGAACTCGAGAAGATGATTGGAGAAGAGAGCTCATAGAGGAGCAAGGCTCCTTTGGACCCAAAATAGGTGATGTGATCATGTGTTCTAACCAAGGTAGTCGGATACCGTCGATGATATCGAAGAAATCCAGGGTATGGAGCGAGATTCCGGCTTCAGCCTCAATGAGCGTCCACCGCGAGGCGGCGCCAGAGCCGAGAGACATGCGTGGACTCTCCATCTTGCAAGGGCTCGAAGGATACGAGTCGTAGGAGATCTGATGGATGTATGCTTCCTCCAGAATGAGCTTGAGGACGTCGTCTAGAATCGTGTTCACGGGTGCGAATTCGGCCACCTCGCATTTTGTCTTATACGGCGATCCAATTTTCCAACCTGCCGCAGAAGCTCCTCTCTTTGGCCGTCCAAGATGGCACGTTCGGATGCAAGTCTTTTGAGCGTTTCTTAAGTTCGGCCATGATCGACGCGGGCTGCAAATTCCAGAAGTTCGACCAAAAGATTGACCCGCGGTTTCACGTCGATAGTCTCGTCACAAATGATCGTCTAGCCTGGTAAAACTTTCAGCAATCATCGACTAGAATCATGGGCCCGACGTACGACTTTGTCCCAGTTCAGGTTGAATACTGGTATACGTCACGCTGTCCACAGTTGACTGGGTGAGGCGGTTTCAAGTTAAGTTTGGATGAGGCGTGTTCACCGGTTGAAAACTAACAACCACAGGCTCCTGTGCATGACTGACCAGAGGCTCACGTGAATCGCAGACGACTGGTTTACTCATCAGTGGGGATCCCGCCCAGGCTCCAGCAGCGGCTGAAACGGCGTGCGTTACGTTGGTTATCGACGGTCCTGCTTCCACAGGGACAGTGGGAAAATCATCAGTCGTTGGTGCAATCTATTGTGCGTGATTACATGAATAATGCTAGTACTACAAGAATACGAAAGACTTATAGAAAATTGGTCAAACGGATGCGTCATACATGTAATTGGTAACCCTGTTTAACGGAATAGGTCAGCGCGCCTTGATACAAAGGTGTTAAAGATACTATACTAGGGAGCTAAATAGAAGATGGTGTAAGGTTTCTCACATCCGCCTTTGATTGTGTGCACTTGCGAACAATTTAAAATATGACAAGCGTGTATTTCAGCGACACACACGAACGCGACAAGAAGTGTGGCGGGGTCGACAAGCTTTCATGTATATTACAACCGAGTCCTTGAAGTCGCTTCCTATACGTACACTTGATTCCTTCCTTTCACGTGTAGAGAAACCGCTAGATAGCGCAACTACCGCTTGCCTCTCCATCCCGAGCCGCCGCCGAGGACGCCTCCGCCACCTACACCAAAGCCAGCAAACGCGCCGCCTGGTGAAGGGCCACCAGCCCCCTGACCCGCCCCCTCGCCGGGGCCGCTGATAGGGCTGTTGAAACCAGGCTTGAATGAGCTGCGGTACGCTGTCTGTGGCAACGACTGGATCGCAAGGAATTTGTTCGGTGTCGGGCGGTCGTCTGTGTTATACTGTGCAAGGTTGATCAGCACACGACACGCGTAAAAGAAAAGTAGTTTACAAACTCACCTGGAACTCGAGCCCGATGCCGTCTGCCTCAGACACGTCGAGCAACTTCACTAGCTTCTTGCCAATGCCGTTGATCTTCTCAACGTCGTCCTTGCTACGCGTCCAGAGCTGTATGCGATCGACCTTGCTCCGCAGACTGACGACGGCGCCGCAAATTTCATCGCCCTCGTCGAGGTCTTCGCCGACGAGCGCCATGGCAAGCCAGCTCCAGCAGCGATCGAGGAGTTGCGGGTTGTTCTTCATTGTGAGCACCCACTTGCCGCCCTTCGCGTTCGCCTCGTCCTCCCACATCGGTTTGATGCCGGACTTGAAGAGGTGGTAGTTGGAGTTGCGCTCGAGCTTTGAGGGCGGCTTGAGCCAGTTGAAGTAGCGGCAGAAGGACTCGACCGTGTCGAACTCGCCGATGACGGTGAGGCCGGCCTCGTACTCGACTGTATCTGCGGCGGGGTGCGCAGACAAAGGTGGATGTTCGCCTGGCGCCGACGCAGGGGTAAATGGCATCTTGGACTTGCAATCGTGGTAGATCGTCCTACAGGGGCGTTAGTGGATAAGGTATGACCAAAGCACGACACATACCAGGGATGTTCAAGAGGAAGCTCGGGAGCTTTCATACGTAGACCCGGCGTCTTTGGGTCCTCCACTGTCTCTGGCTCTGGTGGTTTCGACGTGCCATCAACAGATAGGGTCCTCGCCTTCGCGAGGTGGGCAGTAATAGCATCAAGGCTGGGGATGTTCTTGTATCCCCGGGGATAGTTCTTCTTCTTCGTCTCCTGGTCGTTCGATTCACTTTCTTCCTTCAGCACTTCTTCATTCAGTTTTTCCAGCCCCTCTGCGGTGAGGGGTTCGCCTGTGTCCCCGACGGGGGTGATGGACGTGCTGTGTGGCGGTGACGCGGAGAGCGCGGTGGGGGACGTTGATCTTGTGTTTGGGACATTCACAGCTGTCGAGTCTGCCGCAGACGTCGCCGCACTCGAGGCAACTGAGACCTGCGACCCTGTGCGCAGAAGGGAAGCAGCGAGACGGGGCCGCGAGGCGGAGGAAGAAGAGGAGGTGTTTGCGTTCAGGTTGATGCGCGCTGCGAGCTGGTTCAACGACGGCATACGCGCACCCGCTGCGGGGCGCTCTGGCTTCGGTGCTTCGAGGGCAGCATCTGTAGAGGACGTGGACATAGTCGTGCTCGTTGTAGGACACGACGAGCTCAAGTAAGTTCGCTGCCGCCCATGATGATCCTGTTCGGTAACTGCCGAAAGCTGTTCGCGTTGTAACGTCACAGCTCGTAAGTATTTCTGTAAGTCTACCATTCATTTGAAGTCTCTGGAATCTTGGTTCTCTTTGGATCTCGTTGAGAGTCGTGCAAAAGATAGCAACTCAAAACTTATTTGTAAGTAGCTATTGTATCCCTGCTCTCAACTTCGATGATTTTGAATACAAAGTTGAAAGGACACTCGAGAGCGCGACCAGGGTGCATTAATACTTAGAGTGCCATAAGTCTTACTTCGTACAGAATATAGTACAGATATGTGTCAACTAGCAACATCAGGAATGCGTACGAATTCTATACAGCGGTGAATGTTCAAAGATGTTGGGACAAAGTCTGGAATATGTAAACTTGATCGAATTTACCTCCCAGTTGTCTTCGGCAATCTCTGTTTGCTTTTGGAAAACGGTATACAGGTCATAGGTACGTAGATTGATCATATAGAGAGGTGAGGAAGGCGGTGAGGCCTAGGAAGGGACAGAGCAATATGATCAGGAGCGAAGCGTCGGAGAGCCAGGGGGGCGGGCGGTGCGAACAACAATCCTCATCATCCATTCACACTGTTGTTTACACTCATACATGATGTTCCTTATGTAACTAGATGGTTTACCTTTGTGTTTATTGCTGGCATTATGAGTGTGATACAAGGTCAGGTCCCGACCCCCACAAATAGCTGCAGAATAAGTGAAAGAGAATCAACCATATTTCTGAAAATGGATGGAAAATAGTTGGGGGAAATAGTTGAGAAATAGCCGCCAAATAATTGGGATATTTGGCGCCTATTTGCCTCAAAAATTCGCCTTGAAGTGCAGTGAGAAGCTTCTTACATACAAGCCTCGCATTAGCTATGCCTAACCCCATATTTCATGTTCTGTACTTCTCGCCCGTTGGCAATTTTGTCAGGTAAGAATGTACGCCCAAAATTCTCGTGTTACATTGGCCGCTCGAGGGTATGTTTATTCCGGATAAACATACGCCTGCAAACATAACTGTATAACGACTCTCGCTTCCATCGTTAGCTAGTCTCCAATGCAGACTCAAATATGGGAAGACAGTCGTTCCCATATATAGATCGTTGGCTCCTTCTTCAGCCCCTCTTGTTCCTCTTTCTTCTGGCCGCCTTCCTTCAGCTCGGCTGTCTCCTAACTGTTCGTTCAGTAGTATAGCCTCTTTCACGGGCCTGGCAGCAGCAATGTTAGACAACGTAGCGTCAGGACTCTGCCATTCGATCCATTGGGTCGGGAGGTCGCCCCGTGCAAACGAGCCCCATTGAAGCAGACGCATTAGGAGTGCGACGGTCAATAACCCGGGTCTTAGAACGTGCTTCTTTGTGTGTCGTCGTAGCCTAGTTTACTTGGCTAGTAGTCTCTTCTCGTTCTCCACGGACATAGAAGAGAAGGCACATACATCGACAATCGGCGCTGGACGACCAGGTGTGTACTCACTTTGTTTTTCTGGCGAGGGCACTCGTCGTCGGCATGCGGTGCCTCCGGCGACGGGTGTCCTGGCACACACCTCTTCGTCGGTCCCAGAGACAATTACCCTCGGGTCATCAGACTCGGCTGTGGACCAAAATGGACAGGCCAGCTGGCCCACAGAATGTCGTGGCCAAAATGTGCCTGAATTTAATCTTGTATCTGTCATCATGATGATTAACAGCATTTAACTAAATCGACATGCTTGCCTTGAAACCTGGTGATGAGGCGGTGGATATGCCCCGTCTCGTATCTGATAGCTTTGCGCCCGAACTCCGACTCTAGCATGGGTATGTCACGTCTGCCTATGAATGAGAATAACATAGCGTCCACGACGCTACATTATTAACATCCAAACGGCGACGCGCCAAGCTTCGTAGTGCTGGGCGGGAGGCGCGTGCAGGCCAAGATAGTACCGACGCTCCTGAAGAGCTGCGGTTAGTAGTTGGTATCAGTTTCTTCGAGGTCAGAAGGATGAAGGCGTTGCTCTGGGTGTATCATAATATTCGTGGGAGTCCTAGGTTATTGCGGAGAATCGTGATGAGGGCGGCGAAGCAACATCATGCACATGGGATATATGTAGAGATGAGTCGACGATGATCGCAATTTTGTACAGGGTGGACGGGGATCCTGCGAGGAGACTCGACAGATAGCTCCCATGAAATGCCTAGGTTAGATCACTTTCCAGTAGGTTCAGCGATCCGGAGGTTGTGATTCAAACGAGTTTCAAGCGGCCCGAGCACTGATGGATGTTCCAGCACAGCCTGACTGTGTATAACGACGGACATCCAGAACAGTCGTGGGATAGAGCGATCCGTACTCCCGGTGGGGCGATGAGACCAAGATCAAAACAACCAAGAGTTGGTTGCCCACTTCGGAGTGGGCGAAAGGAGAAACACTTGCAGAGGAGAGGCGATTCTATACTCAAATGAGGCATGAATATAGGCTGCGGTCATAGGCCGTAGACGCAATGTTCAACGACGATGCCACTTAGGCGGCGGGCAATGTGGATCAAGAAGAGGTCATAGAAATGGTCTAAAGGCGGGGGCTACGGCGGCCATCGTCTGGCAGGATCCCAGAGTGTGCTGCCAGAGTGCAGCTGCTTGACATCACGAACCAGGACTTCAGAACAGCGTTTCGCACTCCAGCACGTTTATTCAACGATCTTGAAAGCCAGCGATCCATGGGGGGCCTTTCGTCCGTTGGGAGGAAGGTAGTGAATTCGATAATAATTGCAAGATAGGTCGAAATGAAGTAACATATAAATGGGAGTGCCACGTTCGCCAAATGCGAGGGATCGCGATTTTCTTGGTTTTGAGTGCGCAGGAGGGTCTTGTGGTGCCAGAAACGCGAGGAAACACGACATGAGTCCTACTTACTTGAACTAAACCCGTCTGACTCCTCTCACTTTCCGCTTTTTACCCCTTCCTCTACCGCCAAATTCGAGAGCAGCGTGCATCTCGGCGTCAAGTGTGGTCTCCACTGAAGGACGCGGTGGCAAGCCGCTGACCTGCGGAAGGGTCCGTTTCGGAGGATCCTGAAGCCTGTCGGTGAGTGATGGTGGAGGTAGCATAGGCGGGTCGCTCAATGAAAGACGGTCTAACAGCGAAGCCCCTCGACGAACAGGAGGGCGCTGAGAGCCGCCATTGATGTCGATGTCGTCGGCATAGTTAGAAGCCTCGTACGGCGGCGTGTCTCTGATATCAGGCGTGCGATCACGCTGGTCTAGTGCGGGGTTCGACTTGATACCCGGAGGAGGGCCGTTGATGGGCGGCGGGGGCAGCGAGAACTCCAATCCCCGAGAACGATCGATCACTACCGGATTACGGCGGGGGTTGCCATCTATGCGACTGCTAGATGGTTCCCGCCAGGAATGCTCGTGATACGAAGAATTTCGGTCGTAGACGCGGGGCCTTGCGTTGGGGCCTTCCCGCAAACTGACAGGTTGCTCGTAAGGCGAAGAGCGGCGGTCGCTGATGGAGCGTCGATCCATACTAGGCGGGCGATCTCTGCCACTCCGACCCTCGGCTCCGTTCATATTCCTCTGTTGTGGGGACGGGGGCTCGACGTAGTGGGTATGTCGGTGAGGGGCATCATCGCCTCCATGATGATGACGATCTGGAGCATCGTAGCGCGTAGTTGATTCGTTGCGATCATTGTCAAAGCCCCGAATGCCTCTGCTGGGCACATGGTCCGGAATAGCGCCTCGGGACAGCGATTCTTCGCGGGTCAGCCAGATACGAGGAGGCTCGCTGGCGGACTCCGGTGGCCCAAATCGAGACTGGTAGCCTAGTGTTCAGGTGGAAGACGTACATCGACATACGTAGGGCATACCTGGCGTTCAGGACGAGGTGCAGAACTAGAAGGCACCTCTTCGCGCGCTGGAGCGCGCAAAGCATTGGGAGGTGGCATATTGAAATGAGGACTAGGTAGCGATGCGGCCGACTGAAATACAAAGTCAGTAAAAGGCTACGGCAGCCTTCAAAGATATACTCACGTTTCCATGACCCGATACGGACTCGCGTCGACTGCGAGCTTGCACTGGTCGAACACTGTATGTTGAATCAGCCTCTGGGACATATGGTACAAGTGGAGGCTGGGTATGTGTAAGCGTGTGCCGGAAAATAATGAGATACAAGGTCACTGACTGCTCTCGGGCTCTCAGGAACATGTCTTGCTGCGGGAACCCTTTCTACCACGGGGGAGGGTATGGGAGGTGCTGGAGGAGTGAGGCGCTTGGCAGCAATGGCAATGTTGTTTGTACCCGACGCTTTCGGCTCCGAAGGAACGGGGTCACCACCTCGTCTATTAGATCTCATGGACAGTACGTCCTATGTAGATGTTAATACGTACGACGCGAAGTGGACGAATGAGACGTACCCTGCTACTAGGTGCGTCCTGGAATCTCGAAGGACGCCTTTCAATCTCAGGGTAGTCACCGTGGACCCTCGGGCCAGAGGGAGGTCCGGACGCCCGAGTTTGTGGAATTGGGTCTTGTCGCGGGTGTGGCGGCGGGACACGAGATAATCTACCATTGGATGAGACCGGTTCGGGCATGCGAATGGGCACGGAAGGTAGGACAGGCGAAGGCGAAGGCGGCGTATGGGACAATGAGCCGTGGGCCCTTGACATTGCACGAGGGCCTTTGGGGAGAGTATCCATTTGAAGGCCGAGTGCCGGGCGATCATTACCGCGAGGCCGGGATGGAGGTAGCTCTCCTCGGGTAGACTCACTTCGGGACTTTTGCGACGGATAGTCGACATCCATCGTGTCGTCAGTCCTTACTTCCTCGTACCGAGGGCGACTGGGGGCGTATCGAGTATCAGCTTCTCGGACCCGAGGGGTATAATGTCCTCTAGTCGCTAGGGGACCATCCGAGTACTGTACATCACCCCGGCCACCAGCATAATTATCGGCATGCATGGGCAGTGGATGAGATGGGTGTTGAGGCATGGGCACATCTGCGCCGGGTGGAACCCGAGATATTCCACGGAAGTGTTCGCTTTGCGGAGGAAGCGGTGGTCTCTTTTTACCAGCTTTGTACGACAACATCAATAACTGTCCTGCGGCACCAATTTGAGACCACTTACCTTCTGCTTGCAAGGCTTGCCTATCCAACAGAGGTGAATAGGAAGCGCGTTCGACAGATGATCGGCGCTTGTAGGGATCTTCATCCATACGTCGGCGCTTCATATCGCTTTCATACTCTAGATCGTACTCGCGAGTCCTTCTTTGTGGAACAATGTCTGTCGGCGGGTACGAATCGTTTCCTCGGGGTCTCTGTGGTGGAGGAGTCGTATGCCGGTCGTACTGGCCCTTCTGTCGGGAGTCGCGACCGACGGATTCATGTTCCACATAGCGCCTCTGTGGTGAAGGGTCGCGGAGATGGGAAGGTGGCGACCGAGGCCCTAAAGGAAAGGACAAAGAGGATGTTGTTAAGAACGAGAAGGAACACAGATGGACGGAAGTAAATGAGAGCATAAACTGAATCCACAATGATGGGCCAGGAGTCGAGTACAAGCGGACATGGGCGAGTGAATGGGTAGGTGCGTGCGATACGATGCCACTCCCGAGGCTTCTCGAGACAGTCGTTGACGGAATATCTTCCACCTCGGGAGTGCACACGCCGGACAGTACGGATGGCTAGGAGGGAGGAGGGGAGGCAGGAGGCGGATAACGTACTGGATGCGTGAGGTTCTTGATTATTACGCATACGTTCAGGCAGTGCGTCATCAAGTGGTCGGCGGCCTCGATGAGCAGTGGGCTCGACACCGAAGTCCTGCCCACGTAAACCGTCATGGCCAGAAGAAACGCGAGTTCTGTCCCACGCTCTGTCCTGGATAGGACTTCGACGCACGCCAATGGCGTCTCGCCTTGGAGGAAGTCGGTCTGTCAGTGGAGGCGACGGGGCCCGTTGCGTCCGCCCAGGTCGTTCCACGCTGCGAGGTCGACGAGATGGTGGTGGCGTGATGGGGCGGCTCTCTCGTCTTCGATCTGGACCTCTGGGGGACAGAGGCCGTTGCAGTGAGCGAGGACTGGCGGTCTGAATAGCATGCTTGTCAACCAGATCAGAGGGCATGTTGACCGCACTGCTAGCTCCGGGGCGGTAGTGTCGCTCATCGAACGTAAGAGAGCCGCCTGGTGACGCCCGCCTTCTCACTTCTGTCAGGGGAGGGCGTGCTATATGATCCGCAACACTACGCCGCGGTGAGCGATCCACAATACTGTGGACTGCGTCGTAATCCCGCCCCTTGTCAGGTGAAGGGGAACCCAAGTCTGCGAAATGTGGTCGCGTCCACGTTGATTGGTGAGTTTTCACATTATAAAAATAAGGGTTGCTCCCGCCATTCCGGGGCAGTCTCTCTTCCCAGTCAGGAGGAAGCCCTGTACCGCGATCGCGAGAACTAGAAACATTTTTCGATGGCCCATTTGATCGTCTCTCGCGGGCGGCCATGGTGCTTGCTAATGTGCTCGTCGTTGCTGGTACTGGAAGCGGGGACGTTGGTGCGCCGATAGGCTTCGCTGGCAAGCCGTGTATCATTTGCGTAAGAGAGTGGGACCGCTGAAGCTGCGAGGAATCAGTGACTTGAGACAGCGGTTTCTGAGAAGTGTCCGAATTTTCGCGCTGTAGGTCACGCTTTCCGTGATTGCCTTGTTGTGGTGTCTGTGATGATCTAGGAAGAGTCTGTTGAGCTTTCGATAGGTCCTCGTGAGGAGTCTTGTATGGGTAGATTTCGTCGTCCTCGTCGCCACCCAGCGAGACGGCATCTTCAGCGTCGTCTTGTCCGACCTGCTGATACGCAACCGCTACCTGAGCCTCGTCATCCTCATTTCCCCAGTCTAAGACCTCTGCGTCGTCCTCCATCGTCGTCGGCGAGAGCGGTCGTGGAAGATGTAAGTGGAGGGAATAATGAAGGTGTGGGCGCTTTGTGTAACATGAGGTTTAACGCTTAAATCAGTCGCCGATGTTAGACGCTATTTCGGAGCTTCAAGATGACTAACTATTGTAATACAATGGCTCTTCAATGTTAAAGCGGCGTCCAAACTTCAAAGCATGAAGACTGCGACAGCGACCTCAACGTTCTGGACGACGTGAAACCCCGCGACCATCCAACTGCTACTTTCATCCGCGTTTAAGATTGTCTACTACGCGGAGATACTGAGATCATACCAAAAACCTTCTCTAGATGTCAATATTACCTCTTGCTTCCCCGAATACTCCTCACCATAGCATTAATGGTCCCTCGACCGGAATTTCGCGACCTCCGTCAGTGGGATGGGACTCTAGTCGTGTCCCTGTAATGTTTAGACGACTTCTACGGTTTCACCAAATGGTACGTGGTAGCATCAGTTAGCTGCGCGCGAATTGGGACGATAACTCGGAAGTAGGACTTTGAGCTCGCCGCATGGCAACTCACGTACCTATGTCTGGCACCTAAGCGAGTGTGAGCATACGTTCGTTTGGTTTATTCATATTTCAAACCTTGCTAACTTATGCATAGCTACCGTAATGTATACTTCCACAAACGTAAGAATTTGGGTCCTCTGGCGGGAAAGTAGCATTGAACTGGAAGGTAGAGACCAAGAACACCTGGGCACGAGATGACCCTGCAATATTGATCCTTATTGCAGCGTGCCTAGCAGGTGTGTGCTTTGCTATCGTGCTTTCAGTTTCCGCTGACACTGTGAGCGTAGTCGCTGCCATTGCTTGGTCAGTCGTGTATTCGTATGGCCCCCTACAAGCCATACAGCTAGCTCTCCTCATGATCCTCCGAGATTATCTGCTAGTTGGTGTTGTAATAGCAACCTTCCTGTGGTGTGTCCTGACCCGCCATTTCCAAAGTCAACTTCCTGAAGCTCATTCATCAGGTCGTTCTCCAATCGTGTATTAGTCTCCCCTCCATCACATGCAACACCGGCCGATTCGACAGTAGAATGGGCATATGCATTTGACGTCCACACAAATGCCTTCTTTCCCTTCTACCTGACGCTGTACCTCGCTCAGCTCTTCCTGGTTCCGATTATGCTCAAAAGCTACTGGGTGTGCTTATTCATTTCCAACACACTATATCTCGCAGCGTAAGTATACAATGGTACCCTTCTGTACTACGTTGGCTTATTCTTATTCTGTGTTTAGTTTCGCCCAATATGTGTATGGCATCTATCTTGGGCTGAATGGTGCGTAACGACGTATTCACGATACTTGTCCTCACGTTTCGCTCCAGCCTTACCATTTCTCATTCGATCTGAGCTCCTGTTAGCTCCCTTACTACCGCTGTTTATTGGCTATATAATATCGCTACTGGGCTTCAATGTAGCAAAACATGTCTTGGAGTTGTACTTTGGGTCATGACGGTCTACGAAGTTAGTTACTAGCCACTTACCCACGCCTTCACCAGTAAATAGTCAGAATCAGCATGCTGTGTAATCATTTATTTACCCCGTAAGAGTGATTCTTATCTCGATCATTGCAAGTATACAAGCACGCATTGAAACCCCGCAGCCAAGTGCCTGGTCGCATAGCATACGCGCACCAGATCTCTCCTCCATCCCTCACGACATACGCCTCATCTTCGTCCCCTTCACTCGTTCTCAACCTTGACGATTTAGGACGCAAGCATGAGTGTTACTCAGAAACAACTTGAAAAGGCTATAGGTCAGATACAACACAAGGATCCGTTGCCAGAGATCGACTTCACCCAGCACCAGCTGGACAATGGGGTCATGATCAGCACGCAAGAGCGTGTAGTGAAAGAGGTTTGCGAGTTTCGAGCTCGTTTCTGCAACGACGTGCTCACATGGCGGCCGTCAGGTTCAAGCTCCTGCTATGACTCTGCCTACAGACGAGCAGTTTTTCTCGCGCGAAGATCCGACCAAACCAGACCATGCATTTCTGAAGAACCACTTCTACCGTGAAGGGCGGATCAGCGAGGAGCATGCATTGTTTATTTTGGAGAAAGGAACCGAAATACTGCGCGCAGAACCCAATCTGTTATACGTCGATGCGCCTGTGACAGGTACGTCTCGCTCGTTGCGATGAGCAACCTCGCTTACTTAACCCATCCGCGAACAACAGTGTGTGGTGATATCCATGGACAATATGTATGTTCTGCTCGCCATACTTTCTATCGGTTTACGAATATAACCTATTGGGCTCGCAATAGTATGACCTCATGAAGCTCTTTGAAATCGGTGGCAGCCCTGCCAATACGCGATACCTTTTCCTGGGCGACTACGTGGATCGGGGCTACTTCAGTATTGAGGTATGTCTGGATCTGCATCATGTGTGGAGGCTGTCGTAACGCTTCATCAGTGCGTGCTGTACCTGTGGACCCTCAAAATATGGTACCCAGATACCCTTTTCCTTCTTCGAGGTAATCATGAATGCCGGCACCTGACGGACTACTTCACCTTCAAGCTTGAATGTAAGTCGAACCTTTCACTTGCATCTCACAACCCTCTGACTATGGTATGAAGGCAAGCGCAAATACTCCGAGCGAATCTATGACGCTTGCATGACGTCTTTCTGTGCCCTTCCTCTCTCTGCTATCATGAATAAGCAATTTTTCTGCATTCATGGTGGTCTCTCGCCAGAACTCCACACCCTCGACGATATCCGCGACGTAGGCATTCCTGACATCTAGACATCTAGATATTCGGATTACTGATACGCCTGTCTAGATTGACCGCTTCCGCGAACCACCAACCCAGGGCCTTATGTGCGACATGCTGTGGTCTGATCCCGTCGAGGACTTTGGTCAGGAGAAGACTTCGGACAGCTTCGTCCATAACCATGTCCGAGGCTGCTCGTATTTCTTCACGTGCGTAAAACACGGTCATTCTACGCTGCGATATCTCATCATCCCAACAGTTACCAGGCCGCCTGTCAGTTCTTAGAGAGGAACAAGTTGTTGTCTATCATTCGAGCACACGAAGCACAGGATGCTGGGTAGGCTTTGATGTGACCATAGTCGAAGCTGTCCTGCTGACAACATGATTAGATACCGCATGTATCGGAAGACAAGGACGACAGGTTTCCCCTCTGTCATGACCCTCTTTTCCGCTCCCAACTACCTCGATGTCTATAACAACAAAGCGGCTATCCTGAAATACGAGAGCAATGTCCTGAACATCAGACAATTCAACTCCACGCCTCACCCATACTGGCTCCCGAACTTCATGGACGCCTTCACCTGGAGTTTGCCATTCGTGTGTGAGAAGAGTAAGTTTGTATACCTTCCAGGCGAAGTCCATGATTTGAAACTTGTTGCAGTCTCCGACATGCTTCTCGCGATGCTCAACTGCTGCACTAAGGAGGAACTGGAGGAAAGTTCCGACGAAGAGACCATCGCGTCACCTGCAACATCAGCAGAAGAGTCGGCCGAGCGTAGAAAGGTCATCAAGAACAAGATTCTGGCTGTTGGCCGCATGTCTCGTGTCTTCGCATTGCTCCGGTGTGTACTCTACATTACACCTGGTAGCCTCCACTGATGATCTTGTTCTAGTGAGGAGTCGGAGAAAGTGTCAGAGCTCAAGAACGTCTCTGGCTCAAGCAAGCTACCTTACGGTACTCTCGCGCTTGGAGCGGAGGGTATCAAGGACGCTATTTCTGGATTCGATGATGCGTGCGTACAATCATCCATTGGTGAGAACACTACTGACTAGTCTTGCATCTTAGACGGAAGTCCGATATTGAGAATGAGCGGCTTCCTCCTGACCTGTACGATGCAGAGTCTGAGGAGGGCAAGGCTCTCTTGTCTCAGCCCACTACTCCCGAGGCCGCGCCCACAGCGCCTGTCCCTGCAAATGGTGTTACTGCCGCACTGGAGAAGGTTATCACCACCAACTCCGTACCACCGTCGCCCATTTCACCTGTCACGCCCACTTCTCCTATATCCGGCTCGTCGATTTCACCCACGCCATTCCGCCGCGGTCACGGTCGTCAGGCGAGTCTGGGTACGACGATGACGAGTCCGAGTACCCGTCGGAGGAGCCTCGAAAGCACGATGTCACTCATTAAGGAGGTCTACGACGGCAAAGGCCAAGACACCGAGCTCGACAAACTTGCCGATCAGGTCGCAGACAAGACGTCGAGCAAGAACGGTGCCACTGACTCTGGCCGTTCGACGCCGGCTTCCGCAAGTTAAATGCATGGTTCGGGCTGGTGTTTCTTGTTCTCATTGATTGCACGGAGGGGTGGACATACATTATGGGATGGTGCGAGTCGCTACGGTTTAGTCTATGTAATTGTTTCTTCACTTCAGTTTGTCTCCGCATCGCCCTGTACATTGTGCATACCGGATGAAACGACGTATTTTTTATACCTTATCGATGATTGGATGACGTTTGCTTCGCTGACCGAGCGAGGCCGCTCTGAGCGAACTACTTGGTGCGAGCGTCTAGCTGCAGAAAACATTTAAATTGGCCGTGATAGTGAACCACCATCAGTAGAGGGGTAAGTAGCGTATCTAAACTCGTACATAAGACTACAGCTAGGCTAATACGGTACAAACTATGAGGATATCCATCGCAGACATCGGCGAACAGCTGTTGTGTCAGCGCCATAGCTACGGTGAGAGATCCACTGTTAAACGATATGAACGGTCCCAGTTTTGCTCATGTATAATTTGTTGTAGTTCGTTACGGGAGCCATGGCATACCTTGCTACGATCCATGATCTCCCAGAGGACATTCTACTGAAAGTCATGGATGCCTCTCATGTCCATAGATTCCCCCACTGCCGTCTCTACAATAGCTCGACCCCTGACAGTCCTGTGACACTGGCCCAGGTCTGCAGGAGATGGAGGCAGTCGGCGCTTGCCTTACCTTCGCTGTGGTCCTGCATCCACGTCACTCCCGAGCTATCCTCAGGATGCGACGACATGGTCGACGCGTATCTCTCCCGATCTGGCTATCTCCCCTTGACTATCGTGTTCATATGTCACACGACTGCCTTCAAAGAGCATCCGGGCTGGGACGTTGGCTGGGAGGAGTTCGAGTCTACCATCTGGCCTCGCTTCAAACGGAGCTGGGATCACCTCGTCCTCCAACAAAGCCGGTGGAAGCATTGTGCAATATACTCCCTATACGCCGAGGCCTCGGTGTACCTTATCCAGAGTCTTGATAGAGCGATATTTCCCCAGCTCGAACACTTTGGTGTCACTTCATACTCGGAGGTGGACGAAGACACGACCGACTGCACATTGAAGTTCTTTGCGCCGGCACTAACACACTTCCGCACGGATATCGTTCCCACCCTGCATTCCAGCTCTGAGTTCTTTCAAAACCTCACCGAGCTCAAATTGAGCAAGGTCACCATAGAGGCCGGCTTGTTGGCGCGAATTCTGGCCTCCGTGTCTTCGACTCTCACCGTCCTCGTCCTCGCCGAAGTCCTAGTTGTTAGGCCCCATACCATCACCCTGACGCCTATGACTATCCGGCGACTTCGGTACATCGCTTTATGCATGGTCCACGGAGTCGACCCGGCTGGGAGCCCAGTAGTGCAAATTTCGATCACGTCCTTTGTCCCTTTGCTATGTCAGGGCTCGCCGGAGCTCCGAACGTTCCATTTATCCTGCGACGGAGAATTTCTCATGAATTTGTGCAACAGCTCTACAAAATCTACATTCAAGCAAGTAGAAAGGCTGGAATACGCCACCACCCACCGCGAACGCTCTGCATGGGTGCTGTTGACCCGGTTCACCTCCCTGCGGGAGCTGTACTTGTTGCAGCCCATCGACATCTCATTCGTTCTCGATCAAATTACTCGCGAATCGTACTCGATGGCGTCTTGGCGGCATCTGCACACCCTAGCCATCCAAGGCGAAGCGAAAGGCTCGACCCTGCTGAAGCTTCTGCAGGCTCGCGCGCGCATCGGTTGCCCTATCCGGAAGCTGGTCCTCGGACAAGAAACCCTCTCCCGACTCACCCCCTCCGTGCGCGACTCCATACAAGGCTTCGGGGTGGAAGTCATGCCGTACCCTGGACAGCCCGTTCCCCCGGATAGTAGCGGATTGACGATTCTCGCGTGGGATACCGATCGGGACCGTCCAGCCTTCGTCCCCTGGAATAACACGTACCTATGGGACTTCGAGGATCAATTTAAGAATAACATCGGTTAATCTTATGACTATGTAGGTGAGCATCTAGGTAATTTGAGAATAGCATCGGTCAATTTTTGACTATGCATCTAGGTAAGTTCCTGGTGGATGTATATGCAACGCGGCTTCGTCGACAGTTCTAGTGTTTTATTCAGGGTTTTTGGAGGAGGCAAGTCATTGTACTAGTGCTTATGTGGTTCGACTAACGTGGTATATTATGGCGGCAAGATTGAAGTACAGACAGACATGAATACCGACGGGAAAGTACGCTGTTCGCAGACGAGGTGTCATCATGTCATCCGTGGCATAGTACATGTACTTTCACGTATGCCTCAATTCACCTTGAACAGCTGCCCTCAGTTTGTCGAGCCACCGCGGGTCGTAATCGAGGTAATGGTCTTCGGGGTTGATACGGTCCGCAAGTCCTAGCGGTGCGGCGTTCATCACAGATCCCGACTGTATAAGCGCAATGACGAATCCCAAACGGCCTTCTTTCCTTATGGCCCGCGACTGTTCGAGCACAGCCTCTAATTGCTCGATCATAGCTATGTTTCCCTTCTCCTAAGCCGGCAGACGCAGTTGAGTTCCAAGAAAATACGGTATAGAAATTCCAACTCACCCTAAGAGTATCAATGACTTCAGCGAGGGGTACTGCAAAGGCATCCTCCAGCTTCATATGGTGGGGCGGCTGTTTGCCTGACGGTACAATAATGATGTGCAGAGCGAATTTCATACAGTTGAGGTTATCGTCTTTCAGCCGGAGGGCGTGAATTGCCGCCCAGGTCAGGTAATCCCTGTGGAATCGCGACCATGTTTTCATGCCAGCCAGGAGACTGCGAAGATCGAGCGAGTGACCCTCCGCAATACGGATCTGCCGCCAACCGTCTGCTCTGATTTCGGCCTTCTTCTGGACGTTGTACTGGCATTTCCCCTTGTGTGCTTTCCAATCCGCGTTCTGACATTCTTTGCTCTGATGAATAGGTTTATTCATTGAGGAAATGGAAAGCATCGTTGTGGCTTACGCAGTAATGTGCACGTTTGCAGCGACCACAGCACTTAAGTTTGGTAGTCGTGCTTTCAGCTATGTAACAATGTTGACATTGTTTAGGAAACGCCGTGGTATCTGGCTCAATGCTGCAAATCGTGGGACTGAGAGACATCTTGAGAGAGGGCTGGTGGTGGCAGTATGAAACAGTGTAGCCCCTGTACTGGATTGACCCACTTGGAGTACTTGCCAAAAGGGGAACAGCCACTCAGGACAGGGCACATGCCGAGGATAAGCGCTCGAATATCATGACGCCTAAGTATTTGCTATATTTGAGAAGATACTTTAAGCAGTGGGTGTTCATAAATGTACAGGAGGATGATTGGATCTCTGGCTGCTTTTTGGAGACTTTAAGGTGGCTTCAAGCCCTCCCGTGAGTAACTCGAGAAAAGGCGCTCTGCGGTCTGAGGTACACGGTGTCTGCAACCTCGTGGCCCCCGGGCACCCCTTGCACGTACTTTTGTACGACTCGGATCATCTCTACCGCTTTTTTATATCTCGCACTTGTAAGATACGCAACGCATCAGAATTGCTACCATCCTCATGAGCACTTGTCCTTGCAGGTTTAGATACGACATAACTAGCTCGCGTCGCTTGAGTCAAGCGCATCATTATCGTGCGCCCTCTACGCGTCATGATATTCAAACCGGTACGCTGTGATGTCGCTGAGTGCTATCGTCAGTAACGTTGGTCATACCCAGTAGCCACTACCCATAATAGCATGGCTTGGCTATCGCAATGTAGGCGATGCATGGAGCATGCGAATACATGGAACCTGGGAATCCTGCTCACGCCCCCCATAGGAACAGCTTTCGGCGCGAGGCGGTGTTCTCGATCTTTGAGAAGTCGGTCTGCCACTTTTTACATAGTCTCGCCCGAAGTATCAATAGGCTTAGCGTCCGCCGCTCTTTGTATTCTCGTTGTGGGTGAGGTAATCCCCGCTAGGCCGTCAAATTTGGATCAAGGTGAGTAGTGTTCTCCGTTCAACCTGAGCTGCGGCGAACCTCGTTTACCAGTGCATATAGATTGTTGTGCAAGTATAAATAGGCCTAAAGCTACTGGGGTATCTTCTAGACTTGAAACTTTTGTCACATAAACCCGGTCCGCTTCATACAACCTATAGACTTCACAGCGTTCATGGCATGGCCACAACTTCGTACTACGGTCAAGGTTAGTGTCAGAATTCTCTAGTGCTTGGGGGGGATTCAAAATCTTGCATTTATAACCTCAGATGTCGACTTGAATGACGAGGTACCGCTGTGCCTCGCTCATCCGCAATACAACCAAGGACACGGCGCCAGTACCTCAACGTATCAAATAGGTAGTACCCTCCGTACTACAATACTGTAATGTCGGCTGGCGAGCTCTCTCCCTCTCCCTCGGGTCACATCCCATCTTTTCAGGAGGAGCCCACAATTTTCCCCGGCCAAGTTTCCGCCCTTCCAATCGGCAGTCGTACTCTCTATGCGCCATTGCCCCCTCCATGTCCCTCCCAGCCCTCTTCAAATGGCGGTGCCAAGAAGACTGGCATCATGCAGAAACTCATCAGCCCGGACCTCCTGAACCCGCCTCCGCCGTCCTTCGCACGACCCCCGCCCCCAAACCTGCCCTACCCACCGGGCCGGCCTTCCCACAGTGCGCACTGATGAGCAAGGGCAGCAGCCTGCGCAGGGGCTTCCCGCTCGCACCGCCGCCGAAGCACATGCAGCCGCACCCGTTCGCGACGCACGACGTGGCCGAGGAGGGCTGAGCGCGGCTCCCGGCGACGTGCAGCGGGCGGCGAAGCTGTCGATCATGGAGTGCGATGTCGCGGGCACCGTCCCTGCGCTGCTCGGGATAACCATCGTCGGCGGTGAGTGCGCGCCCGGCGTGTCGAGCTGCAGCAGCCAGAACTGACCCCGAGCCGCACAGCCGTCGTCGTCTCGCAGGCAATCGAGTACGGCGTGCGCCGCAAGAAGAGGCGGGCCGCGGCGCCGTTGAGCACTGGAACCACGTACGTGAGCTGTATATCTCAGGTTTTAAAAGCGCTCCTTACGGCTGTTTATTCAGTATTTCTTCAACCCGCGTAGGATGGACGTCGCCCTTGTCCGCGGGCGGACGGTCTACGGACTATTCCCATAGAGCTGGCGCAGGAAGGGCAGGCCCGCCTTGAAGGCATCACCTCACGAGTCGGGCTCGTCCTCGTCCTCGTCCTCGGAGGACGGCGAAGCAGACGCTTCCAAGAACCACAAACAGTCCAGAGGGAAGAAGAAGCGGAAAGAGATGCGTAACTCTCGCCCGTGGAAGCTCGTCATTACTTACAAGGGACCCACAGTATAGCCATGGACTTTTAGGATTTTCAAGTTAGCGGAAGCAATGTCGTGTCGGTCCGTTGCAAAATAATTTATAAAATCTATTTCCATTGCTTGAGAGCTTCGTGATTTCGCTTCGTAGCTGTAGTACGCGACGGCAGTTTACAATACTTATGTACAATGTTGACGGCATCTCGTCAACGGGAGATTAGATGCAGGTAAGGAGAGGTAATCGACGTGCTAACGGTCATGCACGCGGGGTAGAGACAACTATGCAGAGCTTGTGCAGAGGAGAAAGGATACAATGAGAGGGGGTGCGGGTGCGGGACGTGGCCGCGTTGGATCAAGAAGGCGGGCGCAGGAGGGCGAAACGGGAGGTAGTAAGAGAACTGAACGACTGAGCTACTTTCGAAGAATATCGAGGGAAACAAGATATCACAATATACCGCC
This sequence comes from Phlebiopsis gigantea 11061_1 CR5-6, assembly GCA_000832265.1. Classification (NCBI taxonomy): domain Eukaryota; kingdom Fungi; phylum Basidiomycota; class Agaricomycetes; order Polyporales; family Phanerochaetaceae; genus Phlebiopsis; species Phlebiopsis gigantea. The sequence continues at coordinate 129,235 of KN840443.1, read as the reverse complement.
AATTTTTCTACCGTGGCTCGGAAGTCCTTCTTCACTCCACTGCAGATAGGGGGTGGGAGATTGCGAGGATGGAAGTGTGGATGAGATGCAGATATCGGCTAGGGGTGTGTTCAAATGTGCAGTGTGCCGAACATCTTCTCCAGGTTGATGCACTTCTTCTCTCCGACCGGCGTCGACAGGCGGGGCGACCGTGGTGGCGTGAGCCGCTCGCTCGACGACAAACCGACCGATGGTGTAGCGGTAGACGGTGCGTCGACGTCGACGACACGGAGGACGGCCTTGCCCTCGAGCACGCGGCGGACCTTGTCCGTATCCAACTTGGACGGGGACGATCCCGGGACGATAGATCCTCCTGAGAACGCCTCCCAAAACGCCGATCCGAGCTTGCCGAACAGGGTCTGCGAAGCCATGGACGCGAGCATCACCTGTTGCGCGTTGGGCATGTGCGGTTGCTGGTGCTTGCTCGAGCTGGCCTGACTCGGCAGCGCGGCGTGAAGCGTGGGTGGGGTGGACGGGGGCGAGGGATACGCGCTCGTCGCGGATTTGCCGGAGAGGACAGACGTAAGCACGCCGCCCTTGGCAAAGTAGTGTGGCCGGAGGTTGCCCGCCAGACCGGAGAGCTGAGGACTCGAACTGGGGCTCCTGGAGGGGGAGGCCTGCGCCTGGGTATCCTTCTGCTGATGCTGGTGAGCCTGCATCTGGGCCATGCGGGTCCAGAGGTGCATCCGATACCTGTAATGAAATCGATTAGCGCCATACAAGGCAGAGAATTTCCAAGATACGCACGCATCGAGAGTCTTCATCGTGAAGGGGTTCGTTTCTGTGAACGAATCGAATGGGGTCATTGGTAATGAGAGTTCCATCGTCTTCTCGGGCTGCATCTGACCGTTGAGCATCGGGTTGATATTCTCCTGAAGCGCAACGTTGCGCTTGCTCGCGATGGAGGGCTTTCCAGAGAGAACACTGGCGAGGTCTGGAACGAGCGTCGTGTGTACAGGCGTGATACCGCCGAATCCGTGGTTCCCGCCCCAGAAGTTGCGTCCTGCGAGGCGGGGAGACATGGGAAGATCTTTGTGGACGTTGGGGGTGACCATGGGGCTCTGAGGAGACGGAGTCGGTGGGGGGCTCTTGAGGCCTGACGAGACCAGTGCTGCCGCCGCCGAGATCGGCGGGAGGGGCGCTGGTGGTGGCAAAATAGGAGTCTCTGCCCGACCTGCTATGAGCGCTTTCTTGAGCGCGTCAATCTCCTGCCGCAGCGCCCTGTTCTCATCGCTGGTGTTGCGTAATTCCGTGCGGATGGCGTCGAGGAGGCGGTCTCGCTCAGCGATATCACCCTCCAACGTCGTGATGTATTCTACAACACTTTCAATGAAACGTACAACGCAGAGGATGGTGAAAACCGACCTTTGCGCCTCACGCGGAAGTTCCTTGCGCTGATCTTGTTGCGGAGCTGACGCTTCTCCTTACTCGACATCTTCTTGTACTCCTCGGGTGTCGGCCGCCAATCGTCGGGGTCCATCGTCGTCGTGCTGAGCATGCCGGCGGGCTTGAGCTCCTCGTTCTTCTTACCACCGCCAATCTTCTTCACGACGCCACCTGACTGGACGGTTCCCTTCCTTTGCTTGCCTTTCCCACCAACTTTGATAGGAATGATGTCGGCCAAGTCGTCGTCGTCGTCGTCTTCAGGAATGGGAAGCTCCTCTTCCTCGTGCACATCGTCGTCCTCGCCGCCGAACTCGCTCTGAGCGGATGTGGCGGGGGTCTCGACGAGCTGAGGGTCGATGGTACTCGGTGAATCGCCAGAGCTATCTGAGCTGCTCTCCTCTGCTGGAGGAAAGGTGCCCATAAAGTCTGTCGAGACCGAGGACATCGGCGCTATGGCCTGAGGATCGAGCTTGCTGAGCTCATCGTCAAACAGGGTGAAGTATGTACTTGTGGGGTCATATGCCAGGTCAAAGGGGTTGGGGGGAGTAGGGGGAAGGGCACCAAACGACGGTGCGGGGGAGTTGGTAGAAGACCGCGAAGAGCTGCCTGGGCCACTAGATGGGCCTGCGAGCATCTCAAAGTTGAAGAAGTCCTCGAAGTTGGACGGTTGCTGGAATTCAGCCATCATTTCTGCTATTTGGTACAGAGGCAAGGGGTTGACGTTCTGAGTCGGCTATGTGAGGTGAGGTGGGTGGTGGTGAAAGACAACTTTGTAGGCGCCCAGTGCCGCAGCGAGACGTGCGCTTTCACCGTTCGGCTGGATTCGTAGTCGTTCCGCGATGACTTGGAAGGGCGATAAAACGATCCATGCGGGGAAACAAGGCCCGCCTTTTATTCAAAATCCAACACCTTCCTCTGAAAGGACCTGCGTATCATGCAGCTGCCGTCCCTTAGGGTGACATTCAACGCTATGCGATATGACATTTCTATATAAGGCAATCTCCGACATTCGCCACCGCGTTGTCGCAAGCGGGGGCCACTCATAAGACACCTCAGTTGGGACCGGATACTGCAGAGCTGTGAACTGCCTACTTTGCTTCACGGATGTCGTTGGGCAGCTTGCCCCTATGCCCGCGACACCGCGTACGCCCGAGGTCAATTTCCCAGTCGTATAAGGAAGGTTCCGAATTCATTTTAGTGTTTTCGTCATGATGCATGATCGTTATTCCTTTTGAAATGTTTCACCGTAGTTACTCGCACTCACGTCTCACCCACGGTATCAAAATGTAGGATTCACCACATAGCACGTCCTTACTGGAGAGTGTCGACGAGAGACCCGCCACGGCCAAAGTCCGAAGGGTGAAGGCGGTACTGCTTACTTAAAGCGCACTCCGTGTGAGCCAACTTCGATGCAAGTAACATATGAAACTGTACTTAATCGTAATAGACGATTAAACTACTCCTGAGCTGCATTCTTGTAAGTGCTGTTGGTGTCCTGACGAGCAGCTGGTAATAAACCGATATATAGATCGCATGAATCTTGGTAGGTGAATGGGGCGACACTGCCAAAGACCAGATGTTCAAGCTGACCCGAGGTGCTACGCTTTTTTACCGTGTGATTATACCCATTGGTCTCCAAGTAACCATGTAGCATGAAGTGGTGCAGTCAGGCAGCGTCGCCACCGTTCGGCACGTCTCGGGGTCTGGGTCTCATTAGTCACTCAGACTGACTGGTGCCGGTGCACGGCACCTCCTGTCTACATTTGGTATACATTGTAGATCGCAGTCGGCGAGTCGCAGTACGATTCGATCGCGATCCACGAGTATCCGACGGATGCTTGTAGTCTAGTTGGTGCATCGCACTGATTATATAAGCAAGTCTACTGCAAGGCCTGTACATATCCCACTCACGATTACCGAGTTCAAGTTTCGGGTCGTTTGCTTATCTGTAGTATGATATAGTATGATATAGTGGATAGAACCGAGGGGTATCTGAGAAGTTCAACAAAGAATGCTGAGTGGGACCGGCAGCCTTGTCAACAGTGTGAGCTCAAAAATTGAACTCTGACAAAACGGTCTGGGGAACCACGCTGAACCTCATCCGCTAGGATGACAGATATCATATATCCGTGAGCCCTAGAGCATATTTGACGGTGCAATATTTGTCACGTCTGATTTACTCACGAACTTGAGCTTATGTTGTTCTAGCTCAAGAATCTCCAGGATTACACTATACTAATATAAGTGGAAAAAATCTCCCGTCCTGACGTTACTACGAGAACCATAGCGAAGCTCTAATGAAGCTCTGGTTCTGCTACAGACAAATGGGTTCATTGCAATGGAAGTTGTATGCCTCTTGAGATTGCGTCACGACGAATTTATTATTAATTCGTCGTGACGAAGTCTCGAGAGACCTGCACGCTAGTCTTTGGCCCAGCTGGATGAACATACGCGGTGCACGTAGTGCGATATGGCATCCACTTGAGATGCCGAAGGACATTGTCCGATCTGTGAAAATACTGGTCTGAAGCATATATTTTGTGTATGAAATGTAGGAGAAAGAAGATAGTAATGCTATATGACCTATACTTCTATTATCACGTACTGAGACACGTTACAAGAGATCGCCCTCGAGAGGCCTGGTAACTGGAGGTTTCTGTGCACCTCGTCTCTTCTCTTCGGAAGTCGGGTGACAATCTTAACAAGGCTGGTAGAGTAAACCGGGTATGCAGGATCCACGAACACAATAAATTACCGCCGTTCCAAAGCCTTCACCACTCAGAGGCCCCACCCAATCACCTCGAAGACAACCGGCATCACACCTGTCGCTAGAATTCCGATGCCACAGTAGACAAACACCTTCGTCAGGACTGTGAAGAAGAAACGACAGCGACGCCATGTGGTCAGTCACAAGTCCCTGTAGAGAGGGGGTAGCCGCTCACCGTCCGCATCGTAATGCTTTACCACGTCGACCTCCTTCCCACCCAGCTCCTCCAATCCCAGCCCTAATCCCTCACCTTTGCGTCCGCGCACAGCCGCCTGCGGACGTCGGGGCCCGGACCCGAGCCCACGCCCTGCACGCTGCTTGAGCGTGCGCTGTCCCGTCACCGCCTTCCGCCCCGTGCTCTCCCCATCCACTTGGAGCTCCACCATCCGCGGAAGGTCCAGCACCGAAGGAATCGGATGCAGGCCCGTGTCCGCGGGCACGCCCTTGTAGTCTGTGGCGGGTGTGTAGAACCGCCGGTGCGGGAGCGTCACCAGCTGCGCGAGGAAGCGGAAAAGCGGAGGCAGCATCCGGTGCAGCAGGAATTTGGCGAAGATGCGCCACGCGAAGATCGTCAGAATGCCTGGGCGCGGTGCGTCAGCGTGAGCAAAGAGAAGAAAAGTGAGGACGCGGGGGACTCACCGACGACCATCTTCGCCGCCGCCGTCGACCACCACGTCCACATATCGGCCCATTCACCAAGCATGTGCCCCGGCATCCGGTGGAAGAACGTTTCGTCGTATCCGTGACCAGCCATGTACCACCGCGTGAGGAAGTTGCCCATCACTACTGCCATGAACGCGATTGCATCCTCGAAGCACGGGCAGTCGTCCACCGGCTCTGGGTGGCGGTGGACCATCAGCAGACACGTCGGGATGATCACCGCCGGCACTTTGTCGTCCCGTCAGCTCCAGAGAGGGCGCAAAGTGATGCAGACGGCGCACCTATCCAGCCTGACGTCTTGATCCACACGTCGAGCGCGTCGGCGCACATGTAGAATAGCCACCAGATCGCGGTTCCGAGCACTAGCCCGAACGTGCAGTCCGTGAAACTGTGCATGCCCGCGTAGATCCGTCCGTACACGACCGAGAACACATACACCACCAGCAACACCACCAGCGCCGCGTAAGTCGTGCCCGATATCTGCATCTGCGGCGCCACGTCCGCGGCTATCTGCGTCGCGTTCAACGCCAGCGACTCCACACCGGGGCTGCCCACGGGTGTCGTGTAGAGGCGGTGGATGACTGTGAAGAAATGTAGTGCCATTGAGATGCTGTTCGTCGAGTGCGTCGAGGGGAAGCCATATTCGAGGTGGTGGGTACCGAGGGCTGTGCGTGTATTAGTAGTGTGTTCGACACGAACAGGAGGTCATATGCACTCAGTCGTGTGACAGGGGGCGCAAAGGGCCTCGGGGCACACATCCAGTCCTTGAACAGGGACGCGATGTACACGCCGAACGCGAGCATGGTAAGCAGCCTGCAATGCGTTAGACCCGCGTCATGGGTGCGGTCATGGACACTCACGCCCACGCGACGTCGAGGTGTCCGAAGAAAAACACACTGGGTAGCATCATCATGAAGAACGTATGCGTTCCCAGCGTCGAGGAGTTGACGAAATATACGTCAAGGAACGGCCGACGAACGCGCTCCTGCAAGACGGCAACGTTCAGTACACGTAACATGCTACCGTGGGTAGCCTGAACATACCTGCATGGCAGCGATAACCTTGGACTCCCAGACCAGGTTCCTCACAATCATCCTTCTGATCACAATTTGCCATCCCAGGGCTTTCTCGTAGACGTCATCGGGTAGTATGCCAATGCTCCCCTCTGCGGGCTCGACCTCCTCTCCAGATGCATGTTCGCGCCGTCCTTTCTCGCTCCAAGTCTTTGAAACGATGGAAATAGGCTCCTGTGCGTCGTGCGAAGCGATAGAATCAGTGTCAGAGACCCTAGAATCGACGGATCTTGAGCGGGGATGCGTAGACGTCGCAGGCAGCGAGCGCGCTGTTTGGCGGTCCATTGCAAGAAAAAATAGCTCTTGCTCGGCTCTTGTACTCGGTATTGATGTCGTTATGAGGGTCGTAGAGAATTAAAGTGTCATGTACAGTTTGTAGTAGTTTGAGAAATGTAGATGGTGGTGAGAGTAGAAAGAGAGCTGTGGTTCGGCTGGAGTGATGAGAAATCCGGTTTAACGGCAAGGCTCAAATTTAAAGGCGATGACTTATCATGATTTTACGGTAGTTCCAGTCAGCTGTCAGTAACTGTTCGTTAGCAACAGCAACACATGATCATGATGGGAAGAACATCTGCAGACTAATGTTGAAGGATGCCCGTTTGCGAGGGTCAAACGCTCAACACTACGTAGCTAGAGGACAAGCAGGATTTCGGTGGATTGGAGGATTTTATTCGCGAGCTACTGGGACATACACAGAAAAGTACTATTACACGTCCGACAACCACATAACATAATGAGATCAGGTAGCGGATAGTTGACCTGCAGAAACGGGATCAGTACACAATCGACAGACGATACAATAGACAGGATGAAGCCTCAGAGAACATATGTTGTCCTTCATAAACGAGTCGGACATATGCTTGTATAATGTTTTTGAACATCATAGGCCAGGGGAAGAAGAAAGACACAAAGGACAGACATCACTCGCATGCTCACCTGTTGGCCCCTTCCGACTCTTGTACATATGACAAGTACTGGCAAAGCGAGTGCGTTAAAAGATACGGACGTAGACATGGCATGGGAACCGCAAACCCTCAGGGGGTGGTGTATGCTAGCTGGAGGGCCCATGAATCCCTGAGGATTCGTCGCCCACTAGAAGTTCTCGTCACAAGGTGGCGAAATGCCACACTCGCTTGGTAACAGATACCCACCCAAGTGGAGGATAGATCACAACATCAACTTCGGGAAGTCCTGGAGAAGAGGAGTAGGTTAGAACGATTGTAAGATATGCAGAAAACGCAGAAAGTATAAGGCTCCGTTGGTGATGCATGTTAATTGAGTGAGGCTCATGGTGATTCGCCAACTCGGTTGTTTATGGACAAACTATCTTCATCGCCAAACAAGTGAAGGCCCGTACTCACCTGTTCTATTTCATCAACCCGTACGACATGGAAACGAGTGCGAGCATAACCGAGGCATCATAGCCAAGTTGAAAAGGCATCGACAGAGATTATTTAAGGTTCTCGGACACTGAAATCTCGGCCAACGGCGGTCGGAGTTTCTGAGCTGTACAGAAGGCACTTAAAACGCGAGCAAGCGCCTGAAAACTTGTCGTCGACGTCGCTCCGTGCTTGCCGTTCGTGCTGTCTCTGGTTTCGAATAGGTGAGCCTTCGTTCTCATCTTATGCACGGGCTACTGTGCTCGTTATGTGATGAACACTATTCAGTTCTGCTTCCGAAAGAGAGAGTAATCTCCTTGTGGACAACCTGTATACCAAAAACTCAATTCTGACCTTCGCCTGCTTCCACTCTGCTTCATCCGTCTTTACTAATCACCTCTCGACAGATATATTCTTTTCATCCTCTGAACGGACTGGTCAACATATTGGTGGGCGTGTATGAGGGTGGGTGTCACAGCTTTCTTGGCCAGTGGGACGAAAATAAGTTCATCCATTCGTTGATGGCCTGTCGTGCATCTTGTATGGTTCTGCTACCTTCGGGTGGTCGTGCCCGCGCGTGCCGTCTTGGTGCTTGTGGGCCTGAACCATCCAAGAGTTTCGTGCGGCGGGAACTATGAAAACGACGGCTTTTCTGACTCTTTTTCTTGCTCTTGCCCGAGTAGCTCGCTCATTATGTCTCCTAGGTTGTCTTAGATGTCTCATTGCTACACCTCATGTACCAAGTCTCGATCGATATATACACTCATTTGAACTTAATCTTGGTGTGCTGAACAAGAGCTGAGAAAGAACATGCACATGACATGACTTACCGCAGCTGTTTGTAAGCTGGCGCATGGAAAACTCGTGTCATTGGCGTCGGAGCGAGGATACCAACCGTATCCTGACCGTACCTGGCGCGTGGCGTGACTTTGTGTGGGAGTCAATGTCACCTGTCTTCGTGTACGCACATATGCAGTCATCACTAAACTGAGTCTGTCTAACGGTCGCCATCGTATGATAGAAACCAGTATGTGAAGGCCTCCTGTGAATTATCAGACATGGAACGCGTCGTATTTGGTTTTCGGCAGCAATTCGCATTCCGATCCGTCGGATGGGCAATAAGGATAGGGTCGCCGTGTTGTGATGGATGAAAAATCCTTCGCCTTACGTCGTCAGCATCCTCACGAAAAAATGTGCTAGTGAGCCGATCCTCCGACAATGTCGCAAGAGCGCACGGGGACATATCGTCGATAATTCAAGAGAATTCAGCGCGGCGCTTGACTGTCTGCAGTCATAGCAAGTGCATTGCCCATATTAAATACGAAGGCCGGGCCTCTACGCATACGCTGAACAGTAAAGGCGGTGCGACTAAAGCAAGGCGAAGCCGTCCATCCTGCCTGGTTAATTTTTCCGTCTACCCTCTGGCACAAGATGGCACCACCCCAGTCGCCAATCTTTCATGTCCTCTCCAAAACTACTTGCCATACAACTTGTCGTCGGCTTGTGCTCGCGTAGAGTCGTAGACGCAGCAATACAAGTAAGTTCAGTAATAATTATCAGATTAGATGGTTTCTCGTAATGTTATCGAATCTACATATCACCAAATGTGGAAGGTTTTAGATGCGATGGTGCGGCTTACGCGGGCGTGCTTAGCGGCGGGTATACCATGGACTCGTTTAAAGGCACGGACCTTAATGGCAGCCCTAACAAAGCGATCAAGTGAGTACACCACCTGCCTCTTCATCTTTCCCTTCATCGCTCACCATTTATCCTAGGCTTTTCGCTCTCTTCGCGAGCAGACTCCTGTTTACGTCGAAGTGAGCTGCTGATCGTCTTGCCAGGCCGTAGCCATGTCGCAGGTTGACGGAGAGCACACCGTCGTCTCGACCCGCGCGCCTTCACTGGCCTCAAACGATGAGAAGATCGCTGCGGCCGGTGGTGTCAGCGAGAAAGGTGACGCTGAGGCGCAGAGTCATCAAGCGTCGAAGCCTGACTTCCCAGAAGGTGGCTTGAGGGGCTGGGCTACGCTATTGGGAGCGTGGGTACATCGCTTCCATACGCTCAAGGCATGTGACTCACGTCCTCACTACTGCGTAGTTTTTGCATCCAGTTCTGCGGGTTTGGGTACGCTTTCCATGTTCTCTCGTTGCAGAAACATATGCTAAATGTCTGATTTAACCAACAGCTACACCAGCTCCTTCGGAGTCTACCAAGGTAAGCTAGTCATGCAGGATGTTCACAGAATATTTTAAACGATATCTTATATATCTAGACTATTACGTGCGTGTTTACCTGACCCGCGAATCGGCGTCGGCCATATCGTAGGTGCATCTGCCGACTGCCTTTGATGGACTCGGCTCAATGCAACCCCTCCTCTTAGATGGATTGGAAGTGTCAACGCCTTCCTTGTCGTTGGCTCCGGTCTCCTTGCTGGCCATCTATATGACCGCGGTCACTTGTAAGCTGTTTCACGGAAATGGCCCGAAAAGTGCTAATTCTCGTTATGATCCTCGCCATGCTAGTCGGCTTGCCATTACCCTTGGATCCGTTCTCCTTGTTCTCGGACTCTTCATGCTTTCCCTAGCAAAGCCAGACCAATACTACCAAGTAAGATCATCTTGAATTCGGCTCCCGCCCACGTACTGAATATACCGCCCTCAGGTCTTCCTCAGTCAGGCCATCTGTGCTGGACTGGGCGCAGGACTCATTTACATCCCTTCGATCGCTGTCATCTCCCACTACTTCCATCGTCGTCGAGTCTTGGCGATGTCCATCGTCGCGGCCGGCTCCTCGCTCGGATCCGTCATCCATCCAATCATGCTAAACAACACCCTAAACTCGTCGCTGGGCTTCGGGAACTCCGTGCGCGCGAGCGCAGGACTTGTCGCCGGTATGCTTTTGATAGCGTCGCTGCTCATGAAGGAACGGCTGCCGCCTCCCACAAACACCATCTCGTTTATACCGGCACTCAAGAAGTTCTCCAAGGATAGGGCTTACGTTCTCGTCACTCTGGGGTATGCAGCAGCAACTTTACAGATCAACTGTTATATGACTGACCAATGATATATGTACTGTAGAATGTCACTGGTTACACTCGGCTTTTATTATCCGTTGTACTACCTGCAGTTGGACGCCTCTGTGCACGATCTCAGCAGGAGCTTCTCCTTCTACTGCGTACGTGTATTTCCCTCCACTCAAACTTTGCGTCGGACGGCTGACCGCAACCCACAATAGCTCGTCATCCTCAACTTCTCTAGCCTCGTTGGTCGCCTGTGCTCAGGGTTCGCAGCGCACAACATCGGCGCACCGCTTACCATCACCTTCTGTGCTCTGTGTTGCGGTGCGGTCACCTTGAGCATGATCGGGGTCAAGACAGTAACGAGTGTGGTACTCGTCGGAATGTTCTTTGGCTTCTTCGCGGGCGGATGTAGGTCCCGCTACGCTCTATTACTTCCGTATCAAGCTCACGCGCGCTTTGCCGCAGACATCGCATTGAACGCGCCGATATTGGCCGTACTCGCCGACAACATGAGTGAGATTGGGTGAGCGCCGTTCAGTGGACCGTCCGGCTGCCGTTATTGATGACGACTCTGCCAGTGCGAGGATGGGCGTGGCGTTCACAGTCGCCTCCTTCGGCGGGCTCGTCGGTGCGCCAATCAGCGGCGCGCTGCTTGGAGACAACTACACGTGGTGGAAGCCGGCCGTATTCGCTGGAGTATGTCACATCTATACTACCACCGCTGTCGGCTGGCGCTGACTGTCGATCGTAGGTCGTCGAGTTCGCAGGCTTCGCGTTTTTAGCCCTGGCCTGTGTGGAGCTGTACAAAAAGGGCAAACTGCTGCCTCACCACCCTTGAGCATTGAAGGACCGAATTCAACGGACGGTTATTCACGCCACATTTTCTTGAATATTGTACAATTACCTAACCACCGCTCAGACGTAATTCGTGGTTCTATCCAACAAACGCGTGTTATCTGATCCCGATGGCCGGCCTGCTGTACGGAAACACGTGGGCTAAACACTCAAATGAGTTGAAACTAAATTATTATCGACAGTGATACTGAAGGGCTCGGGTTCGTTGACTCCTCCCGAGAACGCAATACAAGCCTCGGTTTCAACACCGTTGAACCAAATATTAAATTGTTGAACTTCCGGACTTTGGTTGAAGTGAAGATAACTATATGTTCGCCGATGGTTTAGGGGCCGCCGAGGTTCCAAGCAACAAGTTATTGATGTGAGTTGAATGGCACCTACTAATGGGTATTGACCCGATACGGTACGAATCATCCGGATTGTTCAGAAGCTTGAGCTTACGCAGATATAGACATCTTATGGTCACGCTGGCTTGGTTCTGCACGAGAGTAAACGAAACATGCGTTGATTCGCGATATGACATACATTCGGTATATTCGATCGGTCGGGCATGACAAGAAACCCTGCCTACGCAGCCCCCTGGGCCCTTGATGCTCGCACTAAATTTCGATATCCCACTTAGAGAGATACAGGAACGCAGCCAATGCCGATGCCTCCCTATTGCGAGACTAAGTCATGATTTATAGTGCTAAATTTGGAGAGCACTTACCACGACGCCGTTGGTGCAGGAGACCGTGGTGCCGCTGCACTCAGTGCCAGAGCCCACGCCAACCACGGAGATGGGGCTGCAGGTCAATCCCAGGAGGACATTCAAGTCGCTCAGGTCGATACCAAGCAAGCCCAAGAGGGCCGCACCAACGGCCGAGTTGGCCTACAGTGAAGACCACGTTCAGAACCCTAAAGTCGTGTGTAGCAAATGGCGTGCGTACGGATTCGGTGCTGTCGCAGCACGCGGTGGTGGGACTGGTGGGCTGATCGTTGCGCGCAACCATGGCGGGTGTGGCGGCCGCAAAGAGAGGGAGAGCGAGGACGGAGAAAGCAGTGAGGCGGGAGAACATCTTGAAGAGCGAGGTTTGGTTGCAAAAGACACTGGAGGGCAGTTTGCTGAGGACCACTGGTGAGGGCGGCGAGCCTTTTATACGCAATACTAGATTATATGACCTACCTACTACGTACGCAAAGCTCTTCCAAGTCTCGAACTGGTGCCGAACATCGTGACAGGACGCCGTATTGAGGTGCTCCAAACGTCGGCGGCTTCGTTGATGACGGAAGGCGACAAGGTGAGCCCTTTAACCAATGGTTGCCCAAGAAGATCGACAAGCCATGTCGAAATCCCCACAGGAACATCCCACGAACGTTCAGGTGGAGGATCTTGACACCACCTTGCAATAGAACGCTACATCAATCATCCGCGTCAGAGCATAGTAAGATTAAACAAACCTTCCGAGAGGGGCGAAATAGACTACCAGTTCGATGTCATGAGACTCCCTGACCTCACAATATGCCAGGGGGATGTATTTCTCCGGCCTTAAATGGCACGGTTGTAATGATAGAGTCTCGTGTCAAGTTCAGAGCAGAAAAGGGAAACGATCACGAACTGACGACAGCGCAATTTGCTATAGCTCTCGCTGGCAGAGAGCACAAGAGGTGACATGTTGACACGTTCTTGTATCGGAAAATCAATGAAAGTGGCAAGGTCTTGGATGATGACGTCCCTCTCCATACTCAATTACTTTGCGTGATGAGCTGCTGTAACCCAGAATGTCAGGGTTTGAACCGAGGCTCGAGCCAAACCTCGACGACCTCGTGTAGATCGTACAGCATATGGTATCCTGGACGTAAAGACCCAGTTGACCAGGGCGTTGCAAACCAGCGTTCTCTACCCCTTGCCGCTCTAAGCGAGAGAGGCCTGCTTCATTGAGTAGGGGTTTCAAATTATCGGGACTGACGAATTCAGTTGAAATACTTACTTCGACCGAGGTTCGTTATCCTATCCAACGCGTGTCTGTCCCTCTTCCCTATATGAATGAAAACCTCGTACCAAGGAAGATACCGGCCGCAATTTACTTCGGGGACGCCTAAGCGTCGTCCGAGGGTTGCCCAGCTCCGAATTCTTGCCAGGGGACGTGGGCATGCCTTTAGAATCGAGAGCAGGTTTAGAATCAGCGGATGCCTTTCAGATTGAATTATGATAGTGCTTAGTATCATGTCCGGACAGAACATCAAAGCAACAGAACTGTTGAGCTATCGACACAAATTCCGCCCTGCAGAGCTGAAACTGTATTATCTGCTGCATTAAAAGTCATATTTTCAACTTACCGTGCGTACACGGGGACTAAGAAGATGACCCGTCGCCCAATGAAACGAGGCTACAGTGTTCGTGTAACTTCGAAGACGAGCAGGGGTACCAGAGGGGCTACTTCGAACGTGAAGCCCTGTACGGACCTCTGTCACCGCCACAAGCCAGTCACCCGGCGTCGTCGGGCGACGTTGGTAGTTACTTGTAATGACTTTCGCATCTTCAATAGGACTCAGGACTCGGAGAGGGTCACAAATACTTATCTTACAATAGTTTTCCAGAAGAACAGTGTATTACACTCCGGTCTAACCTACAAGCAGACATTCAGGGTTGCAACAAGTCAAGGGAACTCGGGCGCGGCGGCAGCGAAACAAGATACATGTCATTTAACTTCTTCCATGCAATATCTGTCATAGTCATGTAAGCTCCTCAATTTAGCCCACAGATGGCAAACAAAACGATTGCACAATTATCCCGCTTAAAGAAAACAAGATGCACTCCTTGTTTCACAGTCGAGCTCGAGATTGATTCGATTCAGATCATAAGCAAGGATACATTCAGTCAGGTCCTGATGAGACACTGTGCCTACGAAGCACGCTCCCTCTCTTCGCCTTGGCGTGCGATGTTGAGCTCAGAGGATGATGGGAACGCAGCCGATGCCAATGCCGTCCTACCCAGAAAATTAGTTTGCAACTTCACCAGGAAGAGAGCCGAGGTCTATTACCACAACGCCGTTGGTGCATGATACTGTGGTACCGCTGCAAGTGGAGCCAGAGGCCACACCAACGACGGTGATGGGGCTGCAGGTTAAGCCCACCAGGACATTCAGATCGCTCAGAACAACGCTGATGGACTTCAAGGCAGCCGCGCCCTCTGCAGAGTTGGCCTACGGAAAGTGATATCTGGATAAGCACAAAAACTTCTAAACATTAATCCACCCACGGGAGTAGTGCTGGAGCAGCATGCGTCGGTGGGCGTGCCCGATCCTCCGCGGGCGGTGGGGGTGGCGGCCGCAAAGAGGGTGAGGGTGAGGACAGAGAGAACGGTGAGACGAGAGAACATATTGAGAAGAGCGAGGTATGCGAGGCTGGAGAAGATACTGGAAGAGCGATTTGCTGAGGACTGACGGCGAGTTCAACCAGCCTTTTATACGCAACGTTTGGGCTAAAGCGCCTAACAAGCACCGCAAGATTTCTAAGACTTCAGACCTTCGTTGAACGCTGAACGCTGCCGCCGTCCAACGAGATGAGGTGCCCCACCGTATGACGCCCCTTGTTCAATTAACGTGAGCGACAACGTTTCATCGTAGGTCTCGCACCCAATGGCAGCGCAGGGCGCGGGGGTAGCGGCGACGGGACATCCCCGAGATGTCTCACGACCGCTCAAGTGGAGCACATCCCGACACCGCCTAGAGATGAACAGTACGTCAACCTAATCACGGGAGTAGGTATAATAAACGTGCCTTCCAAAGAAGGTGAACAAGATCTACCAGGCCATCGTCATAGAACTGGATTACCTCATAATCATGATAGAACCTATTCCGCTGTTCTCGATTTCTGACTGTAAAGATGAGTGGACGCCGCGTAAATTAGCTCAGAAGGGATGTACTGTCACTGCCGCCTGACGATGTGAGCTGTGTATATTCATAGTCGGCTCCAACAACGCGTGGAGCGGTGTCGTACCTTGCGTTGAGAAGACATGCGGGGCTCTCAGAGATAACGATGGAATATGAGGGCACATATTATGCAGGCATGTTTTGTATCTTATCGCACACGTTAAACTTGACGACTCGTATCCGAAAATAAATGCTTTGCGCACCAATATCGTCTTCAGAACCCGTGCTATCCCAAGAACATTAATAACGGCGGCAATAACGGATAACCGCCGTAAACGTCATGTCGAGTGCGGCGACTGAGCTTCGTGGAATACACATTTGCAAAATTTCGGAACCGTCGAACTCAAAAGAGACGCGTAGTTTGAGGGTGCTCAGGGAGCGTGTCGAAGCGGGCCGCCTGAACAAGTAAGAATACGACGCCAAAGAAGACAGACGAACCAATGAACATGTCGATATCTAGGGGTTTGACGGGCTCCACATTCTCGCTGAACGGTGTGAGATGGTCCATGCGGGCTACGTGAGTACTTCCGGACTCTCGACTTCGGACGCTGACTATGGGTTAAAGTTGCAGTCATAAGTTTGCCTGTCAAAGGTGGAGAAGGTGAGCGGCCACCACAGCGGAGAGAGAAAGGTCATAACTTACTTCACCAGCTCGACTCACCAAGTAGCCAATATAGTACGCCTACCGGTTTCACTCCTTCGAACACACACTCGCTCTGAGCCAAAGAACGATATCATTGAGAAAAATGATACATTCTGATCCATGGGTACAACAGCGCTGAAACATATTACAACCTATGTAGAATAAATGGAATAAATTAGCGTGTACGCGGGGATCAGACTAGGACGACTTGGCTGTGGACGATGGGCTTTCGGCCTTAGCCACAGGCGTCGGTTCCCTGGTAGAGAATTTATCCAACCACGCCTTTTTCCGCGCATTGTGGGCAGTGAGTCTTCGCGATGCCTCCGCGAGGTCGTCACTGGATGATCGGCGCCAGAATATTTCCTCGGTGTGGGGTAGATAAAATAGACGATAGGTTCGAACACAGATACGCATGGCGAGCGAGCTATCGTCACCCTTAACATCGACGTCTAGGGTTTCTCGTAGTGTCCTACCAAGAATAGTGAGCGGTCAGAGTATCTTACAGCGCGTTATTGTACTTACCGTTTCAGAAACGGTAAACGCGACGGAGACAGTGTCGACCCGGGTGTTTCGTTAGGCTAGGTCACGGTTAGTACACATTTCTGAAGATAGAAGAAGGCACTGACCGAAGCATAGGATTGGACATAAGCCTCCCACCTCCCCGTTTGGACTTCAGTGTCGTCGTCGTCGGAATCATCCTTACCAAGGAGCTGTATTGTTACGGTGCTCGAGTCTAGTAGCTTTGTTCCCTGATTAGCACAGTATTCGGACATAATATTTTGGACGAGACTTACCCAAATCATACGGAAGAGATTCTCATCCGGGCCGATGACTTTCTCTGTGGCCCGTCGCAAGTTCACGAGATCCTGTGGCGTGGGCCGTGCAAGACCACGCTCCCGCCGGAGCACTTCGAACAGCTCTTGGCTCTTGGGATCTGCAAGTATGTGTTGTACCTGATACAGTCTTCAGCGAGTGATCCCGTACGGGTCGAATGAAACTCACCTGTTTTACGATAGAACCGATAACTTTATCAACAGTAAACATCTTGTAGGCGTGCTGCCACGGACTGAGAGAATGTGCTGTCTGGTAGAACATCGTAGCATACCTGGATACCAAACATGTACCGCAGCTGATCTTCGAAGACATGCTGCTCGATCTCGTTGTCGAAGAGTTTCTCGCAAGACTCGAGCAGGAGGTTATAGAAGTGCGAAGCAACCTTGGCCCGGTCCCCCAGCCCTGAGAGGTCCACGAGAGCGCCGAGGTGTTCGGCAAGCGGGTTGCTCTTGAGAGGCTCGACTGGATCATCGGCCATGCTAGCAGTTCGATCCTTGAAAAGCTTCAAGCGCGAATATAGGACCTTACTGAAAGTCAGTATTCATATTATGAGAAGTTCGCATCAGACTCACCTCCAGCATTCGGAACAAGATATAGAAGTGGGTGTTGGTGAAGAACGTGCCCTTCCGCGTAGAGCGACTCTCTGTCGGGCTAGATGGCGCAGACACAGAGTGCCCGTTGATCGTAGGTTGAGGATCCATGTCAGGGAGAGTGACGTCAGCCAAGATCGGCGAGGCCGGTTTCGACGAGGTTGGTGATATGGCATCCTGAGCCCTTGTCCTGCGGCTCGACTTAGCCTGCTCGCTCTTCAAGAGGCGTTTCCGTAGGTCGCCGGCACCGTTCTTCGTTGAGCGACCACCTCGAGATGTACTGCTGTCAAGGTCGTCGACCACCATGCCCTCCGGGTCCACTGCCTCATTACTCGCATTATCGGTCTTGGGCCCGAGAGAAGAGTTAGGGGTGGGTGAATCTAACATGAAGAATAGAGGCACGAAGGAGCATAAGAATGTTTCGATCTTCTTCCGGTCCGCGAGATTGATCTGCCCTTGTGTTCGATCAACGAACGAGCAGACGAGCTTCAAACAGTCTTGTAGCACGTCTGGGTCGTCCATGACGTACTCTAGCTGATGCCGAGGTCTCGTTCGATTGATCAGTGGGTCGATGAGTGCTGCTCGGCTCGACATTTGCTCGTCCCGCGTAGCTTCAATCTGACTGACGAAAGCCTTGGAAGTGAGCGTTTTCTTCTCCGCAGTCTTAAACGTGATGCCCTGGTGGTCGAGGGACTTGTAGTAATTCCTCGCATCCACCTCCTTCCAGACCTTGTTCCACTCCCGCTGGGCGCGCTTCCACTCATCGTGCTTCTGCTTGAGACGCTGTAGTACCAGAGGTATCGCAATCACAGGTATGTCTTGCATCGCTTGGAACACCTCGACGCCTGCCTCCCTGCCGTACACCTTCTTGATGACCCGCAAGTGAATACTCTTCGTCGCGCCCTGCAGACTTGGCTTGAACTTATAGTTCGTCTTCTCCTCGGGGCTCAGCTGGTTGATTTTATTGTTGTACGGTTCAAGTGCCTGGATGGTCCGGTGAATGGCTTCAATGTGGAAGTCGTACTCGTGTCGCTCCTCCTCGCTGCGATGAAGGGCTTCCTCGTACGCGTTTTTCTTGTGTGCCATGAACCCAGCGTCTTCGGTAGCGAAGGTCGGCTGTGACACCCACTCGTCGTTAAGGACTGACCTGCACATGTCGTCTCGGCCAGAGCAAACCACGCTCGTTTCCTGTTGTGATATGAGCATATGTATGAAAAAGAACTATGATAAAAACATACGCTAGCGGGCAATTTCCTGTAGCTCCCGTAACGAAGGTTCAGCTGATTCCGCGTCGGCCTGTCCAACACGCCAATAGGTCTAGACCAAACATCCTCGGCACCCGCGTAGCGTTCTCTGCGGTCGTCCCACCCTAAAATTTCCCTGAACTGGGTCATAAGCTCCCCTTCACCGAGGTACGTTCTCGCTTCGCGTACGAGTCGTGCTGTATCAATGATATCTTGAGTAAAGAGGTTGACGAGCTTCAGGAACTCATTGTATGTCTCCTCGCTGCGTAATGCGCGTTTAACACGGTCGAAGAGCTGTGTATCATCATGTCGATGCGATGATGACTGAGAGTGGTGGGACGCGGAACTTGGGGCGTGGCCTTGTCCGTGAGAGTGTTGTTGGGGCAGTTGATTGTGCGGCAGAGCCAGAGAGCGAAGAGGGGAAGGAGAGATAGCATGCAAATGGGCGAGGGATGGAGATGGTGCTTCGCTTGGCGCATGCTGCTGCTTGGTCCGCTGTTTGTGGCGTGTAAACACAGTAAGTTGAAATAAATCACGACATACACACCTTGCTAGGTCCGGCCTTCGGCGCAACTTCCTTGTGTTTCTCTTTATCCGCCTCTCCTTTATCTCTATCTGCAGGCTTTCGTTTCCGCTTCTGGGGCACTGAAGGATGGGTCTTCGAAAGTGGCGTATTCGAGGCGCCTTCTTGTTTCTTTCCTCTATGCTTATGCTCCGCATGGAAGGTTGGCCCATCCTCCATTTCGTCTAGGCGTGCTACCATGCGCTGTTGTACGCTTTTATCCGGTAAGAAGTGGTAGAAACCTTGAATGAGGTCGGAGTCGTCCTTGAAAAGTCGCTGTACCTTATGGAGAACGTTTTCCTAGGGAGATGTAAGCGTGAAGGCTAGCCAAGAACCAATCACCACGTACCCCAGCCAACTCGCGTGGAGACAAGAACTCTAGGAACGCCTTGTATTTCTCTGGATCGTTGGCATACCGGTTCTTGACTCGCTGAACGTACAGGAGCGCTCGGTCAATGTCGGCTTCAGCCTCACCGTCCTGAGGCGGAGCCATAGCGACGTCGGTTGGGATGGCGTCGCGCGTAGAGGGAAAGAGATCGCGCATTGCTTGAGTTGTTGTTCCCATCGGAGTCGTGACTGTAATGAGGTCGGAGTTGTCAATATCCGTAGTACATTCAATACGGTAACCAGCGGGTAGGAAGGTGTTGAACCCTTGAATAAGCATGGGATAGCCGCGGAAGAGCGTCGAGACGCGTTCGATGACCCCCGGTGTGTCAATACTGGGGGAACTAAGCCTCAGATAATGTCGTGTATGGCATAACATAGCATTTACTTACAACTGACTCTTAAAGTCCTTCATTATGTCCAGAAATCGGTTGTAGACATCGGACTGGTCAGCAAACTGTTGCTTGACACAATCCAAGTAACCGAGCGCGTCCGTAACGTTTAACGGCCGAACGTTGGCATCTTCAACAAGTGGATTAACTGATACATCCTCTGGAACAGTACCGGGGGGGTCTGAAGGTTGTGTAGGTGTGGTGGTGGCTTGAGGGGGTGGTGGCGGCGGGGGCTTGGGAGAGGCCGCCGGGGTTGGTTCAGACGCGACGACAGGAGCCACGTCGGAGATTTTCGGCGGCGATACTTCATCTCGGGTTACTTCTTTAGCGTCGAGTACGCCATTCTGTACGTCGGCGAGAGCGGTGTCGTCGTCGCCAGCCATGACGAGTAGGGCGGGTCAAAGTGGTCCGTGCGCATTTGCGTAAATGCGTGATCCCAGATCTACTTCACCGGATCTCTGATCGGTGATTGCCGCATTCAGCCTCCGCGGTCGCAAGTGGCCACTGTGTTTCATGTCATGATCACACGCCACACGTCGACATCGCAAGGAAGCTATAACTCAACGCAATATTATGTGTCTCGAAAACGAAGAACTGGGGGATACAAGAGTGCCGAAATTCCTCCACTTTGAATTTGACAGAAATAAACCGATCCTACCCCACCAGCTCCCAAGATGCCTTCACGCTCGAATCGGAGACTCCGTCGCAGCAATACCGTTCCTTCAAATGTGCCTGCAGTACCGCCCTTTAACAGCGGAGATGCCTCTATGGGAAATTATGTGGCAAACGCTAATCTAAGGGATTATCACGTAGCATCAGGATTGAGAGTAAGTAACAGAAGTACTAGTACTAGTAGTACACGGCGTGGCACTTATTACGACGTGTCATATATGTGGTGAGCTATTGTGGAACTGTCAGATACTACTTATCCCCTAGCAGGGGTTGCATAACCATACCTATTGTGAGACACGCTATGCCTGTAACTCTATTCCTCCCCCTCCTCGCTCTCCTCCGAGTAGTCAGCCTCCAATTTGAACTCTCCTTCCTAAATGGATGTCAACGCGGTAAAAAGACCGTTAATGCATTAACAGACCTCCTCCGTGGCTCTGAACTGGTCGTAGAATGCAGTGGAGTTCTCCCATGGTACGAGAATCGGCTTGTCGTAGGCAGGGTCCCAGTACGCACTGGTCCAACCATCATCGATCTGGAGTGCTGCACTGGCATCAGAGCGTCTGAGGACATTGAGCTTCAGCTTCTGCAATATTGTCATCGTCTGCGCGCTGAGCTTAGACAAAGAGCTGTCCTTCATGACGAGAGTCCGAAGGGGATGTTGTACATGCGCACGATGCTCGACGAAGTCGACGAGCTCTGCTTCCTCTACGTCCTCCACGACCACCGTCTTCAGTTCTGGCCAAGCCGTGCATCCTGTCCCTACTTCCGTATCGAGCTCTATCGCACGCGCAAGGATCTCGGTGCAGTTGTTGGGGGCTTGCAGCGTCACCAGGCCCGGGAATGCAAGAATTGACTCTCGAGTTCTAGGCGGTAACATCTCAGACTTCAGCTTCCGGACGGTGGGAAGGAAGAGCCCTTCGAATGCAAGAGAATCCGGCGTGTCTGCAGATTCGCCGAGTGAAAGATCGCAGAGAAAGGTAGCTGCCCTACATAAAACCACGGTCATATTGGGGATGGTTTCGGTATCATAGGCGATTCCAGAAAGTGTTAAGTGTGTGAGCTGAGGTAGTGTGAGCGTGAGTTCCGAAGGGAGGGCCAGATCATCGCCCGAACTGAATGTAGTTCGACCGACAGTCAGGGATTGTAGTGTGGCAGAAGCTTGACGCAACATCTTCAGAAAAATACCCACGCCGGAATAGGCACCAGAAATATTCAATTGCGTCAGGTGGGTGAAGACCTTGAGTGGAGACCCTGTAATCCCAGGAAGCGAATCTATCCGGAGGTGCATCAACTGTGGCGTATTGAAGTCGGGCAACGTCTTGTTTGTAATGGCCGGCAGTATGCGGGGTGAGAGACCAAAATACTCCAGCCGCGGGAACGCTTTCCCCTCGATACTCTGCAACAGGAGCGTCAAGGATCGCTGATGTCCCAAATAGACGGCACAGTTTTTCCACCGATGTCTCTCTGCGAGAAGATACTTCCAGCACGACTTGTAACGTAGCCAGTATATTCTCCGGAATGCATCCCAGGGATACCAAGACTGTCGATCACGAATGGTATGGCAGAGGAAGAAGATAGAGATGGGTAGCTCGCGGGAGCGAATGAGATACGCCTTGATGACTTCGGCGTACCGCGAATGCTGACCGGGGGTAACATGGATGCAGGTCCAGATGGTCGGCACGGACAGCGCGTATCCGCGCCACCGACGGGAGACGTGGCTGACTGCGACTGGAGAATGTGTGTGCGGCATGCCATCGTCGAGGCGACAATGGGGAAAGTGATGCTCGTAGGCAGTCTTGAAGATCCCGGTCACGACATCCTCCGGGAGGGTGTATACGGGAGTTAGCTGGGACATTAATCCGTTTCCTTGTCGCGAATGGCGATTCTGTCTGCTTGTTGGACTCGGCGAGCTGCCGATCTCAAGCCGATCTTGCGGGTTTGACTTTCTTCAAGTCGGGACAATATTTCGTTCCGTGGCTCCTCAAGAGGTAGGAGCCGCGCGTCGGACACAAGCTGTGTTGCACAAATGCTCCGTAAACATGTTTTTAGGCATATCATGATAAGGGTCAAACTGTGGAAACTTACTTCACTATGCGCAGCGCAACAAGACGAGATAAACGAGTGTGGCGAAGTGGGAACTGTGAGCGCTCGTGCTGCAAATCGGTACAGAACGTGATCTGATTCATCTGAAGCCTGGGTGGTGTATATTCGAGTGCCCGAATCTCAAGGATATGATTGCAGAGATTACATCGGAAGGAGAACATATGTATACGTAGATTGTGTGAAGAAAACAGGTCGACAACAGCATGCAAGGACGGTTACACAGCAGACGAGACAGAGACGAGGGAGATTTTAATCGTCCCCGATTTTAGGTGCCAGGTAGTAGCGGATGAACCCCTGGTTGAAGTCGTACGAGACCTAGAAAGATGAATTATAAGATGATGTAGAGGATTAATTTCAAGGGCAGACACGTACGAGCAATGGAACGTCGTTGCTCATCATCAGCTGGACCACATTCGACAGTGACGCGCTCTTGGAGAAATTAACGAGGTATTTCAAGCTGAAGGTAAGGTTGACGTGTTGGTTCATTTCGATCCGTACACCGTCTGGAGCATCGTCCCCATCGTCGTCTTTCGACTTTCCCTTCTTAGCCTTCTTGGCGGGCTTCTCAGACTGCAAAGGCCTCAGTGGCTGACTTCAGTGCTTTAGGGTGGGCAAAAAATACCTTGCTCGGAGCTTTCTTCCGCTTCTTGGTGGAAGACTCCTCTTGATCTTGCTCCTCTTCACCATCGCTCTCTGCCTTGAACTCTTCGTCACCTTCCTCTTCTTCACCATTCATCTCGACATCCTCGCCGGCTTCTTTCTTAACCTTCTCCTTCTTAACCTTCTTCTTCTTCTCACCATCTTCATCCTCCTCCTCCTCATTTTCCTCTTCGTTGGCCTCGGCTTCATCTTCCCCGTCATCCTCCTCTTTCTTCACTTTACTGGAGTCGCCCTTCTTGCCATTGACACCGGAAGTGTCTGTGTGCCTCAGGAGGATGTTGCCGTTGGCGGCCTCACCTTCACTGACGAACCGAACACCGTCCTTCGACACCTCGATTCGTACACTCTCGCCTAGTTGAGAGAGGTCGCGAACGATGCGCGAGAACTCAGACGACGGCAAGGTGACACGCGCGTCGTAGTCGGTGTCGGGTATACCGAGCGTGTCCGTGTCGATGTCCATGAGTTTCATTTCGTACTCCGCGATGCGGTCAGTGTCTATGAAACATTCAGAACGAATTATCGACGCAAGTTTGACTACACTCACTTCGCGCCTCATATGTTAGACTGAGAACATCCGCGTCGTCTGCCGCGGTAAGAGTGCACGTGTCGTCGTCCTTCGCGCACTTGAGCACCTTCGTCAAGGACGTAAGATTGACACCGAGTGGCATCGGCCGGTCGCAGCGGTAGCGTTTGAAGCCCACCGCGTCGAGTTTCACTGAGACGAGCGCGACGTGGGAATTGTCCATGGCTTGCAGATTCTGGTTCAAGACGCGTTAGGGGTGGCCATGGATGGAACACAGCCGGCCACTTACAATTCCCTCCTCGGTACACTCGAAGTTCGCGTCGGATACGAGTTCCTTGATGGCTGGAGCCGCGGTCAGTGCGCGACGTTCTCTCCACGACCGCCATACGTACCATCGAGAAGTCTCTTCAAGATACCGGCCTCAGAGAGTTTGGCTTCGAGCATCGTACGTCGTTCTTGGATTTAGCGTTGAGCGTGATATCGCGTTGTGGGAGGAAGGGAGGAGTCGAGGTGGTGGTGGAAGAGAAAGGGAGCTGAACGCGTCTTTTAGAGCTCAGTGTCACATCTCCGCGTGGGTCACACTGACAGTCACGGAGGATCACGGGACTGTCACACCGTCGCGACTGGCCAAGGCCTTGAGGCCTTGAAGTGCCAACTTCCTCAACGTCGAACTCTCACATCCTCCGTTCGGTGTGTGTTCAAAATCTGACTTTAAGTAATAGTCTCAAGCGACCATTGTCGACTCTCGCTACAGCGTGCCTAAAGGTATTGTCGATCATATGTATCGGAAGTACCAAGAGTGACATTACATTTCAGTACAAATGGATCCTATCTGGAAATCTCGATTTTCCGAGCTCGAAAGCGAGTGCATAGCCATAGAGGCTACGATACTCGATCTACACAAACAACTTCACGAGAAGAGGATCCAAATGAACTCCCTTCCTCCAATCCAATCCCTACTATCCGACGACATCATGTACGCTATCTTCGAGGCTGCGTACCTCCATGATTTCCCGCGATGTCGTATGCATTCTGGACTTATCGCAGATTCCATCGTCGTTCCAACCCACGTCTGCAGACGGTGGCGCCGGCTGGCTCTCGACCTCCCCGCGTTGTGGTCCTGTTTGCACATCACGTCGGAGCAGAGTGAAAGATACCCTCTCGCTCTCCTTGCCTTCCTCGAGCGATCGAAGAACCGCAAGCTCTCTATCACGTTTATCTGCCACACTATCAAGTACGACTATTCCATGGAAGATCTGCCGGTGGGAAACGTCCACGATCCCCGAACGGACTGGCCTCGTTTTATGTCCTGTTTGGGACGGCTCCTAGAGCACAGGAAGCGATGGCAGAATTTAGGTATTTACATTGGGGACGAACGCCAGCTTAGGGCTTTGTATAAAGCCCTTCACCAGCGACAGTTTCCGTCCTTGCAGTTTCTACAGATTCTCGCAGACCACGCCGCAGATTTGTTGGAATATGTGTACCCGCTGCAAATGCAGGTTCCGAATCTACGAGAGCTTCGCGGGAATACTCTCAATCTCATAGGGCCATCGTTCTATTCCAACCTCACTGATCTTATGCTCGACAATTATCCTATATCTGCGTCTGAATTCATCACTACCCTGGCCAAATTCTCCTCCACCCTTGAGCGGCTTGTCTTGCGCCTCTTGGCCGTAAGAGGCCCTGCCCCTTTACTCACGACATCACTACTTTTCCCGCGCCTCCGTTACTTGGCCATCGCGGACCCTATCTTGGACGACCCTGACAATTTTGGCGAGCAGGCCATAAACAACTTGTTGCGTAGTTGCCCAAATATCGAGGTGCTCCAATGTACACAAATTCGTGCCTTTGAATGGATCGTAGCATCACTACCGCAGAAACTCACTTTCGACCACGCGCATTCTGTTTTCCTGCACAGTGACGATATATATGGGATGCCCAGCAATGCCACCGACAGAGTGCCACGGTGGTACGATTGCCTCGACATGTTCCCCGTCGTACGAGAGATGTACATACATGACCCCGACTCTCTGTCGAGCGGCTTAGCAGCGATTCGGGATGCGACGGTAGACGAGCATATCATTTGGCCAGAGTTGCGTTCCCTCGCGATCAGCCTCGACCGCCTGTCCCAGCTACCCGAGATCATAAACTTCTTGCAGCACCGCGCCGGCATTCAGCGTCCACTTCAGTCCGTCACCCTTATGTGCAATACCGCCAAGCGACCAGAATTCATAACAAGTTGGGAGGCGGAAACCGGATTGCCGGAGGTGTTTTGGAAGCCATACCCGTCTACAGATCCCTTTGACCCTTGGGATGATGGTTGCGATAGGCCATCCTTTAAGCCGTGGAAGGGTTCACTTTCCTTTGAAGATCAGGATTTGGATTAGTGATGTCGTAGCAGTGCCTTAGTTATACTGATGCTGGGTGAGTAGATTCGAGTAGCATGCAAACCGTTGGGAGTATAAGAGTCGTCGAATAAAGGAGTGGAAATCTGGGAGATAATTATTTACTTACGTATGCGTTCGGCTTTTGGGACACTGGAAAATGGTGAACATTGCGCAAATTTGTTTCGTAACTGTCAGTGAAGTAGGATAAGTAACGCCAAGGGACCCGTGCACCCTGTACCGTCAGAACATGACCGCCATCATGGACCGCCCGCTTTCTTCACAACATCTCGTGGGTATGTCGGTCTCTATGAAATGACTTCTACCTGCAGCCGCCGTCATAGCTCAGCTGAAAGCTAGACGTTGCTGACGTAGACAGTGATTTAAAGAGAATAGTTACTTGCTAAAACTTCAATCGTGTTATCATCGTAAGTACGAGAGCTAATACAATTTATTCAGATAGTGACCACGTTACTCCTGAGGATCGACAACAACCTTTTCACCGCTGATCTTATTGCTGCTCACCAGCTCAATGCACTCTTTGACACGGCCAAGTAAGCTCCCCTCTCTCAGAAGTCTCACAGCAGGCAAGGACGGGTACACACCTACCAATTAATTTATTGCTTACAAAGCCAGTAAATCGGAGATATCTTGTAGCACAGTCATGATTTAAGCTACTTCCTAAACCAATACGATTATTAGACTGCTATAAGACGTTTACCTTGGGCACGATATGAAGTGTACGGGGTCCTTCTCGTATTTGGGTGATGACAACATCGATATCCTTGTTGCCCTACGTTTCATGCGCTACTACCCCTACAGTCAATATGTGCGTTCAATATTTTATCAGCTCTACTCACAGTGCGCTATGACGCACAGCTCGAGAGTCGAGATTCACAAGTTCTCACGGTAAAGGAGCAGGCGCCTCGTAAGTAACCTTGAGCGGCTTGCTTCCCTTTACTTCAACCCGAATACCCTCGGCGTACTCCCCTCATTCCACCCTTTCCCGCCACTAGCCACCTGCCATGTCGGAATATTCACCACCTAATATCGCGCCCCAGATAATCGCGCCGCAGGATGGCGGCTCTGGAAGTGTGCCCGAGCCCGCCCGGGACGTAGAGCCGGCACCAATCACAGAGCAGGAGGTTGGAGAATACCGAGAACAGGACCGGTTCTTGCCAGTAAGGTACCTGTGCTGGCATTGTCAAGTACTCAGCTGACCTCCTCCGCGCAGATAGCGAATGTGTCGCGCATCATGAAGTCGTCCGTGCCCGGGACGGCCAAGATCTCGAAGGAAGCCAAGGAGTGCGTGCAGGAATGCGTCTCGGAGTTCATCAGCTTCATTACGTCTGAGGCGGCGGAGAAGTGCCAGATGGAGAAGCGCAAGACGATCGGCGGCGAGGACATCCTCTACGCGATGCTCACGCTCGGCTTCGAGAACTACGCGGAGACACTCAAGATCCACCTCGCGAAGCTCAGACAGGTGCGTCGTTGCCCCCCTTGTGCGTGCGGTGCACGCCTTGACATGCAACCCGCGTAGCCTCATCACCAGGCAGCCTCTGGAGGGAACTCGCGGCCGGACACGGCGAACAGCGACCTGCGCGACGACTAGACGTCGCCGGAGGCTCGACGAATGTACCAACAGCTTGCGCTTATAGTGCTTCCCTCCCCTCGGTCATAGTCCTACACAAGATGCTCACCACGACTCACTTCTAGCCTTGCTTTCGCTGCACTTGTATCCTCAGACGTAATTCCGGCGCTTGTAGCCATTGTATAGTAGCATATCATTTATTCCCGGCACATCCAAGCAAATTTCTCTTTGTCGCTGTCTTGACGTTGAGCGCAAGCCGACATGCCAATAGACAATATCTATACCACCAGTAAAGTGTCGGACCGTTTTGATTCAAAAAACACGCGATATCCATGGGGTCAATGCGATGCAAAGTGATCGCCCAGGTGGGCTCGCGCATGTACTTCGAACTACATGAGGATCATACGCCTGTATGACATCACAATAATGTTAGCCGTTACCGCCGCCGCTTGCTTCCTGAACGACAGGAGCGAGGTGCCCGACGCAAGGCTCATGCTGGAGGTCCTACTACGTCGTTGCTGCAAGGTTCCGGACCGAGGTGCAAAGTTCAATTGTGTATCGTGGCCTTGAGGCCTAGAGGTGAGGTAAAGACCCAGCATTGGTTGACGGCAATATGAATAAGTTCGTGGCCCTGCAAAGCGAGACAATAGTGGCGGTCGCACGAGAATGAACAATACCACTCTCTCAGGCAATCCCGCCAGGCGTACAAATAGGCGTCAATAGCCGTAGGTGCCGACATTGTCCCCAAATGGCAGCTGGCGGGTGACACTCCGCTAAGCGCACGCTTTTGTTCCCAACCGGGTGCGTGTTGACCTCGAAAACGCCGAGCTAGACAATGGCAGCGGACACAAAAGGATGCCCTGCTATGCAACGCTACAAGGTATATTACCTCTCCCACTCGCGAGGGGGCCCTCGTTTCCCCTACTCCCTCCAACTCGTCTTGAAGGCGAAGACGAACTCGACGACCTCTCGCACAGACTGCATTTACGACATACATTACGATGAACTCTCGTGAGTACAGCTGAAATACACATCGTCTCTACCAGGCTAACATGGCGTGTCTAGTTCTGTCTAACCTCCGCCGCTCTCGCGACCGCCGCACCAAGTCATCCACAAGCTCGTCGAAAGCAAAGCCTCTCGACATCCTACCAGACCTGACCGAGCTCTCAGAGCAAGAAGATGAAGGGCGCGCATCGACATCCTCTCATCGTCTTTCTGCGCGCAGGGCTTCTGTTGCCAGGAAGCGGGATACACCACTGATCCTCGGAGTAGAGGGACTGTTTTTCGACGGCTTCATGCCAGAGTTCCCGCCTCGCCAGCGACCAGCTCCTCCAGCGCCGCGAGCACGCAAAGTTACTCCTACCAAGCCTGCTCCTCTCCGCTTAGAGTCTCCGCTCGACAGCATCGACGTCCGGTTTTCCGGCTTGGAGTTTCCCTTCTCGCAAGTGCCCGGCTCTCCGACATCTCTCCACGCGCGTAGCACTTCCCCCTCGCCGTCAATATCGTCTGTCAGCACAACCTCGTCCGCTGCCTCCGCCTCCTCGCCCGCAAAGACCTTCACACCGCCAACGTCTGACGATGAGTCGCACGATGTTCATGGCTCGCGTCTTGTGCGTAAATCGACCGTCAAGTCACAGCATGGGCTTGTTGGCTACATTGCTGGAGCACGCAAACAGCGCAGCGTCAGCGAAAAGAGCTTTGTTGATCTCAGCGTCGACAACGACGATGACGCCTCGTGGTTCGCTCAGGACATTGGCGATTCTTTCGTCTTGTCCTCACACGATGCTGAGCTTCCTGAGACGCGCCCGACGGGCAAAAGCCGCTTCAGCAAGCCTCTCCCAACCGTCCCTCGGTTCTCTATTCAGGTCAGTTATATCATTCCTGCGCATATATGTAACTCACAAGCTACCACAGTCTCTGAGAAGCCCTGCTGCGAGCCCTAGTGTTCAGCTTGATCCGACGTTTCCCTCAAGACGCAACTCTTACATCCCCAGCCGTCCGCCTCCGCCTCCGCCCATCCGTATCATTGACATTGATTCAGATACGAACATCTTCATCGCACCACCCACTCCTGAGACTCCGGTGGCGCGCATTACAAACACTATGGAAGAAAAGACCGAGGAGCTACTTACGCTTATTGCGAATGCCGCGTTGTCGACTACTCCATCTCTTTCCACTCCATCTAATCCGTCGCGACTGTCGACCGGCTCGAGTCTGGCTCCGATGAGCGCGTGCGCAAGTAGCTGGGACTTTATTGTCGCTACCCCGACCACTGCCTCTCACGCTGCACCTGCGACCCCTCGCCCGCCACCGCGCTCGTCTGTACCGGCCGATATCTTCGACGCTCTCGTCGAAGACGAGCCGCGCGAGATGGAGGTCTCTCACTTCAACACGCTGACGATCACCACGGACGACTTCGACCTCGGAGAGCTCGAGCTGGAATGGACGCCTGACTCGGACGATGAGAGCCCTCCGGCCACGCCCCGCAGCACAGAAAGCGCAAGTGTATACTCGCAAGCCTCGATGCCCATCATGTGTGCGTCAGATTTCGATCTCGACTCAATACCACTCGAGCCGTGCACACCCGCCATGTCCATGTTCTTCGCACCCGCGGACGACATGTACTACGCCGCCGCGATGCCCGACAGCCCCCTCATCCGTCCGCACGACGACCCCTTCGGCGCACCCGCGCCAGAGCGCGCCCTGCGCTCGCGCTGGTCGTCGTCGACGCTCGCCGAGTCGTTCGCAGAGGGCCGCGGCGCGACGTGGATGGGCCGCTTCGCGTTCGGGAGTGCCGCGAGCAAGAAGACGTCGACGCCGGGCTCGCCGACGAAGAGCGCGTTCTCGCTGCGCTCGCCGACGATGCCCTCGTTCGGCCTCCCCAAGGCCAAGCCCGCGTCCGCGACGCCGACGAAGAAGCCGTCGGCGCCCGCATCCGGCGCCTCCCCAAGTAAGAAGCCCGCCGCGCCCTCCTCGACGCCCCCGCCGGGCAAGCCCGCCAGGTACAGCCCCGAGCCCCGTGGTCTGTCCCGCCGCGAGAGCAACGTGAGCCTGTGCACGATCGACTCGTGCGATTCGACGTTCAGCGCGTCGAGCTCGAGCTCGAGCGGGCGCCGTCGCAAACCGATACCCATCGAGATCTTCATGCGGGCTTGAGGTCTAGCTGGAGTCTCGTTCCAGGACATTGTAGCATAGCCCGTCCCATTCGCATTTCTTGTGTAGATATTCACGTTCCTTTGCACATTGAACATTCTCACATGCATACTGTGCCGTGTAATGCGGACACACTGACCCTCATTCATTTGACATTTTGTACCCATTGTAGCTTTAGTACATTACGCATGTCGGCACCCTCGCATACCCTACTGTGCAGTATCTTTAGGCTAATGACATCTATGTTTTCCTATGAATGTAACCAATGTGTGAAGACTTGGCTTGGGGATCATCCGCCTTGGAGTATGGCGGTGTAGGGTTCATGAAGTTCTCGCCGTCCTTAACTCCACAGGTTGGTAGCATCGTTAGTGAAGCATGAACAATATTTGCGCTCTATGCCTCGGCTCTCTTATCCTACTAGTCAAGTGGTATGATAATAAATAAGTAGGAAGCACACTGTACAGGTTGTGGTGCGACGGACATTCACAGTTGCAGGCTGTGGTCTACGAAAATCAGCGACAGGAAGTATTTAGTAAGCTTATAATCTCCCCGCGCTGTAGGTAGGTAAACGTCTGGTAAACACAAGTCAATGCCTGTTGTTGGGAGGCGACATTAACTATAAGTGGACGTGGATGACGGTACGGACAAAGCCCAGTTTTTCAAACGTCCAAGGGAACATGCAACTATAGCGTACATTTTGACTAGGAATTACAACGATGCAGCGAAAGCTAGAGAGTATGGTAGCACAATAACACATACGACAAAAACACATCTACTCCTCCACCTCACTCCCACTCTCCATTTCCTCGTCGCTGTCGCTATCCTCGCCCTCCGCGACGTCGATGGGATCCAAGTCGATGTCGTGGTCCGCACCGATGTACGAGTCGCAGATGACGTACAGCTTGAGGTTGTGTGTGCCCTTCGGCAGCGTGAACTCGAGCTTCATCGCGAGGTTTTTCGTCACGGTCACCCGCTTGATGGAATGCAGCGTCTTCGTACTCGGCTCGCCGACGACGAGCCACCAGTTTGCCATCTTCTTCGCGGGGAAGTACGGCGCGATGACGTTTTGGTCGTCGCCGCTGCTCTCTTCGTCATCAGCGTCTTTGGAAAGCGCGACGGTGATGTAGATCGGCGAGCCGGCGGTGTACTCTCCCTTTGCGAGCTCGTGGCTCACGTCCAGCGTCGGGTAGGAGTTGACGAACGTCGCGACATCGCGCCTAGAGAAGGGACATTGAGTACAGAGCTACAATTCGTCGAGCTGTTGACTTACATTTGACGGGCATCCATCTGGAGGAGGCTGTTCCGCTGTTCGTCCTCCATCTCCATGATGTCGTACACGGACCCGATGCCGGCCTCCTTGCAGCGTTTGATCACCTGTCAGTCGCACGGTCAGCACAGGTAGATGAACGGTGATACCATTCAACCTACATCGGGCTCGAAGTGAGGGATCTGCTTCAGCGGCGAGTCGCTGTCCCAGCATGCCTGCACGCACATCTGCGACAGGTCCATCGCACCGAGCGCGTTCAGCCACGCGTTCGACGACATGACATCCACACACGCCGAAAGCAGGTTAAGGATCTTCTCCAGCACGAGCACTTGGTCCGCCGCGAGGTCGGGTGGCAGCTGTATGCGCGAGAAGTGCGCTTGCAGCAGCAAGAACGTCTTGAAGTGCGGCGCCTCGAAGTCGGCGCGCTCCAGCTTCACCGGTACGCGGTCGTAGATGCGCCTCAGGAGCACGTCCTCGTGTCGGCGGATCGGAATCGTCTCGAACTCGGCTGATGACGACACTACCTCGAGCAGGCCCTTGAGCTTCGTACGTTCCTTGAGCGACAGTGTGTACACCTCGACGGTCACGTAAGAGATGTTGTAATACGCCGCGATCATGCCCAGGTTCAGCGGGGAGACGTCCATATCGTCCTCGATAGAAATGCACTTCGAGTTCACCAGGTCGTTCAACGTGCTTTCGACCAACTCCGACAGGTAATCCGACAGGTATTGGTGCGAGACATTGTGCAGGTTGTAGTAGTTGGGGTTCTGCGTCATGCGCCGGTAAAAGTACGTCCACGTCAGGATGTCCATCGCGTCCTGCTTGTTCTCGATCGTCTTGACCGCGATCTCCGCTAGGAAATAGTCGTGCAGCATGTTCGTCGGCAGATGCGACTCGATGGGGAGGCCCTCCGCAAGGAATTTCTTATAGAAGTCCTTGCGCGTCTGCTGGCACATGAGCACGCAACGACTCCGCTCGTCCTCCGCCGGGCGACACGCACGGCCCATCATCTGCAACACGTCCATCACCGGGTAGTCGACGTAACGGTGCTCCTTGCCCTCGTAGTGCTGAACGCCCATGATGATGACCATGTAGCTCGCAACGGGCAAACTCCACGCCGTATCCTTCGATGCGATGAGGACCTGGATGGCACCAGACTGGAACAGTCGCTCAACGATTCGCTTATCCTGCTTGTCAAGGGCTTCATGGTAATACCCGATGCCATGCTTGAGTGTCTCTATGAGTCCCTTGTCGGTGATGTGATCGAGGTGGGGTTGGAGGTCCCCCTCTTCGATGTTGAGGAAGCGGTTGCTGTCATCGTCGGCCCCGCAATGCGTGATGAGATCGTCCGCCGTGAGGCGACACTGACGGCGGGATGGGACGAAGATGATGACGGGCTTCGTCGGGGCATGTTCGACAATGGCAAGGTATGCGGGCTTGGACATGGAAATCATGAGAGACGGGAAGTGCGGGATGCTGAAGCTCTGGAGATGAATATCCATGTCCAGCGGGCGGGCGCTAAATCGATGTATTCAATGAGCACTCTAACAAACACAACGGATGGAAACACTTACCTAGGAGGGAAGTTGAAGATAGCGTGCGAGGGCGCACCGATCCACTCGCCAAGGTCTCGTGCATTCGCGAGCGAAACACCACAAGCGACGATACGGGTCTTGATCTCAGTCTGTGCGGATACGTATCGCGTACGAGAGAGGATGATTTCGTAGGTCGGGCCAACCTCACCACCAACTTGCTGGACCTCGTCGGCAATGAGCAGACCAATCGTCTGCACGTTCTTGCGCTGACGCCACCTCCTGGACAGCATATCCCACTAGACAGGTCATTAGTATGATATTCGTCATGACTGTAGGAGTGACTCACTTGAGTGGGCGTGCACACAATGAGATCGCCCTTCTCGAGTAGACGCAAATCGGCGCTGCTCTCGCCGGTCAGGCTCACAATCTCCTTACCACCCTGCAGGTTTCCGAACTTCTTCTTCCACTCTGCGACGCGCGAGTCCACCATGTCTTGGAACGGCTCGATACAGACCGCGCGAGGCTGCTCTCGCTTGCTCCACAAGCGCAATAGAGCGAACTCAGCGCAGACCGTCTTACCGCTACCAGTTGGTGCGCCGATGAAAATGTTATCGTCCGTCGTGTACAATGCCTGGAAGACCTGGGTCTGGATCTTGTTGAAGGTCTTGATTCCGGATGAGTAGATGTTCTCGAACTCGCGGTTGTGAAGCGCGGAGAGGGGCAGTTGCTGGAGGTCGAGAAGCGGTGTGGGAGCAGGGAACTTTTCTGGGAGGATCAGATGTTTGAAGGAGATGGGGAGCCGGGTCTCGGCGTGAAGCCAGCGGTCAGAGACAACGGAGATATAGTAGTTTGGTGGGACAGGTTCAAACATGGGTACGGTGAGCGTCACACTGTGCTCGTCCTCCGCATACCGCTGTCGCAGGATAAACTGGTCGTGGAAGAGGATGATCTCACCGTCCACGTCCTCAACAAGGATCCAGAACGATTCTGCGCCGCCATGGATCTTCTCGTCCCAGCGGAAGTCAGGGGTAATCGTCAAGTCGATGCGCAAGAGAGAGCGAGTAATTGGTTGAACTTGAGCCTGGAGGAGGAGCTTGGGGAAGCTGTGTACGAGGCGGTGGACTAGCTTTCCGGCATTCTGGATACCGATGAGCTCGCCAATCTCGGGCGGGCTAAGGTCGAAGTAGCGGTACCATGGGAACTGCTTGCTCTCCGCTTTACGAACAATGTCCTTGGGGATACCCTTGAATTGGCGCAGCGGAGTCATCGAACCCCACATCCGTCTCTCGACCATCTTCGACAGATCGAGAGCAGCCTTCGCAGGGACCGCCCAACCACGCTTAAGGCATATCTCGAACATGGCGCGGATGATACGCCCAGCAGACTGCTGAACGTAAACCATATCTGCGACGAGTGCGAACCCTTCCAGCTTGAGCTGAGAGATGAAGGCTTGGAGTAGGACGTTGATCTTCGCCGCGGGCTCCTCGACGCCCTCCTTCACTGGAATCGGCACACGCTCCATGAGCTTGCTCAGTTCGAGCTTCTCGTCTTGCCGCACCGGAATGAGTTTGAATTCATTTGACAATGCAAAGACGCGGAATAGCTCGATTGTCGACATCGTGGGGCGCAGGTGCTGGTTGTAGACAGACATGGAGTTGTAGGTGACGTAGTAGTAGGAAGCGATGCGACCGAGCTCGGTGCTCTGGAAGCGGCCGGATACCCTCTCGTACTTGATGAGATGACACTTCTCCAGCATAGCGGCAGCGGTGTGGACGATGTCGGCTCGCTTTTGGACTAATGCGGGGTCGTCGTCCTGGTAGTCGGCGCCCACGCTATAGAGTACGGGATCCTTGAGCATTCGAACGTACCTGCAATCACTGTTAGCCCTGAATTGACAGAAAGTTCACTAATACTCACAGGTAAGAGTACCCGAGCCATTGAACGGCCTCGTCCCGGTTACGGATAGTACCAAGAACAATCTCAGCGTTGAGGTTGTCGGCGAGCTTGGACACAAACTGTGACTCGATCGGCAGCTGCTGATTCAGCAGGCTAAGGTAGTACTGAAGCTCGGAATGGTTGGTGATGATGATACCTTCACCGAACGTATCGAACTGGGGACGACCAGCACGGCCTAACATCTGGAGGACGTCTTGCGAGGAAAGTTCGACCCAACGACCTTTCTCGGGGTTGTAAATCTGCGTGCCCTTGATGATGACCGTGTGCGCAGGCAAATTGACACCCCAGGCGAGAGTGGCTGTGCAAACAAGTACCTGGAGATGTCCGTCTGCGAAGAGTTCCTCGACGAGTCCACGGTCTTCGCGAGACATGCCGGCGTGGTGGATACCGAAACCGAATTGTAGGAGATCCTTTAAATTCGGGTCCTTGACATTGTTGGCCTCCTCGAGCAAAATCTCACGTGTCGCGCCCTCCGGCTTAACAAACTGCGTGATAGTTTCCTTGTCGATGGCCATGTCGCGAATAAACTTCGCGGTCTTGGCAGTCTCCTTGCGCGAGTGGACGAAGACCAGAGTCTGATTCTTGCCGGCCTGGTCGAGGACCTTCTCGTAGCAGACTTCGTTCATAACCTGGTACCGCTTAATGGCCTTCTTCTCCGTAACACCAATGAACTGCTGTTGGAGAGGACAGGGACGGGAAGAGGCGTCGAAATAGAAAAGACCCTTCTCAGGATCCACGCGAAGGAAGGTGGCAACGTCCTGGTAATTTGGCAACGTCGCGGAAAGGCCGACGAGACGAACGTATTCGCCAGTCTGTTCCATGCGACGGACTGTTCTTGCCACAATGCTCTCCAGGACGGGGCCACGCTCGTCGTGCAGCAGGTGAATCTCGTCGATGATAATGAGCCGTACGAGATTGGTGTAGCTGGTGTCTGTACTCTTGCGAGTGATAACGTCCCATTTCTCTGGGGTTGTGACGATAATCTGCGTCTCGGCGATCTGCTGTTTCGTCATTTGCGAGTCTCCAGTCAACTCGCCGACTTTGATGCCGAAGACATTTAGGCGAGAGCTGAAGTTGCCAACCATCTCCTGTACGAGGGCCTTCATGGGAGCAACGTAAACAATCTTGAACGCGTCCAGATCGAACTCCCCGGTCTCCTCGTCGCGATATTTCGCTAGCTCATTGAGGATGGTGAGCATTGCGACGTTGGTCTATTTATAAATGTATGAGTACTTCATTATTGGTCTTCACAAATAATACGTACCTTTCCTGCGCCAGTAGGAGCGCAAAGGAGGAGGGGTTCGTCTGTGCCAAACGCGGTAGGGTACAGCTTGCTCTGAACGCGGTTAAGGTTCTTGATGCCCTTGAACCCGTCCTGCGACCAAGCCGGTAGGCTTGCAATGGGCACTAGGTCCGAAGGCTCCCCCTGGGGTCTCTTCGGCGCAGGGACGTGGATCTCTTCGTAGCCCTTCTTCGCGCGCTTGAACGAGCCCTCGGGAAGCTTGCACTTCTTGTTGGACATGAGGTGACCGCCCTGGCTAAACGCCATGCTCTCGAGGTCGACAGTTCGTTTGGGCTGCACTGTGGATCCGGGGGCGAGTGTCGCTGTCTTGGGCACAGTCTGCGCCTTCGGCTTCTCGTCAACATCCATCGCATCCTCTGTCTTCGCCTTCGCTTTGCGGTCACCAGCAAGTTCGCGTAAGATCCAGCCAAGACCCTTTTCTCGCATTGCAACCTCGATGTTCACGCGTTCCTCCGCGTCGCTACGCATGAGCTTTGTGCACCAGACAATGACGTCTCGGTTCTTGAGAAACTTGGTGATGACATGGAAGCTCTGGTACTCGAACAACTCCATAAGCTGGTTCTCGCAGTCGCGCAGATTTGACTCAGAGCCGAGGATGGACAGGACGGCAGCAGCTTTGTCGGCAGCAGTGACGGGGTCGGGATAGATTTCAGAGATCTGCCGCTGGACCCAGAAGCCGTCTATGGAGTGTGGGGTGACAACATCGTCGTCTGCTTTCGCCTTACTCCGTTGCGACGCGGATGAACCACCGACGACGAGCTCTTCATCGTTCTCCAATGTCTCGGGTGCCTCCTCGTTCTCCCCTGCTTCCTCCTCCTCGTCAGACTCGTCCCGAATCTCGAAGCCTTCCTCGTCCTCCTCTTCCTGCTCCTCCTCGTCGAACACGACTGCGACTCCCATTTCATCGTCGATTTCCGCGTCCTTCCTCTCCATATCCGGGTCGACCATAGCCTCGTCCTCAGCGCCATAGTCGGTGACCTTCTTCGACAAGTTGAGTAATTGTGAAAATTGGTCTGCCGATATTGGTCCTAGGACGTCCTCAACCTCCTTCTTCTTGTCGAAGTCCTTGAGGTTCTCGTTCTTCAAACCCTCAAGAACGGCGTCCGCGGCGCTGCGGACTACATCTTGGGCCTGGTCACCGAGTGCCTGGTGAACGGAGGAAAGGATAAGCTCGTACACTTCGCGTGTCTCCGCAGTTCGTGGCCGGTATGTTAAACCCTCGACGTCCTGCGTAGCTTCGATGATGTCGGTGTAGCCAAAGCCAGAGGTCTCCGCGGCTCGTCGCTTTGGAATCCTCTCCTCCTGCGAGTCGGCGGCCTTTTTCTTCTTCTTCTGCATGTCCTTTGGTGCTTCGCGTTGTACGCGAGAGCCCATTTCCCGAGGGTCGATGCGTCCGGCGAGAGATGTTGGTGCGCCATCCGGCTCTTTGTCACGACGTGGGAGCGCAGAACGGTCTGCAGTCAAGACCAGGGAAGAAATGGCAGCATAGTTGTAGCCTGAAAGGTCCCGCTTGGCTGACATGGTGGCGAGGAAAGTCGGCTGGGATGTCGACCACGACGTCGACGCCGTAGGAAGTTGAGTGACAGGATAATTACTTCGTTTGAGTTCGTCTTTACTTTTGAGTCGGCGACTATAATCCACTTGCCCTTATCAACAATCAATAGACGGTATTGAACGTCCGCAGCCTGGCGATCACTCTTTGTTCGAAGTCCGCCGCCTGTGAATGTGCTGCCGATATTCTCGAATTCACGGATATGTCTGCCTCTCCAATCCAGCTCATGGCCAGCGGACAAGAAGAACTAACAGCAAAGGTATCGGACGTATACCCAGCGGTTTGGCGCAAATTTTACGCCAATGCCGATGCTTTTTCAAGACAAATATTGCAAAGCCTTGCCGGGTCCCCTGAGCCTCAAGCTGACAGCCACACACATGGACCAGTCGAAATCATCTCCTTAAAGTATCCAGAAACTGAGGTACTCACCAAAGGCGTAGAGGAGATGTTTACCGAGTATACAATATCTCCAGAAGGCACTATTACAATGTCTCTTGTCCCCGTAGACGCTGTAGCCCTATCCGAAGAAACCTTCTTGCCATCTCCACCATACGAACAATGCACCCCTTCGCTCGGGAATATTCGACATGGCGATGACCCAAATTCCCTAACTTTCATACCATACGCTGATGACCCAAGTTTCAAATCCCAAGTTTATACTTCGGAATACCGCGAACTTGAATGGCAAAGCCGCCCTGCTTTTCTTGATGGTGAGTGTCATGCATTCAAGACCCTTTGCTTTTACTCATATTGTACAGTATTCTGGATATCATTGGAAGCAGCACGCTGCATAGTTGAAGACTATGACATGACTTTACAGGATGTAGATGACACTCAGATTCTCCCTGTTCCTTTTTGTGAACCTTCACCCCACTGGAAGAAAGTGTGGATGCTTCGCAAAATGTACGCTGTCAACTGTCCACTGCAATATGTGCTCATTTTCTTACAGTGAGTGTCCTATGTGGTTACGCCCCAATTTGCCCACCTACGAGAGTTTGGTTGGCTCATACCACACAACTGTCTGTGATGTGTATGGAAGTTTGTGGTCAATGCTGTCAGTATTCTGCTCAAATGTGAACTGTGTTGAGGCATACTGTTGGGCACATGGTACAACTCTCCTTACCTTCTCAATCCCATCATCCATGTCTCATGCTTTATATATATAGACAGTGAGGTCCATGAGTTCAATCAGGACACCCGGTACAAATTACCTGCCAGTGCCAACATTCCACTGTCCATACAACCCTGCAGAAATTCTTGTCATCTCATGCAAGGGAGATCACACAAGGTAAATACCAGTGTAACCTAAGTAGAGGGAGATGTCAAACATTATACTCCCAGCTTTCCATTTGTGGTGAGAACGAAATGGCGGACCTCGATCGCATCTTTCAGCTCTTTCCTGAAGGTTCTCCCTGTGAGCTAAGCACACTCACAAGAATACCTTGTCATGAAGTTGGTCCCTCATTATTCTTATGAGCACAAAAGGAATGATGTGGATATGTAGGTATACGCTCTGAGAATAACATTCTCCACTCGTGCTCAAAAGGGCAAGCAACAAAGTTCTGTTGCTCAAGAGCAGACAGTATTGCACAATAATGAGCATACCCCTGGTAAGGCACACATTTTCTCTGCGGGCTACATCCTTCTGAACACTTGCTTTAGAGAAATTTGATCCCTGCAGCCACCAAGGACTGTGTAACTCTACCAATGAAGAATGCACATGCCATGCTAACAATATTTACTGTGAACGGACCTGCTGCTGCCCTTTGGACTGTGAGTTTCTGGTGCCAGCATTGACCGCAAAGTTTGTGCTGACCGTGATGTCTGTTGTAGGCCCACAACGTTGGCGCGGGTGTAACTGCGCCATGGAGCGTGGACTGAGGGTAAAGCTCTGTGGGCTTGGACGGGGTTGTCCATGCTTCGAAATCAACCGTGAATGTGATCCCGAGCTTTGTGATTGCTTCTACCAGTAAGTGGTCCCTTGCCATCAAGCGCGCAATTTAGCGTTCTCATCGCGTTGTTGCCTATAGCCCGGATGTGACCTGCACAAACTCCGAGCTGCGTTGCGGAATGCAAAAAGTGGGAAAGAGAAGCATTGCTGCTAGGATTCCAACTGACAACGCAACATACAGCGCATCAAGGTAGCCGCTAGCTCGTACGGCTTTGGAGCTTTCCTCACTGAGTCGGCACGCAAAGATGAGTTGATTTGTGGTACGTTTATGTCGGCACCTCTGACGTTCTCGCTGACGTATGCGCGTAGAATACACCGGGGAGCTGATTTTCGGTCCTACCTCAGAAACCCGCGAGTCAGTCGTCATCGCATAGGCTAAAGTTGAACCTTCATCGTGTACTGATGGCGAACACAGCATCGTCGCCAAGCACCGCGGCCGCAGCTACCTCTACGCGCTCAACGAGACGTTCGATGTCGACGCGTCGTACTCCGGGAACGTCGCGCGGTTCATCAACCACGCGCCGAAAATGCGCGCGAACTGCGCGACACACAGTACGTGCCTCGTCCCTCTCATCGTGCGCTGGGCCGCTGACCTCTCACAGTCAAGGTTGTGAGCGGAGACCATCGCATTGGCTTGTACGCAAGTGAGCCCATTCTATGCTGTGTGATGTGTGAGTCCTGTGCTGAGGCAATGACAGAAAGGCAGATGGCCGCTGGCACAGAGTTAATGCTCGACTATGGAAACCAGTTCTTCCTCCCGGACCAGGCGTCGCAGAAGTCGGCGGGGCTGTCAGGTCCGAGTCATCCGACAAGGAACGAGCAGAAGAAAACGAAAGAGGGAACAAAATAGATCGATGTGGACGATGCCGAGTTCGGCTACCCATCCGGGCATGCTTGCTCAACAGAGGCTTTTGACTTTAGTGTAGACTTGTTTAATCAGAATATTTATGCTCATAGTGCAATATGAATCATGTTTACATTCACCTTCGCCACTTGTTATGTGGGAATGCATGTCATAGAAATATAAAATATAGTCTAAATACATAGATAGGTGAAGGCTCCTGCCCACAGCATATGCTTAGGTATACGTTAGAAACTATTGCTACAGGGTAGGATTCCGCGCGTAAAGGTATCACAGGTATCGAAGGAGAGTTCGAGAGTGGTATCGTGGCAGACGTAACTTATTGCGAGGAGACGAGTTCAGTTATCGAACCGGAGGAGTTCTTCGAGCGTTTGAGGGCCGACCGGAGGGGGACGAGCCGGTGCTGCAGGTCGATGCGCACTCCCTCCTCGTTCATCCAGCCTGCACCGGGCTCAGGGTAGTTCTGCGATCAGAGGCGTGATGAGAACGAGGCCGGACGGAGGTGCGGGAGGATGCTTACCACGAGGTCGGGAGGGTATTCCTGGCTGGGATCGACCGCCTTGTATCTGCCGTCGTTTGTCCACAGCTGATCGCTGGACGGAAAATGCAGGCTCAGCCAAGAGAGGAAATCAAGGACAAGACGAAAACTCACCCACGCCTGTTCCACCAGCCCCTGCGCCGCTCTGTGCGCGGCACCGTGGAAGGGCAGATTAGGTTCTCGGTCCAGCGCACACCCCGCCTCGGCGGGTGGATATCCGCGCCGTTCGAAACTGTTCTTGAGAGGGGCGGTTGCTCACCCGTCGGAGAGCGCTGCGAGGTAAAACCGGAGGTCGCAGGTGGCGAGGTCGATGATCGACGGGGCATCGGCGGCGCGACGTTCGTGTACTGCAGGCCAGGCGGCAGACGCACGCTCGTGTCAGCATCAGACCCCCGCGGCGGAGACGTCGTCCGCGTGCCCTGCTGGGTGGACTCTCTCCGCGTCAGCATGGGCGCAGCCTGCGCGCGAGAGGACGACGACGACGATCGCTCGTCCGAGTTGCGCCTGCTAGGGGGCGGTGGGACGACGAGCGGCGCAGCTGCTGCGGGGCCTTGCGCATAGATGGCTGTAGGCCTCGCGTTCCTGGGCTGGTCGCGCTCAGAGACAACCGTGCTCGCGTCATCGTCTGCTGGCGAGTATTTGCCGGAAGTGAGGCTGAGGGGCGGCACGACAACAGGACGTCCTGCGTTCGTGAGGGGCGCCGACGAGTAGAATGCAGAATATGGCGAGGTCGTGCCCGGGCTTGTTTGCCCGTTCGGAGGGGCATACAACGTTGCCTCGAGAGTCTCGACGCTTGACCTCGCGCGAATTGAGCAGCGCTCTATAGGGGTATCAAGGGATTCGGTGTCTGAGCTGGATGACGACTCTGGACTGCCAGGCAAGTCAGACATGGACGAGATCGACCGTTCATAAATATATGTGTCTGGGATAGTCCCTGGGTATATGGAGTAGGGTTTCTGGGGCTTTGACGTGCGGGTGAGGTCAACCTGGAGCCTACGATCGTAATCGTTGACCTGATCGCCAAAGTAGTCGGTCGCGCGCCCGAACGACGGTTTTCGTGTTGCATCTGGTCGCGATGCGTAGACGAGCTGTTTCGAGCCGGGACTAGGCGTCCGGTTTTGGTGGTCGGGCTTCATGGCGCCTGGCTGGCCGTAGACGGGGGGTGAGGGGGTCTTGAAGACGTGGATGGAACAGCCCCGAGGTATTTCCACGAGGTACTGGTGAGGGTCAGCATGAGCCTGGGAAAATAGTGCGCTTGAGCATACCTTGTCGCCGTTGCGAGAGGTGTTCTTAACGTCGGTGAGGAGGTTGGCCGGGGACATCGTGGTACAATGTCACTTGAAGTGACAAGCGGTGGGCGAGGGGACGCGACATGCGCCCCCCTTATACCAGAGGGTGAGAGTGCAGTGTGTCTAGCGTGCTTCTCGCACGAGTAACTGCATCAGCTAAGAAGGCCGGAATTGTCCCAACCACGTTTTCCCGGGTGAATTGGGGACTACTGCCCGCAACTCCCATAGGGCTGCAGGCAGGACACGTTGGAAGCCATCACGGGCCACGACCAGCGACCATCTACCTGAGCTGACGTAGAGGTCCGCGCTGTGATGAAAACCGTGAGGAAATGAAGTCACCATACGCAGAACCGTCGCACCTAGACTACCACAAATCGAGGCAGGGACGATCAGGTAGTGGGAGAGGACGACCGCCGCGGGGGCTACCCGGTGCGGGCGCACCGCTGAAATTAAAACGGTTCTGGGTGATGTGAGAAACTTCTTTGAGACGTCTGGAGTACGACTTTGCCTGCACGCCCCGCGAGCCCCAGACTTTTCCGGGCGTACGACAAACGTACGTTCGACACGATGGTCGAATCGGGCGAGTCTATCCTCGCGCGCCATCACTTTGATCGTCAGGCAAATATGGCAGGCGTCGTGTTCGCGGACAACACACACGAGGCTAATTTCCATAAATGCTAGAAATTAGCATGACTGCTTTGCGGTGCAGATATTGCGCGACGGTGGAAGGAACATAACACATGGTGATATAAGCGTGGTGGATTCAGTGTACAATTCATCTCACCAGGCACCCCCTAGGTCTAGCCAGTCTTTCAGCACCGTCGTCCGCTCCGTGGCGATCTGGCGGGTCATCTCGACTTGCCGTGTTACGGGCAAGTCTTCGAACGCGGCTAGCAGATTGCCATCCAAGATTCCTCTCGCCAGCGGCCTCGATACATGATCGTTGTGGACGACCCTA
The DNA here is from genome assembly GCA_000832265.1 of Phlebiopsis gigantea 11061_1 CR5-6. Taxonomy (NCBI): domain Eukaryota; kingdom Fungi; phylum Basidiomycota; class Agaricomycetes; order Polyporales; family Phanerochaetaceae; genus Phlebiopsis; species Phlebiopsis gigantea. Next base: position 85,197 of record KN840443.1, on the reverse strand, counting down.
TGAGGACACAGTCAGTTGACAGCCGTACGCGAGAGTAACGAGGGTGATTTACCGGAATGCTTTGGGGTTCAGGCTCGCGACATGCTGCACATTCCGGGTCAGCTGGCCCTGCAAAAGGTGCAGCCTCTTGGAAACGGCATCGTCCACATAGGTAAGCGACGACAAGGAGCCATCAACCATGCCTAACGGAGATAAATCAGGGACAACCTTAGCCAGTCACACCACAAACGTACCGCAGATTAATTTAGCCTGAGGTATTTCCGCTTCGATTCCCTTGCCTCTTCGTGCAATGGTACACGAAGTACGGTACTCCGTTTGTGCATTGAACTCGGTTCGACACAGGAGCCTCTGACCGTGCCTCGACTCGGGGTCTGCGAGGCTCAAATCAAGTCACGGGAACACGGCCAATAATGAAGCACGTACCATGAGGATCATACTCATTCAACCGCACGACACCCTCTTCATCACAAGACACGATCGAAGCCCGCCCGTCTGCAAAGAAGAGGTCCGCGCAAGTCACAGAGACCGGATAGTAATCCTTTGCCAATACGACCAGTTTGTATGGATCCTCCTATCCAACGAAGCTACATTCAGAGCACCGAATGCCGTCGGCAAAGTCCACACACCTGGAACGCCACAAGCCAGACGCCCTTCAGAGCATCTCCAATGACGAGCAAGTTCTTCACGGCACGCAGCGATGTAACATAGACGCTAACGTCGAGGAACGCCACTCCAACCAGGCGCTCGTCCAAATCCAATGCTCTGACGAAGATCTGACCAAGGCAGTGAGATGGTCATCCAACACAGGAAGATTCATAGGCTATACCTTTTGTCCCATGGACGACACCAGATAGTTGTCCATACCACAAAGCGCGGTAACAGGGCCCTTGGCTTCGTCGCGGCAGTGCAACTTTAGTCTGAACCAGCGCCTAGGGCCCATTGCGGCGTCCGGAACAACCTCGACGACTTCGAAGATATAGACCTGCAACAGAGTTGAATGGGGAGGCGTAGATAAGAGATAGAAGACACTCACTGCTCCCTTGACAGCTAGGTCTTCGCCGCGATTGATCGTAGTGCTCACGGCGACAAAGTCTTTCGTCCCGGTCTCCGTACTGAGAGTTTCCAACGTGACGCTCTCGACACAGGTCACGAACTCGTTCTGCGCGAACTCGTATCTATTAAACCGATTAGCCTCGTCAGCCTTCCACGTAATGATGATAACCGTACCCGTCCATGGTGGTCCAGGTCTCTGGAGAAATCAGCTCGAGTGTGGAGGTTTCACAGAGGGGAAGCGAGACATTGGGTTCTATTCAGCTGTCAGCTGGACAGCGAAATTCTTCCTTTCTGAGTACATACCGTCGGGCTCCCAGACAACGTTGCGCTCCTCGTCATACGATGTGAAGGTAGCCTGCAAAGAGGAAGCTGCTACGAGCAGGGATGTGGTGGGATCGAACACAACATGGGTGTACGGCCTCTGCCGCGGTACTGATCGCGAAGGTAAATGGCCCTCGAACTGTATCTCCGGGATCCATTCAATCAACGTTGGGCCCTGTCGTCCAATCTCGATTAGATCTGCGCAGTGAAGAGAGACCGGCGGGACTGCCCACCTCCTCAGAATATAGGAGGAAGTCGCCCTTGGACTCCCACAAGGAACATGCGGTGAAAGCGTGGACCACCGAGTGGCCGGAGGGCATAATCTTGACTCCGCCCTTGTCGGTTGACAGGATCCAGCAAGGCCGATCGCCAGTGAGGAACGCTCCTGAGAAGGTCCGCCCTGGGGCAGGCGAAGTGACGAACGGAATGAGTTGCCTCGAGATGCGCTTCTGCTCGGCCAGTACCGACTTCTCTACTTCCTCCGATTGCTGGATGTCGAAGGCGCGAGTGACGACCTTGACAAATTTGACGAATAGAGTGGATGAACGTGTACTAGGTGGGGCTTCCGTGGACGCGGGGACAGGCAGGGCTTCGTAGATTGCGAACAGTCCGCATCGCAGGAATACCTGTTCAAAACGTTGAGATGAGCCAACGATGCACGACGCGGGACTTACCAGCAAATATAATTTGGGGCTTGATTCTCCCAATGGTGTGATCAGAATCTGTTCAATATCGAACTCCTGAGGTTTGCGGGGTGGATCCTGGGGAAGTGATAGCGCCGGTGCGTCCCCAGAATCCAGAAGAACATTCTCCAGAGCAGCAACAACCGATGTGGAAAATGCGAGCGTGAGCTTTGGGAGAGTCCAGATCTAAGAGATGCTATGGTCAGCAATTAACAAGCATGCAGTGTACCGCTACCCGCACCTCAAGCACGCCTTGCGGACGGCACAAGAGTAGCCACTGCGTTTTGGCTCCGGCGTTAATGACATTCTGCAGTGTTGACGTCACGTTCTTGTCTGCGGCAGCGGCAGCGTTGGCTCTTGCATTGAATATCCCTGTCGAATCAGTGAAGAAGCACCCTGCAATGTATTTGGATGTCTAGCACCCACGGATGTTAGTAATACTTCGGAAATGAATGATTATCATACGCCACTTCACCTTCTCTCCCATGGGGGACATGTCTTTTCGCCTGATCTTTCCGCGTTCTAGTTCACCTATGAACAGACCTAGAGAATCGTCTTCCCTGATAACCATGATGAATGGGTCGCAGATGCTGCAAAATCTAATCTTTGGCCGTGGGACGCTACCGTCGAGGTCCTTGATGATTTGTCGCTCCGTGCCATCTGACGCAGTCCTTCGTGAGCGACCTATTGACGGCTCCTGAGATCACATACCTGGTTCGAGCACCCGTATAGCATTAGACATAACATGAAGTATGGCCGTGCCTTGGAAAAATGGGGCCGCTCCAACTGTTGTCCCAGGTATCCTCGTGCTGATCTGTATGTCGCTTTTTGGAGAACGGGAAGCGATCTGCGTACAACGATGGTAAGCGGCGCTGAACCTGACGCACAGCACCCAGAAGAGTTACCCTCGACAAACCGGGCGACGGATTGGCGTCCGTACTAATAATCACGGCATCGTTCCCACCGTGGTGCGGGTTAGAGGGTCGTTCATATGTTGAGCCACCTACTCTGACCGCCTGGCGCACCGCGAGTGACCACATCCCCCGTCCGCCACCGATCGCGTGCAGCTTTCGCTTCACACGCGAAGGCAGATCACGCTGCAGGCATCGTCAACACGAGGCCGGTCTATTCAAAACAGTGCTCCTCACCTGGAACAGCGTGAAACCACCCAGGCTACCTGAGCCTGTGGCTGCGACAAGCTCCGCAACAGGACGATCCTGAAATACCTTAGTCAGGAAAAGTACGTACACAATGCGCACACATTTCAAACGTACTCCTACTCGCGCCAGGGAGAAGGTCATATCGGAGATGGTACCATATGCCGGAATTGAATCGCATAGCGAGAGATGCACGACGGTGCGTGTCTTCATCGACGACCCGGCTCCAACGGCGGTGCCATTCACGAGATGGTCATCCATTGTTGAGGTACCATACAGATCTATGGTGGTACACATTAGACACCGACCACAATTTCCTGGTAAAATGCACACCATCGTCGTCATCGTCCAGGTCCATCCCATCTCTTTGATCTACCACCGCCGCTGCGGGTGCCGATATGTCGACGTCGTCTTCTGGGATTGCTTCCTCGACGTGCGTCGTTTTGAGGAGTACTGACGGGCCAACGGAGCTCCCAATGAAGATATGTTCGCCTGAGATTCGTCTTACCGCCGACGGTATTGTTGTCTTGACCACCGCGTTGCCCATAGTCAACTTCGACACTGTACGACCGTCTGCATGAACTTCAACAGGGTACACTGTCCCATCACTTAGAAGGAGAAACAGAGTCTTATCGTCCACGAAGATGGCAAACGCTCCTTCCAGCTTCAAGCACCGCTGCTTCTCCTCGTCTGATCCCTGCGGCAGGATATGGTCGGATACACGAGCTTGCCATCCGTTTACCGGTAAGATGACCCGCCTGGACGTTTGAGCCACATGAATGAGCGCATTACTGGAGATGACGATGACACCCCCTAGATCGGCAGCACATGGTACCATGGAGAGACAATCATACGGCAGCCCTTCTACCGCGGTAAGAACGGGACAGTTGCGAGTCACCAAGTCTAGCGTGAAGATAATGAGACCGACTGTATCCTTGTACTCTTTCAGTCGACTAGAACCAGTAGGTGTAAGTCAATCCAAGAGACCGCCGAGGAGTTTGAGTGTATACCTTGTCCACGTCTGTGTTTGTTGGAACAATACGGCTATTGTAGGGCTGTGAAAGCCAGGTAAGAAAGCAAAGTCGATAATATGCTTTATACGTTCGTCCACATCCTTGGTCAAGTCTAGGACGAAGCTGGGCGAATAGGGTACGTCTCTGGGGTGGCTATGTGAGTATGAGCACGCCTGACGCTTGTTTCCACCTACCTAGTCTGCGTCTCTTGCTCCATGATGTCGAGTTCTGCTTGAGATTGATAGAATGGTAGGATGGCAACCGAATCTTTAGGAAGCTGAAGGGCGGCGCATCGCGAGAGTGGGTCCGTTCGTAACTCGGAGCGGAACAATGGAGCGTCAAGTGTCATCTACAAAGCCACGTTACAGGTGAGTGCCGTCGTGTAATATTGGCCCTTACCATTTGTGGGGCTCGTTCGTAAGTGTGAATAGAAACTGTGAGAAGGTCATGGATACTATCCGACCATTCTAGGAGCGCGATCTAAGGGAAGTGGATGAGCAGTTACGCCAAGGCTTGAGGGCGAGAGTTGCTCACTTTTGCGTCCTTGAAAGATACAAGCAGTCGATCGAGTCCGTCTTCTTGCGAGTTCACTATTCTGACGGGCTCCATGCCGGTAACGATGCCATGTAGACGGTGCTCTCGTACAAAGTAGAAGCGCTTCACGGTAGGTGGTATTATTGCTCCATTTTGGCCGGTAGACTAAAGGCAGTTATATGATTAGCACCTGTATTAAAAAATTTCACACTCGCACAATATGTGTAGAATAGAAAATGGCATTGGTGATGTACAGCAATGACATAGGCATGAAATATGATGGTGAGTGTTCACTCGATTCACCTTGACAGAGCCCATGTTGACGAAACCTTCCCCAGACGCGTCCATTTCGACCTCTCCTTCCACTGCTTCAGTGCCCTTGCGAACGCTTGCTCGTCTTTCGCGCTCGTCGTCCTTCGCGCTGGATATAGGCTGAGGTTCTTCACGCACTTCGAAAATACGCAGGAAGTTCGACCGAGCGACGACCACATTGAAAAGGGATCTGCCAGTCGTCTGGCTGGTAGTAGGACTATCCGACGCTGTGGTAGGGGTGAGCTTCAAGCAGGCGGAAAATTCAACGCCGCTTGGTGGCAGAATCTCGTGCCGCAAAGCCTGCATGAGTCGCAACTCCTAGACTGTCTGAGACCAGTTTGTTAGCCCAGAAGCAAGTTAACGTAGCATCGAAATTTACATGTTAGACGATTTCTGTCTTTGCCGGCCCACCCCAAGCTTTAGCAGGGTAACTTCGCCAGAAGGCAGGTGAGAGTCAGAAACAGAACAATGCCTTGTGCGCCGCGTTCAAGCGCGCAGGACGCGTCTCTACGAAGGTCAGTATGAACGCTGATACTTAGAGTGATGTAGTAAGTATTTATGCTGACCAACCACACACTTATCATTATTTACGGCAGCGGGCTACTACAAATATGAAGGTGTGGGATAACTGCCAGATCACAGTACTGCGGGCGTCTAGAGTCCGACACGTATGACGAGCCTGAGCTTGGCTACAGGCTTTATTTCTCTACTTTCCTCTTGACGACATCCTTCGACCATGAAACTGAAGGAGATACGCCGGACGTCGACCTTCGCGTGGTCGCCGCTGCCGTCGCTTCCTCTCCTTGCTACCGGTACTGTTGCGGGAGCACTTGACGAATCGTTCAGTAACAACGGACAGCTTGAGATCTGGGAGCCTGACTTCCTCGACAAGAATGAGTACGAGCTTGGAGGAGAGGGTCAGGCTGGCGCGAAGGCCTCAATCACCACCAGCTCAAGATTCAACCGCCTGGCATGGGGCTATACGGATGGTGGACGGGACAGAGGCGTGCTCGTAGCAGGAATGGAAAACGGAGAGCTAGATATCTGGGACCCTTCTAAGATTATAGCTCAAGCAGAGTATGTCATTTTCATATCTAGATCACAAAATTATTGAATACTTGGTCTAGCGTATCAGAATCTCTAATCTTGCGCAACAAAACGCATACAGGTCCGATACGAGGACTCGACTTCAACCCAATTCAGACAAGCCTCTTCGCGTCTGGTGCGGTCAATGGCGAGGCAAGTGGGGTGGCATTCCTCGTAGATTACCACTAATCCGCCTTCAGATATACATTTGGGACCTCAAAGATCCCAGCAAGCCATACTCGCCTGGCACACGAAGCACCAAACTTGACGAAATCACGTCATTGGCCTGGAATCATCATGTGCAGTACGCACTTGCTGCGTCCAGTAGCACGGGCTACACCGTAGTCTGGGATCTCAGAGGCAAGCGCGAGGTAGCAGCTCTCGCGTACGGCGGCGGGGGCGGGACGCAGGCCGGCTTGCAGGGCTTCGGAGCTGGTCTCGCGGTAGGAGGAAGGCGAGGTATGAGTGATGTTGCCTGGCATCCCGACAATGTGAGGTTCTACAGCCTGTTTATACGACGCGTACATTGATTCCTGCCCAAAGGCGACGCGTCTGGTTACATCCTCGGAGGACGACACGTCTCCAGTTATCATGGTTTGGGACCTTCGTAATGCCCGCGCACCGGAGAAGGTATGTGATATTCCTCATGTATGCGAGCAAGTATTTATCGTCCGTGCTGTCAGATCTTGACTGGTCACGAGAAAGGAGTGCTATCTCTCTCATGGTGCAAGCAAGACGCGGACTTATTATTGTCCTGTGGCAAAGACAATCGCGCACTTTGCTGGAACCCCCAGACATCAGAGATCATTGGCGAGGTAAATCAGTCATAACATGCATCGTCACACACGACTGAGGGTATGTTAGCTTCCCTCTGCAGACAACTGGGCCTTCCAAGTGGACTGGTGCCCCCGTAATCCAGATCTGTTCGCCACGGCATTCTTCGACGGAACTATTGGCATCCACTCTATCCAGTCCACGAACGAGCCTAGCGAGGCGCCGGCTCCAGCTGCCGCAGCGGATCCGTCGGATGTGTTCGACAGCGCTGGTTTCACTAGGTCCAGTCAAGCTACTTTATCGCTCAAGCAGCCTCCGAAGTGGCTCAGACGTCCCGTCTCCAACTCGTTTGGTTATGGTGGAAAGCTAGTCACTGTCTCGAACTTGCCAACAGCGAGCGGCAAGCATCAGAGCGCCTCTGTTCATGTCAGAACAGTCACCACGGAGCCTACTATCACGCTGCGCGCTTCGAAGCTGCAGTCCGCCATCGAATCCGACACACTCAAGGCTTTGGCAGAGGAGAAGAGCTCGGAAGAACAGGATGAGACTTCTGCGGGATGGAGAGCACTACTCAGCTTATTCAAGGCTAACTCCCGAGATGAGCTAATCACCTTGCTCGGTTTCTCGAAGGAGGAGGTCGCCTCCCGTGTTGCAGAGGCTGTCGAGAAGCTGAAAGCGGCCGTGGTCCAGGAAGATAACAGCTCTCCGACGGAGCTTGACGTCACGGAGGATATCGCTACTCGCGAACCAGTAGTGTCTTTCGTTGAGCCTGAGCGCGAGATAATTCCGGAGGAAGAGGAGGAAGAAGAGGACGAGATAGACGTCAACGCGCTTGCAGCCGAGACCACACCATCCGAGGTCAGCACTGGTGCTGCGTCTGACGCTACCCATCATGCAGACGGAGAGTCCACCACCACTGCACCCAGCTTGTTCGGTGACGAGATCGTGGGCGGCCCCCAAATGGATGCCGCCGCCGACTTCTTCGGTAGCATCGGGACGTCGCGCGGAGACGAGCCTCAACTAGACGTTCCTCACCACAACTATCCTCTTGACTCTTCTGTAGCTGCTACCATCGGCTCCCGCCCTTCGTCCGTGGCTTCGGATACCCTCAAGAATAACACGTTCAGAATCTATCCGAACGATGAGTCCGAAACCGATCGCCTCGTGACGAAGGCTCTCGTACTAGGCGACTTCGAGTCTGCGGTCTCCTTGTGCCTCACTTGCGAACGTTACGCAGACGCCATTCTTCTTGCTGTCAGGGGCGGACCTGAACTTCTTCAGAAGACACAGAAGGCGTACTTCGAGCGTCGCACAGCCGAGCTCCCTTATCTGCGTCTGTTCCAGTCGATCGTGACCGATGATCTAGAAGACATCGTCCAGAACGCGGATTTGCAAGAGTGGCAGGAGATCTTCGTGGTCCTTTGCACGTTTGCCAGCCACGACGATTTCGCCAACCTGGCCGAGCAGCTGGGCCAGCGCCTCGAGTTCCAGGCCAGCCTTGCGAAAAGCTCCGACGCAACCGAGAAGGCTTACGAGTTCCGGAAGAATGCGACGCTGACGTACTTGGCTGCAGGCCGGCTCGAGCGGTTGGTCAACATTTGGATCGAGGAGCTCGCGGAGGAGGCGCACTTGCTGGAGCAGAAAGAAGACCTTCACGGGTCACGTTACACTGTCCACGCCTTTGCGCTCCAGACATTCATCGAGAAGGTCACCGTATTCCGTAAGGCGATCACGTATGAAGACACCGATCTCGTGCAGCATGCTAGTCCAGAGCAGGAAGAAGCGCGCACTTATAAGCTCTCTGCCTTGTATGACCGCTACTTCGAGTATGCCGATCTTCTAGCTGCTCAAGGTCTGGTCAAAGAAGCACTGTCATTCCTGAAGCTCACCCCCTCGGGCTACCACGGCGCGCCGGGCAGCCATCTCGACTTCTCAGAGGGGCGCCAGCGGCTTCAGGTCGCTGCAGGAACTAGTGCAGCCCCAATCAGAACCTCATCTCTGTCTGCACTTACAAATGTTCCTGCCAAAGCTGCACCAATCGCAACGAGCTCGTCGGTGTACGGGTATGGCAATCAGTATGGTGCTCCAGCCCAGCCACAGCAGAGCTTCAGTGCGCCTTCCGCACCTGCACAACCAACCTCGTACACCCCTTACGGCACAGCGCAGCCGTATGGTGGACCTGCCTCGAATGCCTATGCACCAACTGTGCCCGTGCCTGGGGCTCCCGCTCCTACGTCTCAGCCAGCCTACGCGCCCCCTGTACCTACAGGGTACCCATCTGGACCGTATGGACAGCCTTCCCATCAGCAGTCTGCCGCGGCGTTCCCTCTACCGCCTCGTGGTAACACCCCGTCCGCGTCTCTACCGCCTCCCCCGAAGGGAGGTGTCATCAAACGAGACAACGGTGGATGGAACGACGCCCCAGCTAACGCAAACGCCGCACGACGGACCCCTGCAAACCTGAGCGCAAACAAACCTTCTGCAATCACGTCGCCGTTCCCCAACGCACCTTCACCAAGCCTTATGCCACCAACGCCCCCCGCACATGGTCAGCACTCTCAGCCACTGCCCCCTCCTCCGCGTCCACACAGTGTACAACAGCGGCCGCCCCCGCCACCAGGGCAACGTGTGCCTCCACCGCCGGGTCCCGGCCAGTACCCTCCTCAAGGTGGCCCTCAGGGCATGATGCCGGCTCCGCCCTCGCGGATGATGTCTCCTCCACAAGGTCCCGGTCTCGCTCGTGGATTGCCACCGCAAGGGCAATTCGCCATGCCTCCTCCGCGCGGTCACCTGTCTCAACAAACTCCCCCGTTGGCACCAACTAACCTTCCCCCGGGCCCACCTCCGATGCGCGCGACTCCTTCTCCGAACTTCGCAAGGGGCACGCCGCCGCCTCCCCAGACAGGCCCGTATGCGCCGCCACCAGGTGCCCAGGGCGGCTTCGCTCCGCCACCGCCTCAAGGCGGGTTTGCACCTCCGCCGCAGCAAGGTTCCTTCGCTCCGCCTCCGTCTCATGGTCCCCCGGGGTCGGGACCTCCTATGGCCCCGCCTCCCGGTTCCGGACGCGCAGCGCCGTCTGGTCCCCCGCCGAGAGCCAAGCCGGGTCCTCCCCAGCCAAAATATCGTAAGTGCTTATGACCGTGCCCCTCTTTATGCCCCGCTGACAGCACCCTGCCAGCGCTCGGTGACCGGAGTCATATCCCTGACGGCTCGAGGCCCATCTTCAATGTTATCTCGCAGCAGCTCGAGATCGTCAAGCAGACATCGCCCGTAAGTCCAGTTGGTCTCAATGGTGATCCATTCTGCTGATCGTTGATTTGCAGCCGCAACAGAAGCGTCTCGTTGACGATTTGGAACGCCGCATCAACCCGTTGTTCGATGCTCTCAACTGCGAGACGCTATCGAAGCCGGTGGTCGACCAGCTTCTGGTTCTGACACGCGGTGAGTGGTGTTCGAAATCGAAAGCTTTCTTGGCACTGACGACGTGAGCTAGCTATCGAAGCTCGGGATCGCGAGTCTGCGCTGGCGATCCACATTGAACTGCTGAGGACGGGCTCACTGACAGATGATATTGGCATGTGGATGGCGGGAATCAAGCAGCTCATCATGCGACTTTAATATGCTGTAGGCATATGACGGCACCAAAATCCTCTTCGTATTTCTTCGTATATCGCGCATGTGTCGGAAGGTCACGCGTAGAGTCTGGACTCTAAGGTAGAATATTTACCAATGTCATTCTTCAGTGAAACTGTTGGATTTCGTCGCCAAAATTGAGTCACCAGACACACATCTCCGAGAAGGCGACCACAGCTTGGGGGCGGTTGCTATAGGCGTCTATTATTGAATAACACTCGACTTGATCCAAGCGCGAACTTGACGTCCACCGCGCTATACATTCCACGACGTCTGTGAGCCAAGTGTCGTTTCTTATGATCAGGTAGCTACCAGCGTACCTTCAAGATTTTTTCGAGGCTGACACGAACATCAATCAGCCACACCAGCCTCCGAATTCGCATCGGCTGAGCGTGCGGGCTGGTTACCTTGTCAGCCTCGGCTAGGCCATTCCATGGTACCAGCAAACAATCGATGATAGTGCCAGCCGCAGGACTGCCTGAAATAGTGCTGGGTACGTTGCTTCGTGGCTTGCTATCTTGACCACTTCCTTACTCGAGCCCAGGTGGCTAGTGGCATCATCCAGCGACGTCCTTTCAAGCCTCATCGAGCCTTCGTTGACCGAAGGGCAGCATACATCCCCTCCCCAGTTCTACTAGCACCACCACGTACCTCTCATGTCGGAGCTCGGCGAAAGCTTCAAGTTCAAACAACGCCGCGCACGTATTCATGAGCTGGAACGTCTGCAAGAATTGGAGGACCTGCAGCACCTCTCGATGACCGTTGAACAGCACTCGCTGCTGTACCAGACATTTGACTGCGTGCGAATGGACTTTGAGGATCTAGATGGGCTGAGCTGGGAGTGCGAAAGCGCGAAGCAGGTTTTGAAGGACTGGGTACGCCACAATGTCATCGCCTATGTGACTGGTAGCTGACGTCTGTGGACAGAAACGTCAACGCGACATGCCGCCTCCAGCACCCCGCCGTAGTCGCCAGCTTCCCGTTCCTCCCGCGCTGAAACGGTCCTCGAGCACGAAACACAGCTCGAGCGGTTTCCTGCCGCCAGTCTCGATGACCAGGACTCGCAGACCACACATACCTTTCGCTCCCGCTGACGGTATCTCGACGACTGCTCCTACGAACCGCTTCCGGGTCGCCTCGGTCTTTCTTAATCGCGACGACAACATCCATACCTCCCACTATGGCGTTGAAAGCGACACCACGCTCCCGGCACTTCGACCACTCTCCGCATCACAGTCGTTGTCTCGCCTGTCGAGCGCAAAGCCGACACAGTTTAGTATCACCTACATGACTCTCGGCAGGAGTTGGAGGACAGGAGGCACTAAGGCGCGTCCGGCACTTCCTTCCGAGCTCGCTCCGACTCCGACTCCGACGCAAAAGAGCGCCATGGAGCAGTACCTCGACTCCGACGGCCAAGTACTCGAACCGCTGAGCAGCGTGCTCACATCCGAGTGCGACGTCGACGTGCTGCGCGACGGGGTGGCAGACAGGGGCCTTGGATTCGGCAACATCCTCGGCGACCTAGGTACCCAAGTCGATGAACCTGCGTTCGGGAGCCGTCAGCCTCCGATTCTGCCGGTGTCCCCGCGGCCGGGGGGCTCAGTCAACGCTCTCTGGGGTGTTTCCGGTAGTCCTAGGGTAGGTGGTAGCCCTCGTCTGGCTAATTCCGCGCGGCAATGGAGCGCTGCGAATGCCACTAGTCCACGAATGAGCTTCCATCGTGAGAGGTGTAGTATCAGTAGGTGCAGGATGGTGAGGTGGAAGGGCGCCCCCATTGATTTCGTCGCTCCAGAGATGTAAAATTACCTAGTCTCATTGTCGATGAATAAACCTCCTTGTTGTAGTATGACCATAAACATAAGCCAGTCTCCAAGTGTTGTGATAATTCTACTCAGAGTCTGATGATATTACAATGCATCTCAGCTTCTTTGAGGAAAGCCTGTCTGCTTCAAACTGTTCTCTGCTTATGATCTCAATGTCTGGAGACATTTTGTGATCATTTCCCCCTTTACTATCCTTGACCTCTTCATATTCTCTTGTTTCCTCCTCCCTCTCCTGCTCTATAGATTTTCGCTTTTTGGAGAGCTTGATTGGGGATGTCTTGTATATCGTTTCTCTGTTGTCCTGCTGGCCTGTGCCTTTTTCTCCCCTTTCCTCATCCTCATCCCTGTCCTCATCTTCATCCTCATTCTCATCCTCACTTCCTTCCATCTGCTCACCACCTACTACTTCTGGTGCCTTTTGCCAAAAGGACATTCTAATTCTCTCCCCTCTTCTGTCAATATCTCCAACTGTCTGTCTTGCTAGCTCTTTGCCTTTTGAAGTTAACACTAAGTATGTGTTGACAATATGATTAGTGGGCAGCTGATCTTCTTTCAAATACCCCTCTAGTATGAGGTGTATACAGAGCCATGCAATGTTCTGGAAATAAATAGTCAGTAACAGAATGAAATGCAAATTTGAGAATTACTATAGATTTGTAATTAGTAATCAAAAGAGTGTGTTCTTCAAATGCAATAATACTCTGTAGAATAAGCTTCTTAGTAATGTCATACTTTTGGCTTGAGCTATAGGCATCGTATGGAATATGTCCTCTTTTGAGTAGGCACAAGGCTGATAATGGAACTCGACCTAAGTTTGAAATGATTGCTGAAACAATCTGAATCAGCTCCCAACAGGCAATTGTGACGTCTTCAACATTGCAATGCCTCTTGCAATTATCACAGTTGTTGCATCGTGAAAAGGTATCTTTATCCTTGCTTTGCCATAAAACGTGAGGTGTCTGCGTAAAGTGTCTGCTTACTAGATTAGCTAGGTAAAGTATATGATATTAATCAACTAGCCTAGCAAATAGGGTGCTTCGACATGCATTCATCTCTTGGCAATAAAAGGCAATTTCATGCACTAATAGCTAAATTAGCTAAAATAGTAAATATAGAATGATACTCACATTTCTTAAGTCCGTCTAGCTGAGTTGACACACCACCAAGTTTCATAAAATCTTGAGGTTTATAAAACAGGATACATTGTGTTGGCTGTCCATTTCGACCTCCTCGACCAGCTTCTTGATAATAGATAGATAGATTGTCCTGTATAGAAGTTAATAATGTGAAACTGAGTGTTGGTTTTAGCTTACAGCCATCTAAAATCATGATATGAGCCTTAAAACTCAGACAAGAAATATTATGCTAACAGTGTAATGGATAACAAAATAGACATCTTCTTTATTGATACCCAAACCAAAAGCTAAAGACGTGCTAATTAAGAATGAAATATTTAGATGATAGGATACAAAGCATACCTTTGGTAGCACAGATAACTTTGACCTCATCAGATTTCCACTGAGAAATCACCTCAAGTTTTTCAGACTTGCTTAGGCCAGAGTGAAAAAAGGCACTTGTAATATTGCCATTGCTTAGAGCAACCAGCTGCTGAGAAATGTGCTCAGCATTCTGTAAACCAAATCAGTATATTCTATATTTCTAAGCTATAACAATTTACATACCTTTATAGTGTGGCAGAATATAATTCCGCTATGCTGTGGATGCTCTCTTAAGATGAAATCCACAGTTTGTGCTAAGAACTGCTTGAGAGAGGGCTTCGGCACAACAGAGAAATGAAGATTTGGCCTAAAAAGTGGGGCCCTAAAGAGCAATGCTGTATGTTGCCCAGGATCTACAGATGTATGAGAATATAATCTTGATAACATTAGATAAACTAGCCTCTAGTTAAAAGCCCTGTAGATGTGCAATTATTGAAGTGAAAACATATTTGTAACTATAGGGTTACCTTCACCATCTAATATTTTGCTCATTTTAAACTGCTTAGCCAAATTCTTCAGAACTTTTGTTGAGCATGTTGCTGTTGTTGCTAATACTGGCACTTGAGGCATTTCTGCACGTAGTGTCTGTAGCAAAATGTTAGCCCCCAAGTTTTTCTTTAGTTTATATACAGTACTTACATGCAGTAGCTGATATGCTTGTCTGGTTGGAGAACTAGTTAGTGCAAGGGAAATTTGTATTGACAGAAAAATACCTAAACAAATAACCATAAGTTTCAACACTCTGAACTTCATCTAAAACAAATCTTGCTATATAACCTATTAGCAGTTATCTCCCACGTATCGGGTTATTAGCATACCTAGCCCATTTTCATTGGAAAGCTGGGTTAATGTGGCAAGCAAATTCTTTTTAGAAGCTGTGAAAAGCATCTCAGGCTAACACATTTAATTAGCATACAAAGAGGAGCCAATAGATAGTAAAACTTACTGCAAGATAGAGCAATTTAATTTGCTTATTTTTGACTTGGTGCATAATGTCATCATGCTCATAAAAGTTCAGCGATGTCAACATTTGGGAAGGAACTACCAATGGTTGAAAAATTGGCAATGAGTCTGAGCTATGATCACAGTACCTCCAATTTTCTGAAGTGCTGTGACTTGATCGACCTATGGCACATTTTTCATTTACATCTGGCCTGATATAGTAGCCAGACTTACAATTAGTGCAACCAGAGGAGAGACAACCACAGTTAATCCTGGTGTGATTAGTGCAGGGAGTTGGAATGTGAGGGACTTCCCTCCTCCTAAAAGATCTTAGAATCACCATGCAGGAATGCATGCTGACTCACCAGTTGGCATGATACAAATGATATCCCTGTGATCCAGGGATGCATTGCATATGCTACTAGGTGTCACAATCAACGTGCTGTGAGAGGCCAATAACACCCACCCAAGCTGACAGAAGCGGAATTCTTTAATTTTGAATGTGTTCTGGAGCTTGAACTCCAACTCAACACTCCAGGGAAACTTGTCTGTTGTGTACCGTACGTGATCCCCTTGGGCAGAGGTGGAGGCTACTGGGGTGCTTGATCTAGCTTCATAATCACCAATGAGATGCTCTTCAACGGACTAGAAAGCATGTTGCTCAACACGATACACTGGGCTAGGTCTTCAGATACCCGACGCACCATCTCATCGCATTCTGACTCAGTCATGAGTCCCTGGAATCGCTCGATCAAGGCATTTGGTGAGGTGAATTGAGACGACATGGTCTGCTTCTAGTTCTCAGATCAGAGATATGGCATACAGGTGAGAGCACTCACTGTAATTTTCACGAGTCTAAACAGATTGTGGCAGAGTTGCAGAGTTTGCGGATTCAATCGAGATGGTACTCGGATCGACAGTTTGTAGGTGGAAACGACGTCGCCTTGCTAAAGCGGCCGGGGAAGCGCCTTGGCATAATCCCTTACTTCCACCATGCCATTTGGCGGAGTCGTTTGTGGCATCTCTAGCTGCGGGCAATCAACTTGGATGGACCCATCGCCGTCGTGAATCTGGACTCCGTGGACGATGATGTACCCGCAATCGGCATCTCCTCCCTTGTTACACTAGAGACACCACGGACAACTCGAAACACGACCTGGGACCGAACGGCGGAACGTTATAATGTATGGATACTCAGTTGCTGACTGTGACTCAAAGGCGAACTCGAGGAGCTCGGCGAGGACGTTTATCCCTTCGACCTACCAGGCCAGGATCAGTACCAACCATGAGAGCATGCCGTCTACTGGCTGACACCAGACGAGCGTCGGGTGTGTATTCAGTCCTGTGTGTCTACCAGAGCTGACCCAGATGCACTTTCTAGCTGCCGTCCACTTCTGCGACCCACACTACGAGCCTGACCTTCGCGATGGAGGTCTGTCTCTCCTGTACCCTCTCTTGGCATCTTTCTTGCTTGCAGTTCCTACTTGGCCCCCGATGCACAAAACATAGAACTCCCGCTCCGCCTCATTGATAGAGCGACAGCCGGCCCCGCGACTTTGTTTCGAGTGCAAATCCACAAGTACCCGAAGACGCGATCGACGACATGCGTGCCCCTCTACGCGACGGCCGAACGAGTATAGCTTTATGTCAAGGGCGATGAGCCCTGTCTGCCGACCGTGTATCAACGTGTACGATGTACAAGAGCGCGGATCCACGGCAAGTGCGATGCTTACAAAAAGTGCAGGAACGGAAAGAAGAACTTGCGGTGTATGAAGACGCGAAGAAGACCAAAATACAGATCCCCCATCCAGGCGTTGTGTAGCAGGACAGGGACGGCGACATAAGGCGTCCCCATCATAATCTTCTATACGAAATGTACAATAGCGTCTGAGCTGAGCTGAACTTGAACATGCTGTCAGCAGTATGATTATTTCCGAGCATTGAGAGTAGAGAGTGTTTTGGTGTCAGCGGCGTGCATGTGTCGCCATAAACCTGGACGCCACAGCTGTATGCCTTAGGCTGTAATCAATCTGATATAGATATCATTCCAATGCGTGAATGCGCAATGAGGACGAAACAACTAACATACAAAGTATTACACATTACTAGGTGTTCACATAAGGCGAAGATATTGAACTGTCCACATATCGGTTCACGTCGTCGTGCTCTGGGTCTCCGTCACCTCTGTCTCCATCTTTTCGTGTTCCTCGGGGTCCAGCCAGCTCTCCTCGACAGTTGCTCTCACCCGCCGAACATACTCTTTCATGTTTTCGCGGTACAGCTGCGCCGCCTCAGCGTTTGCAGGACTGTTCGGATTCGGGTCGTGTAGTAGACTTTGGATGGAGGTCAGGATGGCGGCGACGTCGTATGTTGGTGACCATCGATTCTGGAGGATGTCGAGACAGAGTTCGCCGTTGGCGTAGACGTTCGGGTGGAACATGCGTGAAAGGAACTTGACGGTCGGCGGCTTCGTGGGGTAACTCTCGTCGAACGTGAGCAGTAGCTTGAACGTGCCGTCCTCGAAAGGGGTATCCACTGTGTGCATGTCAGACGGCGCGGTAGATATGCAGAGAAGGACACGCACCAGGCCCGAAGATGACTGCGTTCCATAACATTATATTATCTGGGCAAGGGCTCCCCGAAATGCCACCAGGCGGGTCGCTGGAGAGCCTCTTGAAGTCACGGATCAGGCGACGACGGCAGTTTGTAGACTGGTGTCATATGTTGGCATATTCTAGTCATTTTCCCGTGTCCTGCACGACGTACCATGGCGGGGGACAGGAGAAAAGGTGGCGAGTGGAGGTAAGGGTGCAAGACCACGGAACGTTGTTTGGCGGCTTAGTCATGTCAAGGTTGACAAGTGTTCAGCGTAACGTCAAGATAGGTCTCAATCAGGAGCTACTTACTCGGATAACCTCTTATATAAACGAGTTAAATGCCTCCGGCCATCCGCCATCCCGGGAATCACACAGAGCAGTGCAACCTCATGTCTTTCCACTTTACAACTTTCCGCTCTCTCCTCAACGTGTTGCGCATGCGACAGCGGCATGGAGAGCTTCTCATGGTCAGATAACCTGCGCGCAGCTCTGGCACCGTGCCTAGGCTGCTTCAACGGCCGCACAGACGAGGGCGACGAAGACGAGCGGGCGCAATTCAGCCACCATCGCGCGACCAGCCACCGCGGGCCAGACTATGTTCCCCGCGCGCGACCGGACGAGCTCGAGGGTCTGCTGGCCGACTCGGACGATGCAGAGACGCTCTCCCTGCACTCGAACCTCGGACACGACGACGCACGCAGACGCAAGCGGCGGCGCACACACAAATTGATCAGGTTCTTCGGCTTTGATCTCTTTGGAAAACCCCCAGTCCAACTGCCGGAAGACGACGACGACGACGTAGGTGCACCCAGTCCTCGGCTGCGCAACGTTTCGGCATCGACGTTGGACTCGGACGCGTCGCCCCTCGACCCCTCGACGATTGACCGGTTGTCCGCCGCGCGCGCAGCAGAGGACGAGGCGCGGCTGGCGCTGGAGAGACGCTCAAAGGCGGAGCGGAAACGGCGCAGGCGGGAGAGGAAAGTTGCTCGAAATGACGCGCTTGCACTCGCGTTGGACAATGCCGACGGCGAGTTCGAAGGGTTCCCTGTACGTCCCCTGAACGCGTTTATGTTCGTGCCATCTCATCTCTGCTCACAGGGCAGTGGGGGATCCAATCTCCAATCTCCCGACCCCACTTCCTCGTCGGGCTACGACGAATCCGAGGAATTTGGGCCGTTTGCCCATGCACAAACACTCGATACCTCGCTGGACCATGCAGATGTCGAGGGTGTCGACTTCGGCGCTGAAGCCTACGCGAAGCTTCCCCGCCGCGGCGACTCCAGCGGAACCGGCTCAGACTCACGCTCGCGCACTTCGGGCACCCATTCGCACACGGACTCTGTCCAATACGACTACTCCCCTGCACGGCCAGGGTCCCAAACCACTGTTCCAGGCGCTCCGCGCAGGAAAAAGTCGTCGCGGCAATCCACCTCCAGCGCGTCGCAGTCCATTTCTGTCCCATCTACCCCAGCGCAGTACACGATGTTCTCTACTGTGGCGCCCTCGCCACTCGTGGAAGAGGTTGTGCCCTCAGACCAACCCATCATCACAATCGATACTCCTAACGGCTTCCCCACTGTCGGCTTCGGGGGCGGCATGCGCAGAAAAAATAGCGAGGCTGGAGTTTTCCTTGCCAATAGAGGCGAGTAGTTAGTGCCAAGTGGGATGTATGTACCGTGTATACCCTATGCTTTTTATTTGGATACAATGTTTTGGAAAGCTGTAGTTTGTGCAATGCGGGCAACAAATATGCATAAGATTATAATAATAGTGTTAAGTGCAAGTGGTATGATATGATGCAGCATAGCCTCAGAGTGGTTTACACAGATAGAGACGTACGCTGAAAACGTCAGGGGTCTGCCTTGGACGCACCGACGACGACCGGCGCAGGCACAGGCGCGCTCGAGAGCATCCCGCTCGCTGCCGCCGCAAGCGTGTCGCCGCAGCCCTGTGCCGCGGGCGGCTGCGTGCCCCAGCTCGTGTGCGTCGACCAGAACGAGTCGTACGTCGGGCCGTCGCCCTGGGGCGACGCCGACCCCACCGGCGGCCCGTTCACGGGGAACGGCGAGCTCGAGACGTACGCTTTGGCGAGGTATTGGTGTGGCGAGTACGCGGGCTGCGGAGCAGGCGTAGACGGGATGTGGCCTTGCACGACATGAGGTGGGTAGTGCGCGTACGGATTGGGGTTTGGCGGGGGCTGGGTATACGCCTGGTCGAATGGAGGATACGCGGACGGCGGTGAATTTTGGTACGAGGACGTAGCTGGCATCGGTGCCAGAGATGCCATTGGCGGTGGTGGGTTGGCTTTGGATCCATCTGTATGATCTGATGAGGATTTGGTTGGAGTCGGAGCGACTTCCGAAGTGGAAGCTATATTTTCAGCTAGGGTACATTAGCTCAGCCTGGTCTGTTTGGGAGTGTAGTCAATCGTTCACCTAGTATATTACGCTTGGATGTATGCTTTGTTGACGATGTCGACTGATCGTTCTGAGTAGCGCCGTTGGCTTTACTGCTTGCGGTTTGGGACAAAGGGAAGGTGGGGGATACATCCATGGACATCTGTGTGCTCATCGTTGTAGTGGTGGGGACGGAAGATATTGAACTTGTTGAAGCCATCGAGAGTAAACTGGAACTAGCCGCAGCTCCGAGCCGCCGTTTTTGTGAATGCCTAAAGTACAAGTTTTCGACTTCGTTCAAACTTTGGCGTTGCTGTATCGCGCATTCGGTATATCAACATATCAGAGTATACGCTGCAACGCACCCATCCAAAATCCACTTTCAACTTCGCATACTGTAAGCGTAGCCTGAGTTGGCTACACAACTACGGGTGTTCAAGTTCTTT
Organism: Phlebiopsis gigantea 11061_1 CR5-6; assembly: GCA_000832265.1. Lineage (NCBI taxonomy): Eukaryota > Fungi > Basidiomycota > Agaricomycetes > Polyporales > Phanerochaetaceae > Phlebiopsis > Phlebiopsis gigantea. The sequence goes on along the minus strand of KN840443.1, from coordinate 64,928 downwards.
GCTCAGGTGCGACGCGCATTCATCGACCTCGAACACAACTCACGTAGTTCGCCTTTGCCTTATCCAACGCATTCTTCTTCCTCCTATGGTCTGCTGCGGCTGCTGTTGAGGCATACGCTGCGGCTTCAGCCATCCCTCTCCGACTCAACTCGCCGGTGCCGATGTCGTTCGAGCAGCCTCGGTGCTGCTGCCCACTCGTCCCTCTGCGATACTGGTGAGCCGTGAGCTCTACAAGACTCGAGATAAGTGCACCCACGAAATGGTCTGTGCTGGACCTCGTCGTCGCCGTGGACGCGCATGCCAGACCGGCTTGACACGATGCGCTCGAAAACCACTTAGGCACGCGCTCCATCACGTGCCATTGACATGAGAACACGTGATGGCGCATCAACCCCGCCCAACTTCAAGGTTGGGCGTTCAACGTTTTCACGCAATTTTCACGAACAACATTCATTTCTCAACCACACCCGTCAAGGTAGTAGTTTCATTCAGCTGTGCTGCAGTCAATTGCCATAGATCAAATGTATTCCACTTTTATTCTGGATTATCCACCGTCTGAATTTGCTCCGGACAGTAGAATTGGTATTGATCCTCGATTCTGAGTCCCACATCCGACACCCAAGAGTAAGAGTAGCGAAGTTATCGTAGTCACAAGTCACAAGCCATTTATCCTCGGTCCTCGCGGTAAGGCCCGGAAACCATAAACGCGATACTCGAGGAGTTTACATGCACTAGCAAACCACTACGAAAAAACTCGTACGTCGAGGGCTTTACATGATCGCGGAACGTCCCAGACGTACAGGCATGTTTTAGAGGCATTGAGAGTAATAGGCTAGCAAACAGAGGCTATCAGCATCCTAGAGATTGAAATAAAATAGAGAGGAGCGTACCATTGAGGACTGTGCACGTGTAAGGAGCCACGCAACCTGTGGCACCAGTGTAGCCTGTACCACCGCACTGGCCGTACTGGGCAACGGTCCCGATGCTAGTGGGAGTGCTCGATGGAGCGGTGGAGGACTGTGCATACTATGAGATCAAATGAGTGCTGCAACGAAGGCGGTGGCTTACTGCGCTAACGCTGCTGCTGGATGGCGGGGGAGCAGGGGACCCAGTACCGGTACCGTAGAGCGGAGGGCCGGGGATCGGGTAGGTCGTTTCGGTTTGAGCAGCGTTGGAGTAGACGTCGATGGTGACTACAGCATGTTGTTAGCAAGCGGCAGCAATGAGATTGAAAGGGTACGCTGACGGCCGGGGTCTGTGTTGCTGTATCCACCAGGGAAGGTGACAAGCTCATCGGTCGTGGGACCAAGGCTGCCTCCACCGGTGATCGTAAGTTGAGCGCACTCGGGATAGAATTGCTACAACACAACCTCAGTAAGCCTTGACATACTTTCAGAGGGGAAGTGCTTACGGCGGGCAGGGAGTGGAGCGCGATCGTCTCAAACCGGATGAGGTAGCTGCCCGAGGGTACGGTGGCCGGGATGGTCGTCGTCCAGGACGAGTTGTCGGCAATCATCTTGCCGGAGCCCCAGGTGCCATTATAGACGGTGCCAGAGAGGAGACCGGCTTCATCGATCTTGAACCACTCGAGGGTGTTCGAGTCCACGCCAGTGCAGGTCGAGCCCGGGCACTGGGCGAGGTAGGTGAGCTGTAGATGGGAATTAGCCAACGTTCCACACGAAATATGCAGCAACCATTACTCACCATGGGGCCAATGTTATGCGGCCAGGGGCTGTTCCAGTAGGCAGTGACGTCGGAGCCAGCCGCCACAGTTGCGGTCAGCTGGAGAGCACCAGAGGTACCGTCGTCATTGCAAGCAAGCTGCGCGTCGGTCGCGTCGGTGATGGGGTTGCTAGATAGAGCATTGAGCTTGTCAGTATAGTTCAGTATCTTGAACATGGTAGAAGCTACGAACTAGGTGGACCAGGGACGCTGGATCGACGTCTGACCAGTGGGAGAGTTGTATGGTTGCCTGAGCATAAACGTCAGATAACTGTGTGTGGTAAAATTAAGTACAGCGTATCGTACCAGCCCTGGTACCATTGCCCGGCGTTGGAGTACCACAGAACACCGCCGTGCGCGACAACGGTGGATGCAGCAGAAGCGAGAGCGAAGAGTGTGCCAAAAGCGTGCATGTTTCTTGTGAAAGTGGGTGCTTACAGAGACGAGTAGTGGTCTGAGGAGGGTTGAGCCTTCACAAGATGTCCTTATATACCTGTGCCCGTTGGAGATCATGCTCATGTGCCACAGCCAGGTTTGTAAACGACGGCTGGTCACGGCAACGGCTATTCTGCGGGCTAGATTATGCGACCATTTCATTTCCATACATTTAAAAAAGACAAACCACCAACGCGGTTTGGTAGGTTGCATGTCTTAGAGAAACCGATGGAGCCTTCAGGAACGCCTGCAATCGGCGGCAGCGGAATATACTCGCTTCGTAGGGCCCCGCCTAAACATAGCTGTGACCCGTAGAGATACAGGTACACCTGCAAAGAGGCTATTTGCGTTGAATCTCGGAACGCCGAGGATCCTGGGGAAGTGTGGGGAATGAGAGAAGGATAACGATGACAACTCTGAACGTACTGAATGCACGGCGCAGCGCGTGAGGCTCTACTCTCTTGAAGGCTGCCAGTTGCTCTAAGATAGGTAGATTTACAATACATGGGAGTAATCACGGTTCACTCGGACTTGAATGTCCTTGACATTGGACTGTGTGGGCGTGCCCTCAGCACTACTTCAAGCGGCTTCAATTTCATCTTCACGTAATCTAACAATCAGAGTGGTCAGCACTGTTCACCCCTAAATTGAAACTGATCAAGTGACACGCCCTTTCTCTCGCTTGGGCTTCGCCGGATCTGTGGTCGGTACGACATCGGTTCGGGCGACCGTTTTGGGTCGTAGGCGGAAGATGTGAAATCGGCACCGCAAGCACAGTCTTCGGCTTGCACCAGGTCTATGCAAGCGCCGCTCTCGTCTCCTCACTCTATTCAACTGAGAGCTGTCTTCTCGCCATACGAATGTGGAGGCTTGGATTGCATGAACGTTTCGTCACCGCAGATAAACCAGTAAAACTTTTGACACCGAATAGAGGGATGTTGTTTAACATGAGCTATAATGGCAAAATGAAGCATCAAAGTGGTTCGGGAATCGGGATGTGGAGGACCGCGAGTCGGTAGCGCTTGCACGCGTTCCCCCGTGTAGCTTCCCACGCCACGGAGTGATGCGCTTCCCATTTTAAGCGTCCTCTTCATGATCATTGGTGCTATCCAGGATATTGGAACGGCGTACGGTTTTAAACATTACGATATATGTTACAGTAGTCGTGTATAGTACAATGCAAAGTCCATGGTGATATGACAAAAAATCCAGGCGGCGATCTTGCTCTCCAGATAGAACAGGGCCGGAACCTCCTCAAACCTCGGTCTCGACATTTCCTCTATGATTATCCTTCTTTCCGTTACCAGTAATCTTGTCTTTCAAAGAACCAACCCGCTTCTTCAACCCCTCCTTACTCCACTTGCCCGTACGCGCAGCCTGGTACTGCATCACACCGCGATGGCGCATGTTGAGCTGATGCTGTTTTTCTTTATTGATTTCCTTCTTGTCGGACTTGCTCAGCTCGTCCTTGTTCTGTATCCGTGCTGTACGTTCGGCAATTTGGGCCTGCCCCTCGACGCGGTCGTACGCTTCGTAGCGGCTAAGGAGATGGTCAGCTCATCACACGAGGCGCGGAGCTGCAGATGCGTACTGCTTCTCGGGCTGGGTGAGCTGGAAGTCTTCGTGGTCGGGGTCCAGGCCGGAGTCGAGAACCACTGTGCATGTAAGCCAGCCGACGATCTCGTATTTGTGGGTCTGCAGGGTCTGCTCGTTGACTACGTAGGGCATTAGTGATAACCTATACTTACGGTACACGCCCACGTACTGTAGTTATGCTTGAGTTGCCTGAGATGAGAGCCCTTGAGCACCGGGATGCGGATCTGCGTCTCCTCATCGTCGGGGATGTCCTTAAACCAACCGACGGCGATAAAGTCGCTATCAGGTCCAAAGGGTCCAACACCGCCAGAGCCGATCTCGAAGGTAACAGCTGACGAGTACCTGTTGTATACTGGAAGGCGAACCTTGTCAACAGGCGGATCCCAGGTGACGATGCCGTTCTCGACGCGGGCAGTAGACCTCGGGACCTTGTAGGAGCTGTCCGTGGTACACACCTCGAGTGACTTGGTGCTAAATCCAGAGGTGAATTCGGGGGTGGGCTCGATTTGGATGTCACCGGGGATCTCCAGAGTGCCTGTCTCCCAGCCGAGCATGGCGCGGGGGAGGGGTGTTTTGACTTGACGGAACATGAACGAGATATTGGCACGACCGTAGCCCACACCTTCCTGCAGCGAGAACAGACGGGTGACTTCGGAGGCATTTTTGAAGAGCTCAGATAGCTTGATGGTGGCGATACCGAGCACGGGGTCTTTCTCGCGGACCCTAAATACAACATTTAGTATGATGGTACTCGTCGTGGATTAAAAGAGGGAATACCTAGCATCCCGAACTTGCACGCGCACAACAGTTTCCCGCCAATCACGAATGAACCGCTCCGTACCGGCCTCGAAGTAGGGCATGCTACTATATTGCTTAACCCGCGTCTTGTATATCATGTCGTCGTTGACGATGATTTCGCAGTAGCTGCTTGGCAGGTTCTCGCCCTCCTCCGCAGGCTCCGACGCATCCTGACCGGCCTGGCCCTCGCGATTTCCAGAGGCGCCCTTGATGTCCTGCCGCTCCACTGTAGAAGGTATCGTATCAATGACCTGGCAACGATGTACAAGACATGTCACGACTAACGGTTGTTGATTTGATGAACGATGATGCTGAGCACACCGCTAGGAATGGTCGAGTCGGGGGGCGTCCGCAGAGCATCGGCCTCCGCCTGAGTGTCAGCAATGGTGGGCTTCTCTTGAATCTGCTCGTGCTTTCCCTTGATCTCAGCTGGTACGTTGGGGCTCTCTTCCTTCTTGAGTGCCTGGTTAAGAGGCACCTTCTCGCTATGGAACAGTCAATGAACAGCGCGTGCGTTACCAGCGTGGATCCACTTACAAATACCCAATCTCCCAATGCAATGTACCGGGCATGTCGTTCGCGTCCTCGAAACCACGCAAAGGATCCGTCCTGGCGACCATCTTGCCCGGCTATGAAATGGACCTCTTAGCACGTGCATGCAACCACCCCGCACGTCGGTATTCACCTCTTTCACAAGCTCGACAACCGGAATAGTGACCCGCCCCACCAAGTCGTCCGCGCTCCTCTTGTCCGAGTCCCAGAGCATCGCGCTGAGGTCTTCCTCGCCCTTGAGCTCGTCTTCTGTGACGAGCAGCACAGCAGTTTCCTCCCACACGGGGTTGAGGTCTCCCGAGATGATGCGTGTACTGTAGAGTGGCTTGCCGAACTTTGCATACGCGAGCACGATGTACGGGTCTGACTTTCCGTTCGTGTCCTGCGCGGCGAGGTCGACGGCGTGGTGGACCGTGACGACAAACACGCCGAGTGCCCTTGTATCCTTCTTCACGCCGTCGCCTGCGAGCAACTGGGCCAGGTTGAGGGTCATGGACTTCGGTGCAATAAATTCGGCGCACTGCGATGCGTTAATGAATAAAAAAGACGGAAGATGGACCACTTAGTCTCTCACCGCTGCAGCGATACCCATCTCGACGAATCTCTTGATAAACGGCAAGTCCAAGACATTTGGGAGCTTCTTCGTGAACGGCTCGACACTGACCTCAACCTGCAACCTAATTAGTCAAGCGTTCCAAACGGATGCGCAACGCTCACCTTCGGGACACCCATCAACGTGAGAGTCAAATTCCGGACGAACGGCGGATTCTGAACGAATTGCACCCTGAACCGCGCGGTAGCGACAAAACCCTCTACCGTAGCGTAGATCGGAATGGGGATCTTGAACCAGTCCCATGCACCAACGAAGAACTCGAGCATCAGGTGGATGTTGTGGAAACGTAGTCTCTTCTGCTGTCCAGGCAGAGCCTGATACGAAATCGAAATCTCGTAGTTCTGGGCAAAGCGCATGAGAAATATATGCATATAGTCAATCATCGAGCCTTACCAAATAGTCACCGGTCTGCTCGGTGTCAATCTGCTTCGCGGGGTCGTCCGAGTCCCCCTGCTCTACTTCTGCCGCTTGCTTGCGGCTCCCGTCGTCCTGGTCTAGGCCTACCCACTCCTCCCGAGGGTACCCGGGTTGTCCTGGCTGGTCGGGCAGAGCCCGCATCGATACAATACGCACTGGATTTGTTCCTTGGCCAATGTCGGCGATACGAACAGCGTCGACGAAGCCGGGGAGTGACGCCTGGAGAGTGTCCTCGACCATCTGCGCCCTCGCGGTCAGCGACATCCCATATCAACCGGTTGGTACACTCACGTCGACGATAGGGATGAACATATCGGGGTTGACCAGCCCCCAAATGAGCTTCACAAGCGCGTTCATCCACTCGACGCTCTCAGGCGTGGGCGGGCTGTTCACTTCGGCTCTCCTCTTCAGCAGATTCATCCGGACCCTCTCGACCTCCTTCTCAATCTTCCGTGCAGCATTCTCCACACCCACCCAGACCACGGCGGCAATGGACCAGATGAGCGCGCTCCGGGTGAACCAAGCGACCCATCCGATGTGCTTGCCGCATGCGGCAAATATCCAGGTGACGAAGCACAGGGCGGTGGTGACAATGGCGCCGGTGCGCAGGATAGTCTTTGCGGGGGCGAGATCGGCTTCGTCGACCTCGGGAGGGAAGGGCTGAATGCAGATGTTGCCAACTTCCGACGCGACGGGTGCCGGGAGGCGGGGGTCTTGCTTCGATGGAGACGGGGGCCGGCGTAGGGCTGTGCCTGCCTTCGGGTGTGCAGGATCTAGAGTTTCATTGTCGAGACCCTTCGCGCGAAATTCTGCACAACCATCAACAACCGCGCTCAATGTTACATGCTGCGTAGCGCACCTGCGAAGGTCGGGTCTCGAATGAGCACATCCTGGCCTGTGACCGGGTCCCTCACCCAACGGTCTCCCTTCTGCTGCGCGACGTCGATAGGCTTCGAACCCTTGGGAGGCTGCATTCTCTCCATCAACTCTTTCTTCTCGTCTTTTCCCGTTTTCTTCCCTGGTTTTGCAGGGGTACTGGCATGCTCGGGCTGGGTCGTATTTGCTGGGACTTTCCCAGTCGCGTGGCCATTCACTTCACCGTTGGCGGCGCCGTTCGCACCGCCGTTAGTATGACCGTTTCCCGTGCCATTAGCGCTGCCGCCTACGGTTGGCGGGATAGTCCCTGGTGCTGGCGTTGGGGGAAGCGATTTGTCGACGACATTAGCTTGCGCAAGGGCTACACCGACGGTCAGCAGCGCAACACGTAGTTTTAAAGGTTACGCACGCCCTGGATGTTCCTCCGTTGGTATGAGGCGATCTTGGGCGGTGACCGCAGACATGACTGTTGTCTTCCACAGTCGGATAGTGCGTGCTTGCGGTTACCTGCGTCGACGACGAGCTGGAGATGGTGGTGGAACAGAGGAAAGTGCGAGAGTGAGGACAGGGGTCGTCGAGAGGAGTAGGAGCATAGCGGACGCGGTGACCTCACAGGGACAACGGCGAGGCTGTTTGACGTCGACTCCATGGTGCATCATCATCACCTACGTACCTATTATGGTAAGTCGATCACCTTTTGGAGCCAGTGGAAACCACCAGCCAGTGACGTCATAGATTGAGATATGTCTAGTCTCAGTCTCACTGAGTTGTGAACAAAAGAGCAACTGTTTTGATCGAAAGTCAAAAGCTGAGTGCACGAGTAACAGAGATGTCTGACGGGGAAACGATATGTCAAAATCGTGGTTACTGTGTCATTTTCGAACATGTACTGCGGCTGCGTGTGGCAATTTCCTCGTCGGGTTACGAGAGGCTGCGCAGGTACTAGCACGAATAAGTGGGTTGAACTATGCAAATGGGAGGATAGGACGCACTTTTTGAGATTCGGAAAATTTCAGTGCGTCCCAAGCGGTGATTGTACCGCTAAACATGATAGGTGAGAGAAGGACTCTTTGTATGAACCGTGTCGATTCACGCACCTAGTTGACACCCGGACCTGTTGTGCTCATATTCTGAAACATCGTGTATATGTCGTTTCCAAGTGAACGAGCAGCTACTCGCCCGTATGCATGTCGCTACCATCGCAAGCCGATGATGAGACGCAAACAGCGTCACTTTGAAGCTGATGGCACGAGACAAGGCTGTGGACGAGTAATACCGGAGGTTTTCTCCCGGTTGAAAGGCGGGCGAGGGTCCGCAGAATGTAAAGACTGTGAGAAACGGGTACAAGATGACATGACACAAAGTATAGCAAGAACTTTGCGAGGTAAGTTGTTTGGCCAGCAGTGCAAGGTGGCTGTAAAGGCGGTGAAAGACGCTGGTGCGGCGGCAGTGCTCTCGGCCATCAGAGCGGATAGGCGCTGCATTCCCAGACATGGCAGTTTCTTGATATACCGCGCGTCTGTTTCAAGCAACTTTCTCCAAGCACCCCGCTCGGATCGTCCTCTTCTCCTTCTCCTATCTAATTTCTTCCGCAGCCCCTACTTTTCTACCTTTTGCCTGCGCAGTATCTCGTTCTTCCTCCTCTTCGACATCCACAACCCAAGTTATCCTTATATTCAGTACCGTAGGCCTCTGGAAGCTCTCTCACGAAACGACGCCCAACCCGATCTCCATCCCTTCCCATCTCAATACTACTTCAGTTTCCAAAACTCGTCTTATATCGCAAAATATGGCTAGCTGGTGAGGACTAGCCATCGTTCCGTGTTACTCAGATGATCTCATACGGCTTCAGGAGCGACTACGTTTCACTTACTCTCGTGAGCCTAATATTACACCGCATCACGCATACAGCCACTTACAATGTCCCCACGGCCTCAGACCGTCGCCCTACTTGCTGCTGCATTATACTGCGTCCTCTATCTGAGAGCACAGATTCACAAGGGAATCGTCGTTTCCAAAGACAAGTCGGTAAATCCCCCTGACCTACCCGCTCCCCTGCTCACAATCCTTGACCAGACTACGGAACAAGGGCATCGACGTCTCCGCAGCCGGCGCACACGTCAAGACGCGATCTAAGCTCGCCGACCGCGAGGCCTACATGGACGCGACGCAGCGGTGAGCGCGGTTTGGCCCTCCACGTTTGCAGGGATCGCTTATGAAACTTTACGTCAGGGGCGTCATCAAGGCACTCAGCAAAGCGTCCGTGAGTCGTGGCAGCGAGCCGGCACGCTCGCGACACGCGAGCAGGACGTCTCGGAGTAGCGTTAGCTCGAACAAGTCGCCGAAGATGTCGTGAGATTAGATGTGCTGTTCGGTTTGAAGGGTCTTTCGCTGTGGCTTACCCTTGATTATTTATTCGGACGTGATATATTGAAGCCTGTAATTCTAGGATACGCGTAGTCTGTTGCAAAATCCAGATGTCCTGAAATGCTTCAGCGATGAGGAACTGTGCGCCCTAATACATGTTGGATCATTTTGAACGAATCGACACGTCTAGGCCCGCATCCAGTTCTGGTGGTCAACTGTGTCGGGCGATTAAAGTCCCTTGCAATTAGTCTCCATAAGCCTTGCAATGCTTCCAGACTGCCGGGTATAGATGTCGGAGACAACAGCTCTCGAGAGACTCGCGTATGCACCTTCGCATTCCGTCAACTCTCAGACTTGCATGTGGATTCATCTGTGCGGCAATTTGCCTCCGTATGGTGTGCAAAAGACAGCTGCTTGACAACGGACGGCGATCGAGCTGCACATCATTCTCCACGCGATCCGACGGCACGCTTAACACCGTAAGAGGACGCCCACCTGACCGTAGATGATCCATCCCCTTCGCCCTTCAAAGTTTCAACATGCAGCAAGGTGTTCATGCGCAAGCACGGGCAGAAGACACTTTGTAGCTCACCTTATCGTACCAGATGACCTCCTGGAACGTTGTCCTTGTGCCCGTCTATGGTAGCCACATGTCACCTCGAAGGCCTTCTGCCATGGGCAATCGCGGCACCGCATGTCGCGCATCTCTCGCTGGCCTTTATAGCACGCACGCCGCCAGGGCGAGTGCGCTGTCCCTCCTCCTCCCATGGCCTCGTTGCGGAGCCTTGCCGTCGCGTTCCTCGCGCTCGCCGTCGCGGCCTCCGCCCGGCTGCCCGACGGACGTGCGCACGCGAACCTCCCGCGCACCCCCCGCGTCCCCGTCGTCAGCCCGCCCTCCGGCGTCCTCACCGACGTCACCGGCGCGACGCTGCCGCCGCTCAACACGACCTACGTCTTCGATCAGCTGATCGACCACACAAACCCGGCCCTCGGCACCTTCAAGCAGCGCTTCTGGACGACATGGCAGTTCTACGAGCCAGGTGAAATACACGGCTGCATGTGCCGCATATGGGTGCTCATTCCGTGCTCGCATTCGCAGGCGGCGCCATCGTCCTCTTCACACCGGGCGAAGCCAACGCAGCACGTAAGCAGCCAGGCTTGCCCGCGCACGCGACGACCTCGCTCACCCGCCGCGCGCAGCGTACACCGGCTACCTCACCAACCGCACCATCAACGGCCTCATCGCCCAGCAGGAAAAGGCCGCGACGATCGTCCTCGAGCACCGTTTCTACGGCACCTCGACCCCCTACGGCAACCTCGAGGAGAGCAGCCTCAAGTTCCACACCATCCAGCAGGCCATCGACGACCTCGAGTACTTTGCCAAGAACGTCGTCCTGCCCATGCCCGGCGGCGACGCCGTCAAGCCCGTCACCCAGGCCCCGTGGATCCTCGTCGGCGGCAGCTACTCTGGCGCACTCACGGGCTGGACCCTGGTCAAGTCAGTGCATCTGTCGTTCTGCCGCCGTGCGCCGCTCAGATTTTGTGCTTCACAGCAAACCGGGCCTTTTCCAGGCGGGCTACGCGTCGTCCGCCGTCGTAGAATCCATCGTGTGAGTGACGTGCGACAAGCGATGCCGCGGGTCTGACCATGCATGCAGCGACTACTGGGGCTACTTTGAGCCCATCCGCCAGTTCATGCCCAAGAACTGCTCCGCAGACGTCGAGGCCGTCGTCGCGCACGTCGACCAGGTCTTCACCAACGGCACCAAGGCGCAGATCAGCGCGCTCAAGGCGAACTGGGGCCTGCAGAACGTGACGCACCTCGACGACGTCTCCGGCGCCCGTACGTGCCCGTGCCCCCTCCCGCGCGCGCCCCCGTGCTCACACTGCAGCAGTGCGCAACAACCTGTGGACGTGGCAGGACCTGTCGCCCGACAGCGGCCCGGGCCAGGAGTTCTTCAACTTCTGCGACGCGCTCGAGGTCAAGAACGGCGTCTCTGCGCCGGCGTCGGGCTGGGGCCTCAACCACGCGCTGACCGCTTGGGGCAGCTACTGGAAGAACGGCTACCTGCAGGAACGTGAGTCGCTCCCACGCACGAACCGCCACGCGAATCTCACGACCCGTCAGTGTGCGGCGGCGACGACACCGAGTACGTGGGCTGACGCCGTGGCACAACACGCTGATCCGCTGACACTGTCGCCGCAAGGGACTGCCTGGGCACATACGACCCTACGCAGACCTACTACACCAACACTACGATCGGAAACGACGGCAGGTCGTGGGAGTGGATCGTGTAAGCCCCACCCAACCCAGCCCCACAGCCGCACTCACGCCCCCTGCAGCTGCAACCAAGTCGGCTTCTTCCAAGACGGCGCGCCGCAGAACCACCCGACGCTCGTGACGCGCCTCGTCCAGCCCGCCTCCGACGAGGTCCGTCCCCGCCGGCCTGTCCGCGGCCGCCTGCTGACCACCCGCCCGCCCGCAGCGCCAGTGCACCTACTTCTTCCCGCACACGCTCCCCAAGCCCACGACGCCCGACATCGCGTCCACGAACGTCGCGTACGGCGGCTGGAACGCAGTCACGCCCCACCTCTTCTTCGCCAACGGCCAGCGTACGTCCCCCGCGCGCCCCTACCCCTCCCGCGCCGCACGGCTGACCCCCCGCAGGCGACCCCTGGCGCGAGGCGACCGTCTCGGCGGACACCGCGCCCGCCGTGAGCACCGCGCAGCAGCCCATCGCGCTCGGCGACGGGTACCACTGCTCGGACCTCATCGTCGCGAACGCGGTCGTCGACGCGACCGTCGCCGCCGTGCAGACCCAGGCGCTCGCCGCGATCAAGGGCTGGGTCGCGGCCTTCAAGCCGAGCGGGAGGCGGGCGCTGCGGTTCGAGAGGGACTAGCGCGCGCGTGACGGCTGGGCGTGTTCTCTCGCGCTTTTGCGAGGCGTCGGCGATGGCCAGGAGAATCGTGGCGGCCTCGGTAAACCAAAGAGAGCCGCCCGCTTGTACACTGAGGCCGAGCGTGAAATGGATGTTTGCATTGCTGCGTGGACGATGGAGAGATCGGGTCGGTCGAGTGGACGAACCCGGGCTCGATCCCGCCAGTGAACCCGTAGATGCTGAGCCCTGCGGCTGTGTGGCCCGTTGCAGCGAGCTCATTGCATGACACAGCGGGCTCCGGTTCAACGTTCAGTTCCGGGTACACGTCCGAGCCCGAGCCAAGGACTCCTCGTCTGGATCATGTTTTGCAGTCAACCAGCCGCACGCCAGAGCGTCCCAACTTGCGCGGTTTTGTGTACCCTTCAGGCTTCACAATCATCGGTTCTCGCCAAAAGCTCCTACACACAAGATTCCCATTTCACGTCGCTCTCAAAATTGTCCATTCGGCAATGTCACTTTGACTCCCTTGTCGACATCGTCCGTATCTGCGGCTCCCTTCGTACGCTACAAGAGCTGCGTCTGCAAACCGTAGACTGGCAATGCAGCCCCAAGGCTATGCCGCGGCTTCCCACTAGCATACACCACAGATTGAATCTTGCTGCAAGGGATGCCCAGCTCCATGGCTGTTGCTGTGGCTCTGGTCGTGCTACTCAGAAGACAACGGCCAGGTCTCGGGCGGAATATTCTCATTGCCGGAAAGCTTGTAAAGCAAATGTATAGCTCAAGCTTAGGCGATCTCATGGTAGAGTGGCGATACATACCCGACCATTCCACCCGCACTGGTGAGTTGTATTCACTTCGTTTTCCTACATATGAACTAATCATGAACCCCCTCCGCTTGTATGAGCAGCGATGCTGCAACTTGAACTGAGCTCGGATGATGTGGTCGCTCCCAATCCCAGAATCGCCGCCCAAGTCACATTTAATCTGGTCAGCTGTCCCACGACACCCGGCGCAGTCGATCGCGTCGCGCTAGGATATCTGCCACCGGATTTCAGGAATGCAGCAGCCTCGGGGTGGAAGATCGCAGATCATCTCCTGCTGAAGCTCTCTAAATTGACGCACGTAGAGGTGCAGATTTTACTGAGGTCGGAATGGACGCATCGGAGCAGTCCTCCCTTCAGGCTCAGTGACAACGACTTTCAGCCCCTACCCAAGACAGCACAGGCGGGTGTCGTCGTACGCGTTCGCATTGAAGTTCCGCAGTTCCGGTTGCAGCGTAGACGTGCTCATACGGGATTCGACGGCCCGGACCCTGCGGAACGGGTTAATGTTCGGTATGGGCCGTACATACTACATCCCACTGCGGGGTCCACTTCGGGTACAATGTACCCTAGGAAATCGGGTACAAAACGCCCGGATTTCATGCACTAATTCCTCGAGAAATGGAGCAAAGTACGCGGTAAACGGGTGCCTCGATTAGGGTACTTTGTACCATAAAGCGCACGAAATATTTGACAAACACCCGATGGTTCTGGAGGCTTTTCATATGGAACTTTGTACCCGAACAGGTGTTTATAGCCCAATTGCAAACAGATAGATTTCACATGAATATCGGGTTTTATGTGCTCGGATACTAGCGGGTTTTATGTGTTCGGACATCGGGCATTTATGAGCGGGGATATTGGTGTCTTGCGCAGGCACAAATCCGGAATGAATAATTCAGTGGTACATCATATGTAGCACGGAGGTATATTAGGTTACTCACCGTTATTGCCGTCTGCAGCTTGGGGTTGCTGGCGATTCCTGAATTATTTTATTCGAGCACGAGTTATGTAAGAAACCGTGTAGTAAGCCACATTTGAAAAAGAGGAAATCGAGATCTGCTGTACAACTAACTTCAGCTACAAAAAATACGACTGAAAATTGACCCCAATAAGGTATCATAAAATGTCCTCGTCCAGTGTTTCCTTGTGTTCATCTTACACCCTAACCCTTCTGACTTCATACCTCGCCTTCTCGCCGTCGCGGATGATGACGACGACCTTCCCGGACCCTTCCTCCCAGTGGTCCACACGACGGAGCTTCGCGCACTTCCATACGAGAGTCGACACGATCTCCTCGTTCTTGCGCAATTTACTGCGCTCGGAGAGACTCACGGCGGCGTTCGGGTCCGTAGAAGACACTTCGTAGAAAAGACGCACACCGTGGAATGTCGTCAGCTCAGCGAGCGACGCCAGCACAGATATCCACTCGGACTTGGGAGCAGCGGTCAGCCTCGCAGGGCAGACGAGAAGCACAGGAGCACTCACGAGGTTCGTGGGACCAGAGGACGCAGCCGCGGTCTGCCCGCCCGACCGCTTGCCGACGTCGAGCCACACAAGCTTCGGCGCACATGCGACGAGCCGCTTGACGTCGTCGACCTCGTTCCACCCCGCGAGCTCGACGCGGCGCACGCTCGCGCTCGCGGCACGCAGGCCTGCGAGGAACCGGTCGTCCCAGCCCGTGCCGCTCAGCTTCACGCCCTTGATCACCTCGAGCGGCCGCCCGCCCGGCGCGCCGCACGGGCAGTGCAGCACCGCGCTCGCGAACTCGCGGTTGGCGCGCAGCTCGCGCAGGTGCGGCAGCGCGTTCGGCGGGAGCACGAGCGGCGTCGTCGGCGCGCCCGCGCCCGCCGCCATGTCGAGGTGCAGCACCTGGAGGTTTGCGTGGGCGGCGAGGAAGGTGGCGGTCACGTTCAGCCCCGTATGCGGCGAGCACCAGAGGTTGGTCAGCGCGAGCGAGCGCAGCTGTGGCCACCTCCCGCAGAGGAGGAGGTCGTCGGCCACTGGGCTCATGTAGTCGCCCCCGCGGCGCTGGCCATATCCGACGGTGAGATCCTTCCATGTGTGGTGAGTGCTGAAACAGTCAAATTCGCGTGCGGGCTTACCTCGAGATTCGGACAGTTGTTCAACATTGTAGAGACGCGCGTCAGACTAGGCGTCTTGGTAGCGCCATAGTTGTGCTTGGTCGACTTGAAGGTTATGGTACGAAGGCCAGGTAACTAAAGTTGTAAAACTTCGATGAGCGGATGCCTGATGGTGCAGAGAGCAACTGACAATATGTGCGCGCTTTTTTGAGCCGGAGGCGACATCTTCCTCCTCGTCCTCTTTGGGGGCAAACAGGAGGTTATCGTTAATCTCGATATGATTAAGGCTCTGACACTTGAGCAGCAGAGGCCAGAGATTTTCCATGGATATCGGCGAATGGTTGCAAGACCAAGTAAATGACTGCAGTGTAGGCATCCTGCCCAGAGCGGCGACCAGATAACGCTCATGCTTAGCGTGCAAGCCTAGCTCATCATCTGAAGACTCCAAGTCGGTATCGGTGGCCATAATATCTGAGGGTATAATTTCCTGTCCCGTGGTCCTCTCGTCTACGATCTCCAATACGCGCACATTTCGCGCCAACGAGCGATTGACGATCAGGTGATTCCACAGCCTTAGCGAGCTGACTTTGCCGCGGATAACGCGATACTCGAAGTGCCGGGGAAAGACGACCTGGTGCAGACGTTTGCACGATAGTGCGAGTGACAGCAAATCTGGTTTCGCGTCGACGTGTGAGACAATCGCGTCCAACAGCTCCGTAGGTTGGCGGGTGAAGGACCGCTGCGACTCCGCGACACCGACGAATGGCTCGACGATATTGAGCAGGTGCAGCGAGAGCGCATGCTCGTCCGGGGTCAGCTTGTACTGGCAGCCTCCGAGACGCGTCGGGAGGGACACGAGCAATTTCAGGAGGGTGTTGAGCGCGGTGAAGGGGTCCGTGCGGTCGTATGAAGAGATGCTGGTGTCGACTGCACGCGAAATCTTCGAGCGTGGCACTTTTGCTGAAGGCCTCGCCGCCTTGCCCTTGGCTCGAGACGACATCTTGAGCGAATACTGAAGAAGAGGCCCCGCACTGATTTCGGTGAAGACGGCGCTGGAACACGAGCCGCGTGGTCAATCGCTCGTCCGAATCTCAGGCCCTGATGATCATATGCATGGGAAAGCCCGAAAGTCGCGCCTAGTGGAATAATCATAAGTGTAAGTTGAGTGTGAGGGTAGAGTAGCCTTGGTAATCTGGATCAGGTTAAAAGGGGTCATCGAGGCTCATTTCATTGGGTGGTCGTGCAGAAAGGAAGACAGCAGGGAAAGCTGTGGTGAGGATGCCCAAGGGCATCAGCGCCTATTACCCACGTGGTATCAAGTTTCGCACGCTTGCCGAATCAAGCGATACACAGCGACAAGACCGAAAACCTCGACATCGACAGCCTCAAGACACGCTATGCCGGTGAGCGTCGAAACTATGCCTCTAGGGCCCATGCTGGACAGGTCTGCGGCGGAACGAGTGGTGGAAAGGGCGGTTTTGACGATGGATGGAACTTCGGTCGGCTGGATGGAGGCACGGGTGTGTGGATGAGGTTGGGCAGGTTCGGGCAGACGTCGAACGAAGTGTGAGGTGTGGGGCCACAGATGATGTTCAGCAGGGTCCCGTCAGCGAGTTCGCACCTTTGCTAATGCAAATTGGGATGTCTACAGGCCACAGAATCAAACTTCAAGCGCTTCGTCGAGGTTGGACGGGGTATGTCGTGCATGCAATGGTGAACGACCTATCAACGCTGACGTGCATTCTGCAAATAGTTGTCCTCCTCAAGGCCGGCCCCCAGGCTGGCAAGATTGCCGTGATTGCTGAGATCATCGACCACAACCGGGTGCGTTGCCTGCATAGTCGCAGTGTTGCTCGGAAGACTGAAGTGCAATGTACGCTACAGGCAATCATCGATGGCCCAACCACTGGTGTTCCTCGCCAGTCCTTCCCCTACCGCCACTTGACCCTCATCCCCCTCCGCCTCACCAAACTCCCCCGCGCCGCCGGTACCGGTGCCGTCAAGAAGCAGATCGAGGCCGAGGGCATCGTCGAGAAGTGGGAGAAGTCGAGCTTCGCCCAAAAGCGTGCCGCCGTCGAGAAGAGGCGGTCGCTCACCGACTTCCAGCGCTTCGTCGTTATGGTCGCGAAGAAGCAGCGGACAGATCGCGTGAACAAGGCCGTCCGCGCCGCGAAGAAGGCATAAGCTCCCTCTACGCTTTTCTGTCGAGGAGGGGTTGGGGTTTTCGCGCTGGATCTTGAGGGGAGGTCGTTTGCTCTGCACCTCATGTAGAGTCAAAACCGGCGAGGCGGCGGCGGCTCGCTTGCTTTTGCCATATCCATTACGCATTGTTCGCTATGCATTCCATGAACATGACATGCCGCATGTATTTTTTGCTCTCAATTTGCCCGGGGTACATGGTTACCAATGCAATTGTGGCGTGAGATCAAGGTCAGCAAATCTTTCGCACTTGACCTGACTTGAAAGCGGCGAGCGCAGTACAGGGGATATCCTAGCTGCTCTTTTATCTGACATCAAGGATTTACTCCCCCCCTCCGTTCCCTCTTTTCCATGCAAGTAATATTGTCCGTGCACGTAGCCCGTATCTGAGTAATATCTACCACAAATCCAGCACCAATATATCCGTCAATTTCTCTTTGGCTTTGTGGCGTCGCTGGATTGGGATGCTCGGAATGTCCGCCGTAAGCGCGGCAGCATCCTTCGCACCTGCCACCGTCTGCGGCGCCTGAATGGCGACCTCCAGCACCGCCAGGAGCAGCGGCAGCAGCTCACAAGCCACTCCAGAACCGAACAGACTGCCAAAAACGCAGCCTTTGCCGGCCTGGGTCCCGGTGTCACTCGTACGCATACATTTCCATGTGCTCACTCTCCGTATCAGTTCTCAAGTCAATTCTTGCCTGCTCTGTGGACTTCTCCCCCCGTTCGGAATATTGGACGGCTAGTTAGCGTTGACAACCGCGGCTCTGGTTGTGCCGGTGGTCCTCCTCAAACGGCATCGCGCGACGGCGCTCTCGAAGGCTGCTCCTCCGCCCCCGCGACGCACTTCCACAGTTGGCGGTGTCATTCCAAATACACCGGCACCCGCACGACCAGTTACCACCACCCCGCGCGTGCCGCAGGCTGCGCTGAGTGTGTCGAGTGCTCAGGCAGCAGACGACTTCAACGGCGCATTGTACAGCGCCAAGGCGTTCGGGTACGCGACGCTCATGGTGCTGACAGGGGGCGCGGTAACGGTGTGGGGCGTGAAGACGTACATGGGCGTAAAAGACGTGCGCTCTCTCTTCTGTTCGCCCGCTCTCTGTGTCAACGTGTTTTTTGCAGACCCAGGAATTCGCCGATCGCATGCGCTACATCGTGCGGACCAAGTTACCTGCGTTCTCGTCCCGCCTGTACCGGGCCCCGGAGGAAGACGACCACACGGCGACTCTCTGGAACTCACCCGACACAGTTGGAGAGGCCCCCGCCATCGCACTGGACCCTAATGCTCAATGGTCGTGGCCGGACGCAGAGCGACGGCTGACGACTGCGTTTGAGACCGGTGGGTTCTCGGGCTGGGCACGGGTGGCACTTCAGGAGTTGGAAGCAGAGGGACAGGCCGAAAGGCGTAAACGAGGGCACGAGTGACGTTGTCAGCGGGTGAGCAGACTTGTTGTTACCACAGGACATGTTGTTGCAACATCGTTGTACATGATACAAGCTCCATAATAGATAACATCCCACCACGAAAACACAACAGGAAACGCTCGACTGCGATCACCGACTCCACCCAGCTTGGATCAACATATTGTTCTGTGTGCGCTCTCCGACAGGTATCTGTCGACTATCCCCGTCACTACAAAGCACAAGTGTCAGCAAAACACTCGCTAACACGCTGACCAACTTACGCATAGAAACCACGAATGAGATTCTCGACCTCATCCGCTGACATCTTGATGTACTTCTGCGGGTTCTTACTGAACTCCTTGCCCGCCGTCCGCTGCGTAAACCGCTGTAGTGAGGGCACGACGAGCTTGACCGCCTCCTCCTTGATCGTTTCCCTACTCTCGCGGTCGTCCTGCAGGACGCGCGCGAGGCGGTGCCGCTCCGCGACTTCCTCGAGCGCGTCGAAGAAGCGCGTGAACTTCTCCTTCATCGCGCTCTTGCTCTTGTCCTTGTCATCGAGCAGCGTCTGCATCAGTGGCGAGTAGTTCGAGTCGAAGTAGCCTGCCTTGGCCGTGCGGAACGCCGAGTTGAGCGCGTCTTGCGTGGGCTTGGAGAGCAGCGGTGGGATGTTCGTGCGCGGCTGGAGTAGCAGGAGCGTACGCAGGTATGAAATATTGTTGATGAGGAAGATGGACCCGAACGCTGGCCGTTTATTCGTGCGGGAGAGAGTCAAGAGGCTCTGGATAACAGTGTTCACAACATCGACTTTGAGAACCAGAAATGTTAGGCCAATGCCAAGCAATCGCAAATCTGAAACGTACACGTATAATGCTCCAGTATTGTCTGCTCATCGATGTCCCCTGCCTTCGGTGTCTTCCCTACTTGAACACCTTCCCCCATCCTCCAATTACCGTCGCCGAGGGTCAAGAGGGCAGATGCAACACCCGTCTGAACTTCAGGAAGTCGTTCAACATATTGCACGGTCTATCCGAATGCGTGTGAGAGCATCTCTCAAATGGCAAGGCAGAATGCTTACGGATACCGTGAAATCTGCTAGGCCAGTGCCCAGCTCGCCTCCTTTACCCAGCGCGGCAACGCGAATATCGGCGAGGAACTCAGGGAAGCTTCGTAGACATGCAGCTCGGATGGCATGCAGGCCGTCCTTGAGCTCGTTCTCCTTCCTACCTGGCCGGCTGCACATGACATCGTCCCAGCGACCTTGAAGAATTGTCAGATTTGCGTAGGCGGATAGGGCGAGGAAAGTATATTTGTGAAGCGAACGCTTGATGAGGCCGCTTAACGAGGACAAGGTCGACTGGAAGAGGGCGAAAAGGGGACTGATGAGGGTGGTGAATGTGCTGTTGAGGAGAGCTTGTGTCGGCAGAGGAGCCATTTCCAGCATGAGCTCATACTCTTCCTGCGACAAGGTGAGCTATAATGCCAAACCGGCGCGGGCGACGAACCTCTGCGACAGTTAGCAAGTTTTCGACCCACGCCGCGAACTCTCGCCCTGCTGCGACGCCGTCGATCGTCTCTGCCCTGTCTACTACACGCCGCGCATAGTTCTCCAAGCACTTCTTGCCCCACGATCCACGCATATCCGCGTATCCCTTCTGAGCCTCTTTCAATGTTGACTGTATGCCAGGTGCCGCCGGGTGCGAGGGGTGGGTAGGAGGTAGGGGCAGTGTACGCAGAAAGGTGACCAGAGGAACAAGCGTGGGTTTCAACGTTGCTGGAAACGGTGAGAATTCAAATTCTGGTCCATTGGGAGGTGCGCCCGAGGAGCCTTCTGCGACGAGTTTGGTGAAAAGCTGCGCAAGCTTCTTCGCGCCAGTCTCTACCAGTCGCGCCTGAGCAGCGGTAAGTTATGTGTGAAGAGTTACTACATGAAGGGCGCACAGTGTCTCGTAGATCTCTGTCCAGGGATTTGAAGGCTATGCTGGCATTGAGCCTTTCCAATACATCCTTGTATACGTCAAGTTGACCGGGCTGCGGGCTGTGCGGAGACGGATGAGTCTTGCAGCTGGGAGAATAGTGAAGCACGGACCCTCGAAGAATAAGAGCCTCCTCTGCAGCAATGCCTTCCTGGTTACTGGCGACCTCATCAATCTTCTGCAGCGCAAGCTCAATGTCTAGGCATAGGATAAGCTATTGACCGCAGTCGTGCGCGCAGATGGCTCTTACTGTTCGCTCTACGAGTCAGCACCTGCGTCGAGTTGTATAATGGCAAGATAGTTTTCTCTAGCTTCACAAGTCTTGTGTCGAAGCTGGAGAGAATGGCTGTAAAAGATGCGGCTCGATAACCAAGTGAACGAATGGCTAAGCCTCACAAGTCATGCGCTGAGAGATCTGACGCGTCTTGTTGAGGTTCTGCTCGAGCTACAAAGGTCTGTAAGAAGACAAAGATATATCCCTAGTGTTCAGTGCGCGTACAAGCTCAATTTCGGCAGTCTCATCGTCCATATCGTTTCAGGGTGGTGAGAGTAGATGGTAGCAGGGAGCGTGTTAGAGAAGCGCCGGAAGAGTGCACCTTGAGTCCGCTCGCCTCCCTGAGTGGCTCGTTCGACTTTTCCTAACCTCGTCAGGAACTCAGAATGAATTCTCGAGCAGATCAGGTGTTTTTGTTGGACTCTAGGTGCTGGCCTTCCGACTTACGAAGGGTTGATTTGCTTCAGGAATTAATGGCCTCTACGCTGGACGATCTCGATTTCGTGCGGCTGCACGGCCCCGATGCATTTGATTTCGTGGAGGACGACGACCGCGCGGATAGCCAAACGATCGGGACTAGCTACGCCGAGGAGGAGGCCGATAGGAAGCGCCTCAAGATCCTCGCCACATACCAGGACGTGTGGCGAGAGTTCTATGATTGGGAACCAGAATACTGTTCCGAGATACTGAGGCTTTCCACGTACGCAGAACCTTTACCTCACGAAGTTGCTTTCCCTTTCGATGCCGAGTCGGATGACATGGACGTCGATGGCGTCCGAGTCGACGCCACACCTATCGACGAGGACGGCGGATTCACTGCGTGTGTCTGGGGTGGTCCGGATTTCACAGACTTCTCAAAGGACTATCTGGCCTGTCAAGTCCCCCAGGCAAAGGGACAAAACACCCGCGCGACGCGTCTTAGTCCTTTTGTGGATCACAGGCCATATGAGTCCTGCACGCCGTCTAATACCAATATTTTCCCCAATGTCTCACCCACTCGACCCGCCTGCAAATTCATCAAGTATAGCGACGACCCGAGCTTTGACTCTCGAAAATATATGCGGCAATTCTATTCAATTGACTGGCAAAAGCAGTGGCGTGATCCGGACAGTGAGCTTCACCTCGTGAGCGCGCGTGGCGTACCTGCTAACGTCGTGTTCAAGTGTGTGTCATCGCGCTGACTGTCATCCGTCGTCTCACTGAATGGTCTAACGAAGACGTGATTGTGTCCGACGAAATCAACTTCGATGATATCGACGCAACACGGATGTTTCCACTAGGTGCAGACGAGATCACCGATATCATGCACGTTAGGTTCGTCGCAGACGACTTTGATGTGTCGAATACGCTCAAAGACATTACTTCTAGGGACGCTCTCTTTTGGCCGGGCGCAGCCTTCACTAGCGCCGAGGATACCAGGCGTCGAATTTCAATCAGCACGTCCTTTACTGGGATGTCCGCATCGTTCTGCGCCAGAGTCAATTGCCTCCAAGCTGAATGCTTCCTTGACCGTAAGCTATGATCATCTGTTTGAACGACTTGAGTGTCGTACTGACGCAGCATTTAGCATGGCCGACTGGTTGGGAGACTACTCATGCTTACATGACTGATGTTGATAATGAGGAATTCAAAGCCACGCTACTAGACAATGTTCCGCCCCAGGAACCATGTGGTTTGGAGTGCTTCCTTCTGTGGACCGGGAGCACTGTAAGCCTGATTTACAAAATTACCAAGAGACCTAGCCCACAGGGTTATTAATGTGGTGTCATAGACCACATTTCCTATTGACAACAGCACAGACAGTGACACACTACGCCTTTTGGATTATATTCTAGGTTTTGCAGTGGATGAACTTCCTTGCAAAATGAGCGAGTTATTGCAGCATACTATACCATGTTATCTGGTATTTGTTCATAGTCCTCCATTGAAATATCCACTTATATTTATTAGATATTTCTCCGAAGATCTACTATAGCTAGGATTAGATCACAAAGAGAAAGGGATTACAAACTCACGCCAACAGAGTGGAGTATGTTCATTGGATATTCTACCCTTCTGTGGTTTCAGATGACATATTCTATCAGAGGACTTCCAGTTTCATGAGTCAACACTTGCCAATATGTGGGTATCCTATTATACTATAAATATCCACTTACTAATGATTTATATAGCCCTGTGAGATGCATGCATGTGGGGCCTTGCAGCAGACAAAATTGTGTATGCTTCCAGCACAATGTTCATTGTCAACGAAACTGTCTATGTACTTCAGGCTGTAAGTTCATTCTTCAAAGATATACTCTGCATTCTGAATATAATCAAAAGGTGCACTGAGAGTTTCAGGCTGTAGCTGCACAAGTAGAAGCAAGCATGGAAAATGGCAAGTCATCCCAGGTCCTCATTTCAAGTTCTTACAATGAGATTTAGCTTGAGCAAACCTCAACCTACATGTTCATGTATTCAGCATGATTGGGAGTGCAATGCAGAGTTGTGTGGTCATCTTAGCACATTAATTTTGAATAAGTGAGTTAGATTTATATGCTTTAATAAGATTTATTTGATTTATTTGCCCTTAACAACAATAGTGATGGGCTTCTATGCCATAACAGAGACATGCAAAGCAATACACTGGGAGTATGTGAATTTCAATTAACTTATAAATTATATAATTAAGCAAAGCATCTAGCCATTTGAGATCAAATCAGGGAGCTTTGGTTTAGGTGCATATGCGATTGAAGAGATAGCCAAAAATACATTTATTGGAGGTCAGTGAAATATGAAAGACACATTTTTACCTACTAACATTTGGGGTTCAATAGAATATACTTGTGAAATTTACGATTCCTCAACCATAGAATTGCACAGGTATGAAGTCTTATGAATTTGAAGTTCTTTCATTACTCATTTGTTAAAAGTCCCTATCAAAAACATAGCAAATACAACTATGCTTTCGATTTGGTTGATAAGAGTTTGATAGGAGATGCTCTTTCTGTGGGCAATGGAACAAGATATATCAATCACTCATCAGCTGAGATCAATATTAAACCTAGGAGTATGCCCCAATTAATAACTGTTTTGCTAATACTGATACAAATTGATCAGTCAAGCTAGTCAATGCAGAGCATAAGATAGCATTCTATTCCAGTATGTGTTTCCTTTTGTGATTGGCTCTTCTAAGCAACCTTTTATTATATCTGCCTATAGCTCGTAAAATTGCCAGGGGAGAGGAGCTACTATTTGACTATGGCAAAGATTACTGGAAGGGACAAGAGCTTTAAGTGTATACACCCATATATGTGTGTAGTCACAAATGTATGAATATCTCATCATAGCAAGGGAATAACAGTACTACAAATACAATGTATGATAGGGTATGGCCGCCAACAATCAGAGAAAGGGAACATAACAAACCTTAGTCATTGGAAGACTCATCATTAGAGTCAAGAAGGCTGGCAGTATGGTTAGCTAGCGTTGTGGGAAGGCTAAGCATAGAGCTGACCTGTATTGTTTCAGCAATGAGCACTCTCCACCGTTCTCCAAATCAATACTATACGAGTAAAAATAGCCTTCGGACGAGATGACCATCACCTGGGGCATCGTTCTACTCCAAAGTCAGAACATGACTCGAGAAGATGACAGACCGTTACCCACCCGCTTAAGGCGACGATGCACCGTGCCCCACTCGTAGGCAATCGCAGGAAGGCGAAGTCGCGAGAGGGCTCCCACACCTCCGTAAGCGCACTCGGCAGATATCCACCCACGGACGACGTGATGTTCTTCGTCAGGTGCAGCGATCGACGCTTCAGGCTAGACCTGCAAGGGCCGGTCAGTCAGTCGCTCGGTGCAGCGACAGAATCGTACATACGAGACACCCCCACTCCTCTTCTTATCCGCGTACGCCTCGTACCCGCCATCCAGCCCATGCGTCCCTTCTCGGCTATCGATCGACGCTGAGGGACTCGCGGGCGACTGGACGCTCTTGGAACCGTTCGCAACACTGCCGTTTCCCGACTTTTGTGGGCCGAGCTTGAATATGTGGACAGTGTCGTGCGCAGAGCTGACCGCGAGGAGTGTCGACACCAGGTTGAAGTTGATCGAGTATATCTTGGCTTCACGCGTCCCGCGACGGAACTGGTACAGTTTCTCTGCACCGGGAATGCTCCACACGCGGATCACGGTGCCCTTGTCCGAGGCCGTCGCCAGCATCGTGCCTGTCGAGTTGATGGAGAGGAAGGAGATTGGTGACTTATGCGCTTGAATGACATTTGCTACCGTGAGTGAGCGCGTCGAGAAAAGCAGGACGTCGCCGGTCTGCGGCGCAGCGGGTGTAGGAGATTGGGCAGAGTTGGTCTGGGTTAGTGACGTTGGCGAAGGGACTGGGGATGAATATGCGAGGTATGAGTTGTCTGATGAAGGCGATAACGCGACTATGGCTACGTCGAGAAAGAGATGTCAACGGCTCACGTATTGAAGTATGGAGTAAGGGAGCAGACCTTCTGGGTTAGGTGATGTCTCGATTACATGTAATAGTCGCATGTTTGAAATGTCGTAGATGTATATCTCGACTTCGAGGACAACCACAAGGGTTTTCCGATTGAGCTTCACTGCAAGGATTGACGATGGAAAGAGTAGCTCGCATATCATAGATTGTCTCTATCAAAGCGCAGTTAGTGACCGCTGCAAGATGAGAGCGCGTCCTTGCAAGTCCGAAGCGCTTTCTCTGTCAAGCGCAGCGCTTTGACTCATCTTCCCGCAGCGCTTGTAGTAGGTAGTCCTTGGACTTCTCAGTAGCTCTAATATGTAGTACGTACCTTCGTATTTACAATCTGAAGCTTGCGTGGACTCGACTGAGGTTGGTCCGCTGCACCGACCAGCGCGATGAGTGACGTGCAGAAGAGCATCTCTACGGTTCCCCTGGCACCATCGTCTGTAGCATATAAGTATACTGGTCCATCTCAAGGGCTTACATGAACGCACTCATGGTGTAGACGCGACCGAATGGGTCGCAATTCGTGATGCTGTAGCCTTTCCGCGTCCCAACGGATACGCACCTAGGAAGGTGAGCGCAGGGAATCCACAATTGAGCAGGAACTCACGTAAAGTCCTGGTTGAAGTTCGCGAACAGCATGTTGTTCGACGTCCTCTCCGCCATCGTGAGGTTCCGTTGTGAAGGATGGTAGTGAGCGAGTGGAAAGGTCAACGGTTGTCCGCGCTGCACAGCGAGGGGACACGCCGTGACAAGAAAGGCAAAACTGAGATAAGATTAGCAAAGGGGATCGCGTGCATGGCTATTTCCCTCAAGCCCCACCTCCTTTCCTCACTACTTCCAACTACCTTCGACTCACTGCGATCCTCTATGTCTAACGGTAATTTTCCAATCGTTACAATAGATTTGGTGAGTTCATAATACTATCAACCCGCACCAAAGCTGAGACACAGTCAGCCAGGTACTCGAAAGACGAACCGCTAAGGATGTCTTGAACGCGGTGTTACACTCAATTCTGTTCCACCGGCTGTTCGGAGTAGTCAAGCCAGAAACCAGAGAGATTCTGGATATTTCCATGGTGCGCTGGGTCTTCTGGCCCCCACGGAGCGTGGCTCTGACATGACCTATCAGCCCGGAGTAGATGACCAAGAAATCAAGTTCCTCGTTGACCAGAAAGTCGATCTGTTTTGGAAGGGGATTGAAGGTGGCGCGAAGAAACGAGGCGAGGTGCGTTGTCCCTGCCTCTAGGCATGTCAGTGTCTCATGTAAGTAGATAATAGTCACTTTCTCAGAGAAACGCCAAAAGAAATCTTGGCTAGGGTTGATCAGTGAGGTGAGTTGCTACGCTTCATCATCATGCTACCCAGTACTTGACGAACCACTCTTTACAGGAAGAAGTGCCTTGGGAACAATGGTGAGTTTCATATGTTCTGTCTATTGCTTAATTTGATCGTACTGGTGGGTAGGATCGTCAAAGCAGAAATTCGACATCCCATCCCTGACAAAGGTAACTGGCAGCCTTTCGTCTTGTACGCTGCCCCTTTCCAACAACATCTTCAGAACGACAAAAATTTGACTCCGACCTATCCGCTGCCCTGACCAAAAGCCTCCAAAGCATGCTGACCCATACATCGTCCGAGCGCGGGCGATCTGTTGTGCCCCTCATTTCGAATGCTCAGGGAATCTCACCTTTCCCGGTGAAGCTCGCTGTCAGAGTGAATGGGGTTGAAGTCAGTGGGTGACTACACTCGGTAGTCGAAATATGGCGTCGGCTGCGGTATCGTATCGCCCGAATCTCTAGCTGGCTGTTCCACAGCCTCGTCTCGGCCTGGTTGTTGTATTGAGTATCGCTGACCTCATAAATGGATTTGTATTGTAGTTCGTATCATGTAAACTGCACAACCAAAGCAATCAGAATGCGAAGGCGGCTGCCTTCACCGTGCTGTCAGCCGCTGATCTGTATCTCTGGAGTCCCTTGTCCTGTAATGGCCGCCTACCCCATTCGGCATGGTGGCCTCCTCATGTACTCGAGTAGCCATAGATAGAGCAAAACTGAAGACTGTTCCTACCTACTTCGTCAACTCCCACATCGCCGCCAACGTCTACCCCATCCTGCACGTCGACCATGCCCTACAAGCTGCCTGACCCACTCAGAGCCGGGCCCCCACCAGGGCTCAATGTCCCAGCTGAGATGTTGAAGGAGTGTATGGCTGCTGCTGCAGCGTTTGGTCCTCCCCCCATCCATGTTACCAACGTCCGCGAGGACGGTGTCGGAATCGACCTCATCGACTACACCAATCGTGCATACTCGACGGCCGGCGCCGAGTCCCGGTCTAGCAAAGCAGCTAGGGCGGCCGCATATCACGACTCAGCAGCCCTACAGCAGTTGCCCAAAGCGACACGCGAGTACCTGCAAAGAGTTGGCAAAATCGGCATTTCTTGCGAGAGGCTGCATTGCCACAATGTCCATCTTCCTGGGCAGAAGCTGGTATTCAAGCGGTGTGCACGGGTGAGTAGAGCTTTGACTGCTTGTACCCACCGATGCTGATGACTCTCGCAGTGCATCTCCGTATGCTACTGCTCAACAGAGGCGAGTCCCCCGCATCATTTTACGAGTGCAAAACTGATTATTGCGCCATCCAAAACAGTGTCAGCGGGAAGACTGGTGAGTGTCGTGGTTTACACGATCTCTCCCCATCGCTCACCGCCCGTACAGGAAACGACACAAACCATACTGCTTCGAGGCCCGTTCCACGCAGGCGAAAGACTCATGGCTGCGCTACGCCCGATATGTCCTCGCGAATCCCGTTCTACGTGTCATGATCAAGAGCTACGCCCGCACCGTCCTCAAGCTCGATACAGATCGCCTCGCAGGGATGCGCAATCGCCTCGTCCTGACATGCACCTCCATCCCCGACTGCACCCGCGGCGCCGGACGCATATTCCAGATCGCGCGCGCCGACTTCGAGCCGACACCGGTGGAGTTCGAGACCAACAAGGCGATCATCGACGAAGAGGGACCGGACCTATTCGCAGTGCAGATCATGTTCAAATTCGACGTTCCGGGGTACAACGGCACATATCACGCCGTGGAGTGTATTTCGCCGGGGCTGCTCAAGATGGTCCCACCGTATCCGACACCTATATTTGCCCTTGCGTGAGTCGGCAGTGTGGCATAGTTCTGGGTCTCTCATGGACCTTGCTGACATCGACATAGTGCCCTTAACAAAGCGATTCGAGACGATGCCGAAAATTCATATAAACTGAGGATTGTGAGTACGCCCTGCCGATATTTTTGAGAAGTATACTCATCTGCGACTTCACAGAGCTCGTAAATTGTGCTCAATTGTATTTTGTATCCATTCAAGGTAGTGTAGCCACTAGCAGATCTCTTATGTACCAGTTCTCCGTGAGTTGTTTTCTCTCCTTACCGAAACATTCCGCTGACCATGCTTACAAATCAAGCCGTACCAGCAGACACATGGTATTTTATTATGGATCAATGTATAAGACGCTTTCGCTTCCACATATTGCCTCGCTCAAGGACGACATTTCTCGTGTACCAGCATACTAGCTCAGCACTTTCATCGTGTCAAACTGTGTATCAACTTCTACATGTCAACGGCGGACGGTCTGGCGCACATACAGAATGCAATGTTCAGCTTCTTAGCAAGCCAGGTACTGTATTCAATTGAATCATTCGCGATGATCGACTACACTCAGTACTGAAGGTATGACTGAGGTATGCCTATGGAACTTTGATGGAACTTGGGGGATCGTAACGCCAGAGGTTCCGCTTGGTGTCGAGCTAGCTCAACTCTTGTACACCACATTCTAAGACAGGTCTTAGACTCGGAATCGATATGCACTGGCCGTTGAACACTTTTCATATGCACTTGGGAGACTCGTGTAGAGATATCGACTCGAGAGACTTGCTCGCTGACTAAGCACGCGTATTGCACCCTAAGCGCTGCACACTTCACGCTGCATTATTAGGCGTCTAACTTACCTTCTACCTTTCTCCCAACTTCTTATACAAAATGCAGGCAGGCGGGCAGACTCCAGTTTTTGTGATGAGTGGGTTGAGATAATGTTTCAGAATCGAAATTTGTTGGCTGATTTGGTTTTAGACACGACGCCCGAGCGGCAGTCAGGACGAAAAGCTCAGATTTCTAACATTACCGCAGCGAAGGTACACCTCATATTATCGGACTGTACGCGTAGCTACTCATGCAGGGTCACTCTTAGACAGTTGCAGATGTAATTCGAACATGTCTGGGCCCCAAAGCCATGCTCAAGATGATACTGGACCCTATGGGCGGTATTTTGTACGTGCCAGTCGTCCTCGTGCATTCACGTCGCGCTTCAACTTTGACCTGCTTTCTAGGCTGACCAACGATGGAAACGCGATTCTACGTGAAATCGATGTTGCGCATCCTGCTGCGAAGAACATGATCGAGCTGAGTCGGACACAAGACGAGGAATGTGGTGATGGCACAACGAGCGTAATTATCTTGGGTGCGTAGTGGTTTTCATGCCTTCCCCCTACTATCTCATCCTATTCTCTCCAGCTGGAGAGATCTTGGCACAATCGTTGTCACAGCTTGAACGAGACATCCATCCCGTAGTCATCATCTCTGCATACAAC
Source organism: Phlebiopsis gigantea 11061_1 CR5-6 (assembly GCA_000832265.1). NCBI lineage: Eukaryota > Fungi > Basidiomycota > Agaricomycetes > Polyporales > Phanerochaetaceae > Phlebiopsis > Phlebiopsis gigantea. The sequence continues at coordinate 34,783 of KN840443.1, read as the reverse complement.
AAAGCTCTCAAGGAGGCACTCGAGATTGTCAAGCGCATCTCAATACCAATCGACACGTCCGACGACGACGCGATGCTCGCGCTCATCAAAACGTCCATCGGCACGAAGTTTGTCATGCGCTGGTCGGAGTTGATGTGCAAGCTCGCGCTGCACGCCGTGCGCACGGTCTCGCAAGATGTGGACGGCATCAAAACTGTCGACATCAAGCGGTACGCCCGCGTCGAGAAGATCCCCGGCGGCGAGATCGAAGAAAGCCGTGTCCTCTCGGGCGTGATGGTCAACAAGGACATCACGCACCCCAAGATGCGGCGGCGCATCCACAACCCCCGCATCGTCCTCTTGGACTGCCCGCTCGAGTACAAGAAGGGCGAGTCGCAGACGAACATCGAGATCTCGAAGGAGGCGGACTGGGCACGGATTCAAGAGCTAGAGGAAGAGCAGGTGAAGTCGATGGTCGACAAGATCCTGGAGTTCAAGCCCGACCTTGTCATCACCGAGAAGGGTGTCTCAGGTACGTCCACTTACGCGCCTACTCTGCGTATACTCATGATTGTTCAGATTATGCCCAGCATTTCCTGTACAAGGCGAACGTATCTGCCATCCGCCGAGTGCGCAAGTCTGACAATAACCGTATTGCTCGTGCTGTTGGCGCCACCATTGTCAATCGGTTGGAGGACCTTCGGGAATCCGACATCGGAACCAAGTGTGGTCTCTTCAACATCGAGAAGATTGGCGACGAGTGCGTCTTTGCCTGTGTTCTCCTGTGCCTCATCTAATGTCAGCTACACAGGTACTTCACGTTCCTCACAGAGTGCACAACACCAAAGGCATGCACCATCCTCCTCCGTGGGCCCTCGAAAGATATCCTAAACGAGATCGATCGCAACCTCGCGGACGCGATGTCGGTCGCACGGAACGTCTTCTTCAACCCCATCCTCGCACCGGGCGGCGGTGCGACGGAGATGGCCGTCAGCGTCGGCCTCCATGCGAAGGCGCGCAGCATCCAGGGCGTCGAGGGCTGGCCATTCCGCGCGGTCGCGGACGCCATGGAAGTCATCCCCCGCACGCTCGTCCAAAACAGCGGCGGTAACGCCATTCGCGTACTGACGGAACTCCGGGTGCGTACCCCCTCGTCGACGCATTGCAGGACTGTCATTCTAATGTCTCCATAGGCGAAGCACGCGAACGGCGAGCACTCGTGGGGCATCAACGGTGAGACTGGAAAGATCGTCGACATGAAGGAGTACGGCCTCTACGAGTCCGCCAGTGTCAAGGTATGCGCTACATACGGTGTTTCCTGAGCTCCGCTAATCGATGGCTAGATCCAAACATTCAAAACCGCCATCGAGGCGGCCCGGGTACTCCTCCGTGTGGACGATGTTGTGCAAGCAACGCGGAAGGACAAGGAACAGGGCGGAGCTGCGCCCATCCCAGAGGAGAATTAAGAGTAAAGTCATAGATGTCGGCTAATCAAATGTTGAATGCTACAGTATTACTTGATATGCAAGGTTTTCGATGTAGGCTTGCAGAAACAAGAGAAACCATAGTCCACGTGAGTAGCATGATGCAGCTGGTCCTCTCCACAGTCATACCGGTATACGCCTTCAAATGCATGAAGCTCTTACCGGGAAATGCCGAAGGGAAAACGTCCATTGCTAACGTTAACAGATTCATATTCATTGTCCTCAAAACCTGAGCTGGTCACCAGCTCTCTCGTCTGATTGAGCGCTATTTACTCAACGAACTTCGCTATGTTGTATAACGTGTGTATTTCATCGCTGTCGCGGTTTTGGGTGAGCCATTTTCCCACGATGCATCATGACTCTGAGCTGCAACCCAACCTGAGGCTGTGGGATACTAATCCCACGATAACGATCAGCATGCCAGTCAGTATCTCTCACGCAGGTCTATCGTCTAGGTCATCTCAGCGAACTACGCCAGTGCAACGCCGTGAGTATGCAACAATACAAACTTGAATACGTGATGTTTTCGAGCGGGAGCCAGAGTTGGTGCCTGGCGCAGATACCGGCTCCTGCGTCGACGAGGCCAACCAGTGGCCAGCCAGTGTGGACAGACTTTCCAGTTAGGACGCATACGTCCAGATGTACAACAGTGCCCATGGTAAGCAATGTGTACATTACGCATCACGTAGCACTTACAAATTCGTAGAATTATAAAAAGAAAGATGTTTCCACTCCACTCATACGGCGTGATGTCTAGGCTGAGATGTATTTAACTGCGATTGTGATGATTATACTACCACCAACGAAGAGCAGGTGACTCTCGCTTTAGGTACTATCTGCGTCCTGACAAATGCATACGGCGGAAATCTTGACTTGAAAATCTGGAAATAGCCAGTTGCCAGCAAAGTCGGTGATTTGCATCTCTCAAATCGCTGGAGCCTTCGATGGCGTGTGGTGCGCCCGATGTTTGAATTTTCGGATAACATAACTTGAGAGCAAGTGTAAAGTTGTGCTGGCTTGGTACGGTACAATGGGCGTTATGTTGATACATTGAAAGCATTATGAATGGAGTAGGAACGAATAGTGATGCGACCAAAATGCGATGGAGAAACAGTTCAGAGAAAGGCCGCTAGTTGTAGAGACCTTTCACCCTCCCGCTCACCCAGAGCTCATTCAACTTACATGACTCGATGCTCTTCGCTCCCGTTTTCCACTGCATGACCATATCCCGCGCTTCGACTGCAGGAATGTCCTTGCTCCGCGTACCTACAGTCACATGCAGCCGGCCTTTGAGCTCCTCTGGCAAGCTAGCCACAAAGTCGCCGCCTCTCGCCTCCGGATCTTCCTCGCCCCTCGATACGGCGACGTCCACAACAGTCATCGCCATAACCCGGTCATTCCACACGAGATCCCCAAGCCGGAAGGAGAAGAGCGGTGGTGTCGGCGTGGAGAAGAGGTGTCGGCAGCGCTCCCAGAGATCCGTGTCCCCCGGCAGGCCCTTCTCGTGCACGACGGTGACATGCGGCCGCTCCGCCACCCGCCCGCAGGCCTTGAGATGGTGGTACAGCATCCGGCCTTGCTCCGACACGTCTTCCTCCTCGACCCGTTTATCCAGCACGCGCTGGAGGTCCACCTCAGGCAAGAGCGCGTAATACCGCGGAGCCTTCCGTTTCTTCTTCTCCTGTCCCTTCTCCTGCGGCGCATACCCCCGTGCAGCAGCCAGTGCCTGGCCCATCTGCTCCGCCGAGGGCCGCGGCAGATCGAGAATGCGGACGCACGCGTCGACAGCCCGCGCGAGTGCGTCCTCGAGCGGCGCTTCGATGTCCATATCGACGGCCTCGTCGACCTCCCCGGCGAGCAGCTCCTCGGCCTGCTGCAGGAACTTCCAGATGACGTCCTCGTGCGTCTTTCCCGCGGCATCCGCGCGCAGCGACTGATGGTTGTCGCCGCGCGCGACGATGCGATCCCCGCAGATCCGGTGGACGGTCGCGAGCGGGATGTCGAATGGCCAGTGCAGGGCCAGGAGACGCACGGGCGGCGTCATGCCTGCAGTCGCTTCCCGCAGGGCCTGGCGATGCTGTCGGAGATGGTTGTTCCTGGATTCGGTTTAGTGCCAGGCAGTGAAGCGCGGAAAGTGCGGATCCTTACTTGTCTGCTATCACGACGTCGTGGGTCTTCAAAAGGTCGAGAACGTTTTTGATAAACTGAGGAGCAGCCTTCTTCGCTTTGATGTCGTCGCTCTGTGTGTGTCCGAAACCAAAGAGATGTGTGAGTGCAATCGCGACTGTCGTTTTACCTGTGAACATCGCTGTCAGCGATAGTACATAGATGTACACAAGAGCACATGTAGGAATACTTACCAACACCAGGGACGGCAATCGGAACAATGATAGTCTTGCCGAACTTCTGCTTCTCCTCGGCAGCCTTCTCCTCGTCCTCCTTGCTCGTGCTTTCCAGGTCGGCCTTCCCTTCCTTGCTCTCCAGCCACTTGAGGAACCTCTCCCTAGTCGCGATGATACCCTTTCCCTTGGTGAAGTCCACAAACTGGCTGCGGTCCCGCTTGATCTCGTCGATGACCCACTTGACATACACCTGAGTCTCCGGCCGGCGCATCTTGTTCTTCGGCAAGTGCTCCGCGGACGGGTCCTTGGTCAGCAGCGTCTTCGTCACCTCGCGCCAGTCGCGGTACATCATGTACGGCTCGTCGAACTTGACCTTGAAGAAGAAGGACCCGCCGGGCGCGTACGGAGAAGCGCCCGCGCCCTTCCCGTCCTTCGACGGAGGCTCTGCAGCGACGTGCGTGCGCACCACAAAGCCCTCCAGCGCCTGCCCGTTCCACGTGCCCGACCGGCCGACCTCCTCGGTGAAGGTCTTCACCGCGGGGATGGTATCGAGCACGGTGGACGCGGTCACGATGAAGCCCCACTCGCGCGCGAACGCGTCGACGACGTCGGGAAGCATCGTCCTGAAGTGCCTCGAGCACTCGTTGATACCGTGCAGGTGCAGCCCCGTCAGCTCCTGCGTATATGCCAGGACATGTTCCTCGAACGAGTCGTCGCAAAGCTGGTCGAACAGAGTGTGAGTGGCAGACTGTCGGTCAGTGATGATCGCCTACCTCGGCAACCGCAGTCCACTTGTTGTCCCAGAGCACACGCGCGAGCTGCTTCTCTGACTTGCCTACGTCGGCGAGATGCTTCTTCAGCCACCGCTCGCCTACTTGGGCATGGCTCTCGTCTGCGCCTGCACCACCAGGCTTGTTGCCCACAGAATGTTTGGAGGTCACAATGAGTTTCGAAGGCGTGAGCGCCGCGATGAAGATGATGCATCCGTTCGACTTCAGCGTGAGCGTGTACGGTGGCTTTGTATGCGCTTCGAGCGATGCCCACTAAGCTTGTCAAGCGATGAGTCATGTCACGAGCCGCAGACAGCACGGCGGTGCTCACCGTAGTCCACGGCACCTCTCCGATGTTGAAAAACTTGTCGTATCCCCGTGCCACAATCCGATGCTTCACTGCCCCTTCGACCTCCACGTCTTGCGTGAACAGACCCCGCGCGAGCGTTGGAAATGGGGACGGGATGTCATAATACTTGAACTCGTTCATCTTCCAGCTGCGGATCTTGATACGCGGGTCGGCGGGTGCTTCATACTCGGTCGACCGGACGAGCTTTGGGCTTTTTTGGGCGAGACTGATGAGGCTCTCGATGAGCTCATGGTCTTCATCGACTATGTTGAGTTGGAAGAAAGTTTCCGTCAGGTGCTCAGTGGCCATTCTAGTTTCAAATCGGTGTGATGGTAGAGGATAGAACGAGTGCTGTGATATACGAAGGGACTCTTTGTGCACATGCGCTGCGAGGCGTTTTATCGGTGGCGAGAAAATCTGACTCGAAAGATTGTATTTTTTGTTTGTTTTGCAAACAAAAATGACATAGACTCACAATGATGAAGACCTTATGAGTTCCAAATACCCTGATAATAGTCAGAACGAGTCAGCTCGCGTGCGCAGGCGGTAAGGATGTTGAGTCGACCTGCCCGATTGGTCAGCCTGAGCTTTGGCGTGCGATTATTTTGGAGAGAGAAAAGAGCCGAGTGGCGTCGACACCGCTGGACCTGGTGATTGTATGAGCTTAAAGCTTTCTGGCTAGTATGTACGCGTCCACGAAAATGACGTCAAGTCACGTGCGAGCCCTCACATATGTTAAGGGCAGGTAGTTCCCACGCCTCATCTAAGCTGCCATCAACTCGCCTTTCCGGTGACGGTCTTTGCTATTCCGAGGCCAAACTAAATAAGCACCCCACGACGAATAATTCAATCATAGGGTTTTTTCATCCACTAAGCCGTCATGCGTATACGCTAATCAGAGTGACGTCTCCATTTGCCAGTGTGATGGGGGGACACAAATCAGAACTGACCAGACGATAAGTTCAATCGTTCATTGTCGCCGTAGCCAATCTCTTACGAATGGCACACCTCATGTACACCGCGTAATGTGGAAATAATGAGGCATCTATTTCCCGCACTTTGCGTGGCAGGTTTATGTATCATCCGTGCCTCGATCAAAAGGCGAGACTATAGCTATAAATATATTAGTTTATCTTCCCAGTCTCTTTCAGAGCTTTGGTACACTCCCTGACGTCTTCTGCCGAGGGGCTGAATGTTAATTCTGCTTTGAATGCATTGAGAACTTGAGGTATCGCAAGTTTACTTTACTCATCTTCGTGCCTTTTTGCAACAGGGAGTACCTTCGTTATCGAGCGCGATATTCATGTCTAGATGGTCGATCGAGGTCGAGCAGCTTCCGGTCTCTAGGTTCATCGATACCCACGGGCCAGACCGTCGGCCAAGGCGCAGCAATATCGTCCCGCGCTCCTGAATCAAGCGACGAGAATAGCGCAGACAGGCGCGCCGCTCCAGGTACGGCGTGCGGATCGAGCAATGGACAAGCCATGTCATTGCCGTCGCAGAGCCGTGTCCGGTGCCAGCAGGATATTGCCGTAAGCACGTCTTTTTTCCGTCCTGGAGCTTCGACGAAGCCGCGCGATTGGGCGGTGTTTGCTCAAGCGTATCTTGCCCAACCGCATGATTCCCTGCTGGGCGGCGCGCTGTGGCGCACTGCGACCTGGTATTCCTAGCCAGCTGACGGCCGATAGCGCAGACGCGGCAGGTGTATCTTGACCAAACTACTGCAGGAGGGGCAGCAAGGGAACGGCGCGTCTTGTTTTCGATTTTGACTTTGACTGGTTTGGAAGGCGCGCAGCCCTGAGCTGCCCCTCGTGCGTTGTGGCGTGCACCGTGGGGCGTGATGCAGGTTGCTCGTAAGTACGTGTGTCTCGACGTGTCTGTCACGGACGCGTCTATGTTTTCGATCCGCGACGCCTGCCGAGCCCTGATCAGTGTGCATAGACTATGCAAAACTCGGGTTACGTACAGTTGAAGCCCCATCAGGAACGACAAGCAGCTTCAGGAACAAGCAGAAGACGTCAAGATAACATAGACCCAACTGGCTCTCTCGGGGGACGGACTATCTCCTGGATCCAGATGGCGGCGATGCCACCTATCATCGTGAGCATGCGTCGTGCGTGATGTGCAGTCGTCTGACTCGTATGCACCACGCAGAGTACGCTCAAAGTTCGATGCTCAACGTTCAACGACGGTACAGAGACTGTCGCGGTAGTTTCATATCTAGAGCTTGAGCGTCGAAGACCGGATGGTATGCTTCGCACGAACTTCTTCTACATCCTGGCGATGGGCAAAAGTTGGCTAGGTGAGGAAGTTCCTCGAAGGGTGCAAGAAGTGTCCAGAATCATCTCAGCAAACAGACTCACGATTGAATGGACTTGCAAACATCTTCACGCTGGTTGATAACACCTGACTGGCGTAGCGACGCTTCCATGTGGACGCTCTGATGGGGCGCGGCCACATGAGTGGAAACGTCAGCCAAGTCAGCTCCCGAGACCCAGACGTCCGCCCACCCCCTCAGATTCATCCTCGTCGTGTGTGCGTCGCCGATCGCGAGGTCGGTGTGAGCCTGAGTTCGCGCTGCCTGGGTCGAACGCATGTCTCCGGTGTTCGGCCAGTAGGCCTCCTTTAGAGTTTGTCGTCACATGGAAACACCAAGGGCTCCGTGCCCGCGGTGCAATTGCTGGTGGCACTACCCGCGCTGATCTCACCGAGCGAGCTGATATGGTGAAAGGAATGGATCTCTTGACGCTGTGTCTGAAATGTTGGGCATCAGCTGGTTCGGAGCGGACGTGTGCAGCCGAGACGCCCGCCTACGCGCAAGTCTGTGCCTGTTTGCAGGCATCGCCACCGGAAAGTATGTGCCGCGCAACGACAGCGCAACGCAAGCGGACCAGAACGCGATCTATGAGGACGGGGATGGAGTAGCGGCGAGCGGAGGACGGCCGGCAAGTAAGAAAACAGGGACATCAAATCACTTATCTGCGATCGAACAAACGGGCCACAAGCCTTTTGCGAATTCCGCGGGCGTTCATCTCGATTCCGGAAGGCGTAGTGCATGCTGTTGGGACAGAATATTCAGCATGAGTTCGGTCCGTCGCCCTCCTATCATCACCAGACCTGTATAAAGCATACCGGCCAATCCTCGCCTGCATGCAGCCAACGCTCGCCCCACGTCCTCTCCCCGACGAGCTCGCCCGCCATGCAGCTCCCAGCGTTCTACACGTACGTCGTCTGACCTTTTGCGCCCACCGTACCGCTCATCCCGAGCCCTTCGTAGGACGCCTATGACGCAGATTGTCCTTGTGGGCATCACCTGGTACGCAGCACGTCTATCCGCGCTTGTGCGTGACCGACGATCCGCGTAGCTTTGCGACAGTGGGCATGTTCAGCGCCGTGTCCAACCTCGGCGCCGGAGGAACCCAGGACGTCTCGCTGTCCGACACCTCGAACGGCGTCCTCTACGGCATGTTCGCTGTAACAGGTCTCATCAGCGGCGGTATCAACAACTGTACGCACCTTCTGCCGCCCCGTGGACTTCCTAGAAGCTGACGGCGTGATATAGTGCTTGGTCCCAAGTTGACCCTGTTCTTCGGCACTCTCGGTTATGCGCTCTACGTCGGTGCCCTGTGGTGGTGCGTGAGATTACTGGCGGAATGATACGCCTTGCTCACCTAAACGAACAGTTTCCAAACACAGGGTACTCGGTGGTTCCTCATTTTCGCCGGCGCCGTCCTTGGATTCACCGCCGCCCTGCTGTGGTCCGCTCAAGGCGCAATCATGATGTCCTACCCGCTCGAAAAGGACAAGGGCAAAGCTTTCGGTGTGTTCTGGGCAATCTTCCAGCTCGGGGCCTTCATTGGCTCCATTATTGCTCTCGCGATCAACATTCGCAGCGGCGGCCTCAGTGCGGTTTCCACCTCAACCTACATCGTGAGTGCGACGAATTCATCGGTGGAGAACGTTGCTTACCCCGCGCTCCCAGGCTTTCCTCGTCATCATCTTCGTCGGCATCGCCTCCGCGTTCCTCGTTCTCCCGCCAAACCGCGTCATCCGTCCCGACGGCACCATCGTCAAAGTCGAGGCCAAGTCCCAGGTCCACGAGGAGCTCGTGCAGATGCTGCACACGCTCAAGGACTGGCGGTTGCTCGCGCTCCTGCCCATGTTCTTCTCCTCCAACTACTTCTACGCCTACCAGGGCAGCGTCAACGCCACCGTCTTCGACGGTCCCACGCGCGCGCTCAACGCCAGTCTCGAGGGTGCCGGTGCCATCATCGGCGCGCTCATGATCGGCTTCCTCGTGCTCGACAGCAAGTACATGCACCGCCGCACGCGCGGTTACCTCGGCCTCGGCGTAGTCGCCACCCTGACCATCACCGTCTGGGCCGTCGGCCTGTCGTGGCAGGTCACCTTCACGCGCAGCTACAAGGCCGACCACAACGGGCAGCTGATCAACTACCACGACAGCAACTACAAGGGCAAGGGCGCCCTCTACTTCTTCTGTGAGTCTTCCTCCCGTGGTGCGAACAAGGGTGTGCACTCACTGCGCGCCCGTTCAGACTACTTCTGCGACGCCTGCTACCAGGCCCTCGCGTACTGGATCATGTCCGCGCTCTCGAACGACCCCTTCACGCTCGCGCGCTTCGCCGGCATGTACAAGGCCGTCCAGAGCGCAGGCTCAGCCGGCTCGTTCGGCATGGACGCCGTGCTCACGCCGCTGCTCAACGAGCACCTCGCGAGCTGGATCATGATGCTCTTCTCGTTCGTCCCTGCCTTCTTCGTCATCCGCTCAATCAAGGAGACGACGTACGACGAGGAGAAGGTCGTCTACGTCGAGGACGCCAAGCACCACGAGATGGAGGAAGGTAGCGCGTCTGACGAGAAGGCGAGCGTCCATGAGCCTACGCCCTGATGACATTGAGTCTTCTTATGTTTTTATTGGCTTGGATTCACGGATTTTTACGACCATTAACTTGTGTTCAGCTTTGCATGATTTGTTGAGGTATCTAATGATGAACAGTGGATGAGGGGATACCGTGTTTCGATATTGTACCACGTCGCTCGTGTCCTATTGTAGATTCAATATATGTCTGCATCTATTTCGCTGCGCATATAACCATGAATTTAGTGCAACATATATTTTGTTGGGTTTAAGAAATAAGAACTCACCAACAAACGTCCAGCCTTGCTAGATATATGCGATGTTTTCCACTTTTATCTTGTGCTGGAGGCTATTCGAGCTGGGATTAAGGGATGGGGCTCCGTCGTGAAATGTCAAATATACGGTGCGCATAGCACATCCCAGTGGCTCACTGGTGACAATGAACTCGCAAAACACACACAATATTTCTATCCGTGAGTGCTCTAGATAGGTCCCCTGGATTCCGCTAGGCCGTAGCGGGGTTTCTTGGGCAGCCCGCTCTAAGGGGAGGGTTTGCGAAAGGTAGATATTGTTACAGATTTCGGATGGGTTCGAGGCAGCCGGCCGGCTGTAAAGTGTCTACGGAGAGCGCCCACCGACAATTTCTTTCTGCGGGCATCAATACCGTTTTTCCTACACTACAAATCTCCATCAATCCCGTGAATTCGTGAATCAATCATTGCATAGAGGGACCCAAAGGCACGGGAACCCACTGGAGGACGAGCGAGGACGAGTCGGAGCTCGGGCAAGCAGCGGCTGGGGATGATGAGGGGGAAAGGCGTGCAGTGTATCGAGGTACCTGAGCCCTTTATATATGTCACAAGAGCCAATACATCCTAATTTCTATGGAAAATTCGGCCTACGTGACACCCAAAACAGCCCACATGTTTTGAGGGTCGAGACGCGTCACGACGCGTCTTTCCACGTGATTCTATTAGCGCCTAATAAGCCTTTCACGGTGAACCCGGGTGACCGTGACCGTCACGGTTCACAGCTCCTAACTTACATACTATTTAGTACTCACCCCCCTCGAGCTCAGTCCTCTTCGGCATTTACATCTACAGCTAAAATCAATGTAATAGGCACTGGAGTTCACTCTGATACGTGCTGGTTACTGTAACCGCTGCATTCCTGCAAAATATCCTCCGGCGTAAATGGGACCTTGACGAACCCAGAGCCTGAGTCTACTTCCTGAGCCGGGCGGTACATGAACACTGGCAGTCATCTACCTCACGGCTCAATTGCTTTGAGGTCGTACAGTGGTAGGCTTCTTTTGTCTTGAAGCTAATTAAATCTCATCATATTGCTTTAAGATAAACGGAGGCTTGGTGAACGACGCAGGCCGCAAATTGCTAATACGTTGGGATCTGCGCGTCCTAATGGACCGCAGCCTCGCAGCAGGCTTGAGCTCTCATCTCGCGGAAATACTGCCGTGCTCGGCTGCGAAACTACTGCTGAGACGACATACGTATACATGATACAAACTCTGACGCTATTGATACCGCCGCTGACCAAGCAGAGTATATCGAACGTTCTCACAGTGCTGTACATAAAGGTAGGGAGGAACACGCTAAGACTGCGGTTTCTCCTGCCTCCCCGCTAATAGCATGTCCACGCACACAGGTGTCGCCACCACGTCCGTCGGCGTCCTCGAAGTTGTCACCCTCCCCACCCCGACACCTGGGCCGGACGAGGTTCTTGTGGAAGCTCGATACGCGGCACTTATTCCTTTTGACGGATACCAACTCAACACCGGCTTTGCGCTGCAGCCGAGCGACTATCCAAGGGTCCTCGGCTTCGCCGGCTCTGGTACGGTCAAAGCTGGAGGGAGCAATGTAACAGACCTAGAGGAAGGAGATCGCGTACGTCGATTGAATTCCTGCACCCGGATGTCGTCGTCATATGATTCATGACTCGGCTTCGCCGGCTCTGGTACGGTCAAAGCTGTAGGGAGCAATGTAACAGACCTAGAGGAAGGAGATCGCGTACGTCGATTGAATTCCTGCACCCGGATGTCGTCGTCATATGATTCATGACTAGGTTGCGACAAATAACTTTCCGGATACGAAGAACAAGGCTGCCCAGGCGTTTACTCTAGTACCTCGGTATCAGGTCGCGAAGGTGTGCAGTCCGGACAGAATGCTCTCGTGCTGCTAAGCTTGCCATTTGTGCTATAGATACCTGCTTCGCTTTCATTGGACCAAGCTGCAACAATTCCCGACAACTACACGACTGCTATGTATACTGTCTTTGGCACACCGAACCTAGCGTTCCCCGTCCCTTCCAGTCTCGTCTCCGCATCAGCCGTTCCCAGCCGACAAGCCGTGGACCTGTCGGCCCCCGTGCTCGTGTACGGCGCAGGAGCCTCATCCGGCCAGTACCTTGTGCAGGCCTTCCGCATCGCCGGCTGCACGACCATTTTTGCCGTCGCGTCGAGCCACCACCACGACTTCCTCCGCACCCTCGGCGCGACCGCCTGCTTCGATTACCGCTCCCCCGACGTCGCATCGCAGATCCGCACCGCGGTAGCGAGCACCGCCCACGGCCGCATCGCCGTCGCCGTCGACGTCGTCGCGTCCAAAGCAAGCCTGACGCTCCTCAGCGCCGTCCTCGCCGCCCCGCCGCCCGGCGGCGGCGCGCCCGCGCGCCTCGCGATCCTCGCGCCGTTCAAGGACGGCGCCACCGTGACGAACGCGCCCGGCTCCGCGATGCACTTCACCTTCCCCGCGTGGCTCGACGCGCTCTTCGCGGACGCGCGCGCCGCCGTCGCCCTCCTGCCCGTCTACACCTTCCGCATGCATGAAGACGCGTTCTCGCGCGAGTACATCGTGCCCGTGCTGCTCCCGCGGCTCCTTGCGCTGGGCGCGGTGCGGCCGAACGCCGTGCGCCTGATGCAGGAGGGCGGAATACTGGATCGGGTGCGGGCGGGCGTCGAGCTGTTGAGCAATAACAAGGTCAGCGGTGAGAAGGTCGTCGTCGACCTACGGGTGTAACGTCAACGCATTGGTTGGGTCGTATTGAATGTCATAAATATTGTGTCGTTCAATCATTCGTTATATTCTTGTATGCTTGGGCTCGCGGCGCTCAACCCAACTCAGGAATTCAGGCTCGGTTTATTCATCCAACACGCGAGTAAAGTGTTCTATGTGTCAGCCATACCTTCCCCATACTCCCCTGCAGTCTTCCTATCATACCATGTCACCGACTCGCAGCCCTCAACGAGTATTCAAAGCGTCGATGCCGCAGCATCTCAACAAGCGCCATCATCCTGCTGCCATGTACTCGGATGTGTTCTTTGTCCCCTCTGGGTGGGCGCGTCGTTGGACTTTGCCGTGGCGATTGAGCCGGGACGCAGTAGAGGCTCTTATGGCCCTACAACGGATCTCCGTCAGCGTACGCCCATAGTGATGTAACAACTCGGACCAAGAGCTCCACTCAGGTGAACCTCCGAATCTGCAATATTTGTATTGGCAGCCTGTGTGCATAGCGTGACAGAAGAAGCTGCGCTACCATCTTCAGACTCGGACTGAGAGGTCCACTTGGCGCTCCAGCGGAGCAGCCTGTTGACCATCGAGGACGACATCCGCCCAGTAGGAGCCGCCGCGTTCGAACACGCGTTCGGACACCGTGTCGTACTCGACGTGCTCGTCGCGGAAATCCTCCCATGCTTTGCGCGACGTGCGGAAAACGAGTCGCCGCCGCCCGCTCGTGCCCGGCATCTGTGCGCGCAGTCCGCGCATCGTAGAGGCCAGCTCGGCTGGTGGAATCGGGTCCTGCGCGTGGAAAGGGAAGTAGGCGATCACGACATCGCGCAGCGTGGCGCCCAACGACTCGCACAGCTGGTCGAGGCGCGTCAGCGTGCTGTCGAGCGCGGCCGGCGGGTAGGAGGGGGGGTTCTCGCTGGGCGGGAGGAAGTAGGAGGGGTCGTCCATCATAAGGCATACGCGCGAAACAGTGCCCGAGGGCTCGATCTGCATCGTCAGCATGTGGGAAAACTCAGGGCCCACGCTGAGGCATCTCAAGCTGCCGTCTGTCGGATCTGGCTGGGATGAGCGCATGTGGTCGGAGATCAGGAAACGCGCGCACCTGTGTACACTTGTAGCTCGTAGTCCACTTCCTCCGCCTTTCCGTTACACCTGCGGCACTCGCACTCGTCATTAAACAGGCGGAGGATGCCCATGACCGGGTCGATCTGCGCAGCGCTGACGTAAAGCAGCCGTTTCGCCGCGCCAGGAGCGGGCAGATGAGTCGTGACGAATCTCCATATAAATGGAGAGATGGCTGTGCAGTAGTGGACAGAGACTTCGCTTGGTGGATGTGAGCTCAGTCGTGAGAGTAGGCGTCCTGCGGGCTCTGGGACAGTGCCCCCTTCGGACCACTTGACCTGAGAGCAAGAGATGTATTCTGTGCAGTGGTAGGTGAGGCAGCGGAGTAGGGTTTTGTGAGAACGGAATAGGAGATTCTTGAGGCTAAGGGTGCGCAGATGGAGGGGGCGTGTGGAGGGCAGCGTCCGTGGGAGACCAATGTCGAGAAGAGACTCGTCGCATCTGTGCCAGCCCACCTCCGACTGGTCGCCCTGGTTCACGCCGGCGACCTGTAGGTCAATCGCCCGGAGATTGGGCAGCGCCACGTCGCGGAGGAGAGCCCAGATATGGTACATCCAGGGCCGGGAGGACTTGGCCATGACGAGGTTGATATCGCGAACGACCAGCCGTAGCGGCCCCGGCACTGCAGCCGAGGAGCGAACAAAGGAAGCGAACGAACGAACATCTTCTTGGGACCGTAGGACGACCTTCGAAAAGAGCACTGGGCGGATCTGGGCAGCCCAGCGTCGGCACGTTAGCGAGCAGGGGGCAAGCGAGGACTCAAAGGACAAGTCCCCCCAGCCCTCGTACGCCTGCGGCTCGTCGACGCAGAGAAAGTGGAGGATGAGCTCGAGGAGCTCACCGGGGAGCTGGGCCCCCTTCGACGGCGCTGGGATGTCGAAGGGAGGCATGCGGCCTGTCTGGGAGTCAGGCGGCGTGCTGTCGCTGAGACACAGTACGCACCGGCCTCCAGCTCGGCACTCATCAGGTGGGACGCAAGGGGACGGGAGTCTACTCGCAGAGGGCGCCGTGCGATCCGCATGATGGCAGCGAGCGCGGGCGTCGTGGCGTCCGCCAAACGCGTACGGTCTGCCCCGCTGCGCCTACCCTGGCTTGTCTCCCTATTCCACACCGCGTCCTATATTTGATCGTACACACTGGCTGCCTTCCCCCAGGCCTCGCCGGCCTCTCAATCGCGTACGCATTGATGCATGTGCATGATGGCTCGCGTAACGCGGCGCCGTACGAGGGCATTGTCACTAGTCTCATCCCCGTAAGGCAGGTACTAATACTTACTAATCAGTAATCGATCAGTAAGCGGCCAGACCGTACGCCAGTTTCAAACTCCGTTGTTACTGCTGTCACCAGTCACTTGCTTCCGCGAAGCGCATTCACTAGGGTCGGTAGATCAGCCCTGTGATTAGTAACCCATCGCAAAACGTCCCTCGGGCTAGAGCATGCATCGCACACCGCAGGGTGAGTTATTGTCGCACCTCTTCTTCTCTTGTCGTGGATGTGTAATCAAGCTCGAGGAGTAGACCCATGGGGCCAACAATATTGCTGAATAATCCAAGTGTATCGGGTATGGTACAAGGCTACACTCAGCCTTGACAGCACCGCGACAGTACGAGCGTTATTCCGAGGTTAGTTATATATAAAAGGAGCACGACACACGCCTTTCGAGCATACTTGCATAGCTCTCCTGCCTTTAACATGTCCACCCACACTGCTGTTGCTACAACTGCTCTTGGCGTCCTCGAAGTCATAACCCTTCCGACTCCTACTCCAGACTCTGATGAAATTCTCGTCGATGCCCGATATTCAGCATTGATCCCCTTCGATGGCTACCAATTAAACTTTGGTTATGCTCTGCAACCGGGCGATTATCCGGGGGTCCTCGGCTTTGCAGGCTCTGGTATCGTGAAAGCTGTAGGAAGCAATGTCACACACGTCAAGGTCGGCGATCGAGTATGTAGTTTTCTTGCCAACTTGTGCACATACGCTGACATGTTCAAATGAACAGGTCGCTACATTGAACATCGTGGGGAAAAAGAATAAAGCCTTGCAGGCATTTCCTGTAGTGCCTCAGTCTCAGATTGCGAAGGTGCGCAAGCATGATCACGGCTATGTATCAAATATATTCACATTACATTACAGATTCCTGATTCTCTCCCGTTGGATCAGGCAGCCACGCTTGCTGACAACTATGCGACGGCGATGTTCACTGTCTTTGGCACGCCAAACCTCGCATTCCCTATTCCCGAGAGTCTCGCACCAGCCTCCGCAGCCCCCGGTCGCAAACCGGTCGACCTCTCCGCACCCGTGATCGTATACGGCGCAGGCGCGTCCTCCGGCCAGTTCCTCGTGCAGGCCTTCCGCATCGCCGGCTGCACCAACATCTTCGCCGTCGCGTCGAGCCACCACCACGCCCTCCTCCGCAGCCTCGGCGCGACCGCGTGCTTCGACTACCACACGCCCGACGTCGCGGCGCAGATCCGCGCCGCCTCCGCGGGCGCGCGCTTCTCCGCGGCGGCCGACGTCGTCGCGACGCGCACGAGCCTGGGCATCCTCAGCGATGTCCTCGCGCACGCCGCACGGGAGGCCGCCGGCCCGCCGACGCGCCTCGCGATCCTCGTGCCGATCAAGGAGGGCGACTCCGTCACGAACGCGCGCGACTCCGCGATGCATGTCGCCTTCCCCGAGTGGCTCGACGCGCTCTTCGCGGACCCGAGCGCGGTGGTGCTCCTGCCCATCTACATGTTCCAGCTGAACCAGGACGCGTTCTCGCGGGAGTACGTGATGCCTGTCTTTCTCCCTCGGCTCCTTGAACAGGGCGCTCTTCAGCCGAATGCTATGAGGCGTTTGAAGGAGGGCAGCTTGCTGGACCGTGTGCGGGAGGGGATTGAGCTACTGAGTAACAACAAGATCAGCGGTGAAAAGGTGGTTGTCGATCTATGAGAATGACACGGTTGTTGTTTGAATTATCATAGATTATCTTCTGTACATAGACAAACAAAGTCGGCCTCGCACCCAACAAACGCTCCTGTCTCGATGTGCCACTTGCAACATCAACAGTGTCCTTCTGCCGACCATGGCGCGCCCTTGATCAATGCTCGACACACTGAAGTGTGCAGCCTCCGCTTCGCCACGGCGGCGCTCTCGCTTGAAATGTACTTTCGGACAATGCTCGCCGTCACCCGGAATGCTGCAACTAGCGGAAACCCTCTGCACTCCATCATTTTGGTAGGCACATTTCCCTGAAGCGTGGACATGTGACCTGAAGCGGTACGCTGTGTATAGCCCGATGCCGACCCTGGCCCGACACTGCAGTCGTGGTGCGGCACTAAGGGCATTGTACGAGCCTCGCCGGCGACCAGATGCCTTCTCAACGGAGGGTGTTGGCCGTACGCTGTCGCAGGTTGGAGTATAAATATTGCACCTCGAGCGACGAGAGAGCTCACCAGCCGATCCTCGCCGCCCCTTCCAACACCTCTCCGCCACCATGCAGTCCGTGTTCATCCTCGCTGCGCTCGCCGCGTCTTCCTTTGCGCAGCGGCTGATCATCCAAGAGCCCACCGCCGGGCAGACAATCACAGGCAACGCGCCCGTGACCATCGAAGTCTCGCGCTCGGTGCGTCTCCGCCTTACCGTCTCCTGCATTGACTCACGCCGCCCGCACACAGGTGCCCCCGACACCGGAGACACAGGGCACGGTCGTCATCGCTGTCACGCCGTGCTACGACGTGTGCAGCCAGCCCCCGCTGTGGCCCGCGAGCCAGGTCGTCTACGACGGCCCGCTCAACGTGCAGTACAACAACTCGGACCCCGCCAAGGGCCGCTACGAGGACATCACGGTCACCGTGCCCAGCTTCTTCCAGTCCAGTGGCGCCATCATCAGCGTCGCGCACCAGTTCACCTCGGAGTCTGCGGTATGTCCAGCTTCCTGTGACTACGGTGGGCGTGTCTGACATGACGTGCTAGTCCGGAAACACCCCGTTGTTCGAGTACACGGACGTCCTTGTGAACATCCAGTAGGGAGGCGTACTCTTGGAGAGCACCATATTGCCCTCAATTTCCTAGCAGCATGTTAAAGTACATGATAACCGGATATCCCTATAAACTTACTGCCATTTTCAACAGGTTGTAGGGTGATGCCGAGTCTGGCTAGTAGATTTGACTAGTGATTTGGCCAAGCGTGAACCAGTCTTAGAATTTGTTCTGTAAGTTACTCAGTCAGCGCGAAAGCTGGGAACTTCAGTCAGAGCACAGCCAAGATAAGTGCTGCGTACAGTTTGTGTTGAAACCAGTGGTTCCAGGCTTCTGCACCAGATCTTGTTACTTAGCACCTAACCCCAATCTGATGCATTGATGAATGTTGTGCTGAGTGATGCGCCCATATCCTGGCGCTGCGCTCTCTTTCGACGTTACCGCCACCGCGCCAGAGAGCTTGCCTCAAACATGAACGTTTGAAAGCCAAACCGTGCGCTCAGCGGGCTTGCCACTTAGGCTGCATACCAGAGCATCAAATGATGTGAGTCAAGTTTAAGTGTTACGCGCAGGATCTGTACGACATAAAAACCTCTTCGGCTTTTTCAGCGCCCCGTCGGACTGGCACGCTAGCCTTAGGCGGGCCTAGGAATGCAATGGCTGCATCTCATGCGGTAAAAATCCGTAGTGAAACGGCCCCGCTGCACTGCTGTCCAGAGCACCTCAGGCTGAGTCGTGCCCTTAGCTATTTCCCGACGCCGGCGGGAGGAACTGGCGCGGGAGGTGAACGCGCGCGGCCGCCGCCGCGGCTCATCGCGACGTAGGTATAAAAACTAGCGTTCCATGGTAAGAAATATCGTCAGCTCAACATCTTGTTAGCTTACTTTCGAGGTTGTTCCTATCCGCTAGCACCCCGTCACTATCATGAAATATTGCATTGTTCTTGCTTCTCTCGCGGCCTGTGCGCTGGCCCAACGCCTGCGTATCCAAGAGCCAGCCGCAGGACAGAGCTTCGCAGGAGGTGCGCCTATCCTCATCGAGCTCGAGGACGACGTAGGTGTCTCTACCATAACATCTGTACCGACAGACCAACCCTTGTCCACAGGAAGCAGCCACGCCGGTCACCCAGGGCACCGTGATCATCGCCATCACCGAATGCTTCGACGTCTGCAGCCAGCCCAGCCAGTGGCCCTCGAGTGCCGTCCTTTACAATGGCCCTCTCAACGTGCAGGGCAACTCGTCGGCACCGCAGAACGGCCACTACCAGTACTTCACGTTCACGCTGCCCCAGTACCAGCCTGGCGGTGCTATTTTGAGCGTTGCACACTCCTTCGATGCTGAATTGGCTGTACGTTCGTTGAATTCGGCTGTGGACTATGCTGACTATGCGACCCAGGATGGAAGCTTTGATCCTCTATTCGAGTACACCAATATCCAAATCAATATCCAGTAATTTGCCCCTCGTATTCGATCACATGCCTTACGGCCTCGGTATCTCAACGGACCTTTGACTGGCGCAGCATCGTTACAGTTCGCCCCGCCGGTTAATGTATAATCCTTCCCGAGCTTATTGGTGTGCGATATGTCGTCCATATGATGCAGGATCAAACTCCTTGTGCATAATACCACCACTCTTGTTGCTACGCTGGAGTATCGCTGGGTTTCGAATTATATATGGCATAAGGGTTGGGATAACTACGCTCACTGGCGCTGTTCACCTTGTCCGGTTCTGGTAGGTTCGTCTCTATGTCACTCTCGCCGTTGAACGCCACTGATGGGCTGCTTCCTGATACTAGCTTCGCTTTGTGTGAAGAGGCGGTTCATGCCCCTCTCCAAGTCCCCTGGGGGCCTCGAGGGACAGCCATGTGGCATATCAGGTACTTGGAGAAGCACAATTGCTTGATGTGCGAGATGGGGGCGTTAGCTGGTTATAAGAACCCAAAGTCCATGACGTGGAGCCCTTCATCTTTCTCTCTCCTCTAACCACCATGATCAACGGTTTTTCGTCCGCGGCCATCACACAGTCTGAATATGCTCGGAGGACCAAGGACCTCATCTCGCTCATCACGGATTTGCGTGGTCTAGGGTGAGCGCCCCTCGAGATCATGGATCCTTACGCCACATTCATCTCTTCACGTTATTAGAGCACAAGCCCACTTTGACCTTCCTAGAATTGCAGTTATTGGTGAGTCCCCATACGCGCACGACGGCGTGAATACGCGCTGATACTTAAGCTGTTTAGGAAACACGAGCGTCGGAAAGGTACACCGACCACTGCACCTACTAGGCCGCTATGCTGAGTAGCAGTTTCTTGCCTTAGAGCTCCCTTGTTGAAGCACTCAGTGGAGGATATGTGCGTACTACTATATGCTATCACAAACTTTTTGCTCACCTTAACTACTAGGTCTCCGTCCCTCGCGCCGTCAACTGCTGCACACGGTACATACAATTCGTTCTACTGCAGGTGCTCAGCTTAACTCGAAGCGCAGGTCTCCGATGGAGTGCCGAATCATTCGGTCCGATAGCCCATGGCAATGTCAGATCATCATCCGTTGGGAGAACGACGCGGACGGCAACAAAATCACCTCCCGAGAAGAGCTGTTTGGTCCCGTTCTGCATGACAGGTCAGAACTGGAGGAGATGATCCGCCGGGCGCAGCTGGCCGTCCTCAACCCAAGCGTCCCGGTCCAGTATCTGGTCGACCTCGACACGAGCACACTCGATGACGACAAGAATTTTGAGCTGCCTGCAAGTCTGGGGTCCAAGCGCCAGTTCCAGTTCTCGGAGAGCGTCGTCTGTCTGAACTTATCTGGGCCCGACCTTACTGACCTGGCATTCATTGATCTTCCTGGTATGGCGCCACATCACACCACTACATGCCGCTTACGAGTTACGTGCTGTAGGCCTCATCTCGAATGTTGGGCCTGGCGACGATCCGAGTAATATCGACGCTGTCAAGAACATGGTGATGAAACATATCGAGGGCAACACCCTCATCCTGCTGACAATCACAATGCGAGGTAATTCAAACTTGCATACTAAGCGCACTATTATTTACCATATGCTGTACATAGATGATATTGATAACCAAGGCGCAGCACGACTGGCGCAAGAGGCAGACATAAACGGCGACCGCACCATTGGTACGTTTGCTCTAACTACTTGGCATTGTCTTGCCATGACAGAATGTTAGGGGCCCTCACGAAACCGGACACCATCCAAGCCTTCGAAGAGAAGGGCTGGATCCGCATCCTGGAAGGGTTGTCTAGACCTCTCAAATGTGAGTGCCAGCAGTACTATCGCCCCACTTGCTTATACTGAGCTCGTTTCGTAGACGGATATTACATGACGAAGCAGCCAAACCCAGAGGAGCTCAAGTCAGGGATCTCTTATGAGGCCGCCCGCATGAACGAGGAAGAGTTCTTCAGGACAACTCCGCCATGGTGCAACATGGCGAATCATCGCGACCGGATGGGCACACCGCAACTCACGAAGGCGCTCAGCAAACTCCTGGGCACGGTGATCAACCGAGCGTAACTTCACTCTCTACCACACTCTCCTCAGCTCATGCTGACCACTTGATAGGCTTCCGGAGCTCCGCAGAAACCTCAAGGACTCGCTCCAAGACGTGCGGGACCAGCTCGCCTCGCTCCCACCTCCGCCGCCCGAGGACTCCGCCTCTGAGCTGCTCAAGCTCGTCACGGGGTTCTCGGCCGACGTCGGTGCGCTCGTCGAGGGCGCGCAGGGCAGCGAGCAACTCTTGCGGCAGTGTCGCCCTGCATACAAGCAGTTCAAGCGCGATATCCGACGGACGGCACCACGGTTCGTGCCGTTCACCGCAACAGAAGGTAAGAAGGGGTGTGTAGAGCTCATGCTGGAGCCCGAGGAGCCTGTCGAGAGCGAGCAGGCGGCTGAGGACAAGACACTTGAGATGAATCTCGACGCGGTGGGAGAGCATGTCGAGGGGTGAGTGTATGCGCATGAGCCTCGTGTCGTTTCAGCTTCTTACTGCCTCGATGTCTAGGTCTGTCACCCGTGAACTCCCCTACAACGTTCCCTTCAAGGCAAAGATCGCCCTGATCGAGAAATTCCTGGTCAACTGGGGGACCCATAGCACCGCGTGCTTTGACACAGTCCACTCCGCGGCGGCAGCAGCACTGAAGGACCTCGCCCGCGCGCATTTCGCACGGTACGGTACGACTCTTCCCGACAACGTCGAAGCGATCGTCGAGAGCGTCGTCGAACAGTGTCAGGCGAGGACGGCCGAGCGGCTCCAGTGGATGCTCGAGCTGGAGGACCCGCCGTTCACAAACAACGACCATTACTTCTCGATCTACCGCGAGCGATACCTTACAAAGTACAGGGATGCGAGGAAGGTAGGTCGCATTTGCGCTTTCTCAAGTAGCGGCATGGCTCATATAGACTGTTCAGGACATCCGCGACGACGGCATGCAGAAGGCGAACCTCGATGAGGCGATCGCAGCCCTGGCCGGGCTCGGATGGCACGGGCTGGTGGCCGAAGACCTTGGACGACTGTCGGGACCCGACCCACACGAACAAGAGCTCACCGTCATGGCAGAGACCGCCGCGTACTTCCACGTCGCTTACAAAGTGAGTATCTCCCACCTCCGCCGCCACCTCGCGCCCGCGGCTGACCCGCCGCCCAGCGCATCATCGACAACGTCCCGCGCGTCATCGACCACGACTTCCTCCGCGCGGTCAGCCGCGAGATGCAGGGCGCGCTCGTCGTCGGCCTGCGCCTCGGCGACGACAACGCGAGCGCGCGCGCGAAGGCGTACCTCTCCGAGGACGAGAACGTGGCCGTCACCCGCGCGCAGCTCGTGGATAAACGGCTATTGCTCGAGGGCGTACAGACGCGGCTGCGCGTGTTTGGGATGTAAGATTCGTAGTGGTGCGATCCTCAGACCTATCAGTATTCTTTCGTAAAAGAAATCGCTCCGCTCCGGGGAGATCTAGGTTTAGCAGTCCTTGATGATGCGTGGTGGGTAGCGTTTGCGTTTGTAGTCTGTTTGTTGGCAGTCCTCAAATTGGGGTGTTCCAGCGAAAGCTTGCACGGTTTACGGTTTATGGGGTTCAGCTTTCACCGACGCCTAATTTATAAGTTTTCGTGGAGAAAGCTCAAGTGTGTGGTATATAGGGATGTATCAAAGTTAGAGACGAAATCGATGAAAGTGCACTATAGTACTTATTGCTATGCAATACTTACTATAAATATACTGGCCAGACTCATTACGCAGGCATTATCAGTGGTATATCTGTCCAGAGGAATTACATCATCTCACATACTGCCCACTGCCAGGTTGGAAACCGGCTTCTTGTTGCGCTGATTAAGAGCACATGCGAATCGTCCGCAGAGCGCCAGCGGCTTTTGGACACTCACACTTGGCTGTAGCGCAATCATGTGCATCGGTGAGCACCATGATAACGGGGTACGGTATGGGGCGTGTTGAGGCGTAGGACGAGTTCGAGAGGTGTTTGCAACTCCTCCATGTCAAGTCGCAGGGCCTGCTGCGCGTACGAGTGTCGTGAAATACGGAGACGTTGCATGGACAGACTTGTTGAAAACCCATCAAAGTCGGCGTTCTGAGGGATGCAGAGGAAAGGATCCCCTTCTCGCTCGTTGAAAGGAGGGGACAAGAGCGCAGGCGAAACAAGGCGCCCGTCATTTCGACTTCATTGCGAACCACCGCGGGACACCGAGCTAAGAAGACCCTCACTTTCAGAATCCCGAACGAACTACCGTATGCAAACCAATAAAGGTATTTTTGGTGTGCATCAGCATTGGCTCTAATAACCTTGTAGAACATGCGTCTTTCGCAGGCTGCAAAGCCCTGGCAATGGCGTCGAAACCTACAAGCAGCCAAGTGCCCTGAGGTCGACATGCATGCATTGGGTGATGCTTAGTCAAGTACTTTATCAACGGGTCGCCTCCTTCTTGGGCTTTCAAGTATATTCCTCCCGTTTTCAAGATGTGTGATCTCACATAAATGCGTTTTTCTCATTCGATAGCGTGCATGAAGGTCTTCTGCAGGAGTGTGAACTGGACCGCCGTAAAAGACTAACGATATTCCCATGCTCTTCGAATGTACGATTCCCCTGTATGAACCGTCTCCTCACTCAAGCTTACCGACTGCCATATAGCTCAGCGCCTACCCACAAAGGTCTCTCGCTCGCTAATCGTAGGCGGCGACCTGCTGCGTGGGTGGTGGCGAACTCGTGCCCAAGGCATCACAACGTCATGGAGCTGCGGTAAACGGCTGCGCCTCCCGAAATGTGAGTTGTAGACTCGGATTACAGCGGAGAGTCACTCAAACCTACGCTCAGAGTACAGCGGCGTTGTGCGCTCCCCAGTACATCTCCCACGGCTCGTAGTTACGCAGAGCGAGGATGCGCTATCATGGAAGAACCGCCTTGGGGCACACAGAGGGCTTGGACCATATAACGAGGGCGAGGTGGACTATCTCTACAAGAGCATTTTAAACAACATGTTCACCGTCGCACGGTGTTCTATCACCACCGCGAAGAGGCCACACACTCTGTCTGGTACGTGTAAAGACATGGCTCGAGTCTACATTCAAGTTTGAGTTCGGTGACCCAACGCGCTTGTCTGTGTAGCTCTTAATTTTCTCCACCTACCTGCTGGTGTAGCAACGATCTCGGCTTCCGCATCTGCACGTAGCTTGCGCGAGCGCCCTGCCCCGGGCGTGGCCACCGATCCTCCGGCTCCTGCTGCTACTGCGAACAAGAGGTGAGGGGTATAGCTACCCCATTGACGCGACACCCACTCAACCGTATTCCAGATCGTTGGCGAGATCTCCCAATAAGAACGTCACAGGTCCAGCACCTGCTGGAATCATCGCACCAACCCATGCCCGGAGTGTCCTTCAATCAGTCGCTTCGGACCGTTTTCGCTGCAAAATCGCTCTAAACGCTGAAGAAGCCATTGCCCAGGAGAATCGCTGCGGTGCATCGTTGAAGATCTATCCAGACGGCTCGCGTTCGCTCCAGGGGGCAGGGGCAGCCGCCCTCGCGTTCAGAAATGGGCAGCCAACGAGGACGAGGAAGGTCCGACTGGGCCCCGCAGGGTCGTTCACGGAGCACCAAGCCGAGCTGGCTGGTATCATCGTGGCGCTTTCGCTTGCCTTTGACGAGTGCACTCTGAACGACGCCGAGGTGGTCATCCCGACGGACAGCCAGACGGCCATCGGAGCGATAAGGGGAGAGATATCCTTGCCCGGGACGCACACTTTTGTCGAGGAGTTTTACCGCGGGCTCGCGCGGCTCTGGTGCAGGTACCCGCGTGTGCGGGTGATGCTGCGCTGGGTTCCGGGGCATGCGAACATCGTGGGCAACCTGTGCGCGGACAAGGAAGCGCGAGCAGCCGCGCGTAGGATGATCACTGGAGATCATCTTGCCTCTGAAACGCTACGCAAGGCTTTGGGATGCGTTACGAAGTAGTGCGTCGACGTCACCCGCCGATGCCCCACATCTATGGCTCGACTGATCAACTCTCGCTATTAGGTCTCGGGTACGCGACGATGAATTAATCTCTTGTGAGACGTGGTAGCTGCCACATGTTCCTTACCCTTCCTTCTGATCCCGACTCGCAGCACACAATCTCTCTTGTCGATCCCCTTCTTGCAATCTATGCCCGATGCCAGGGCGCGTCACCCACTGATCAACTAGCACTTGACGGACTTGAGAGAAGCACAACTTACTTAGGCTTACGAGACTGGGCATGTGATGGAGGCCGAGTCCGAAGTTCAATACCTTTAGAGCTTCATTAATTCAGCAAGCCGCCGCCGAATGCCGTGCCAACTTCGTTGTGTCCACCTCTTTGCGTCGGGAGCCAAGAGGTGAGTAGCGGTCGGTGACGAGAGGTCGCACGAGCTCGCCACGGGCATGAATCTTCTTGAAGCTGACTTTACCGAAAGCGGTCGTTCCAGTGGATTCAAGTTGGGTTACCGTGCGATTATTTGCTTGAGATCCGCTGTGTGTACACAACCAAAAGATGGACATCGATGGACGTTTGCAGCAAGCGTCATGAGCGCCGGAGGTCGTCGACTTTGCTGTGAACCCCCACCATAGCGGTGCGTAGACGGCTCTGATCTCTGAATGGGAGGTCTCAATTTTGGGATGGTATGGTGAAGCTCATCTGAGAGACCCTAGGCTGACTGTCCCTTGGTTGTAGACAGCCTGCAGCCTGAACTCGAATAAGCATGCGCGACGTTGGCTACTGGGTGAATTGCGATGCTTCCAAACTTACAGGAAAATCCGAAGGTGCCTACGAATATCAAACTCGACATTACATTTTACGGACCCACTGAATAGTCGTGGTACCATAGAGGTGCTTCGCCTCTCCGGATGATAATCCGTCCAATACTTGCGTTTCAAATCCGCTTTCTGTGTCCTACGTTCTAACGCTTGAGCTTGAAACGCTCCACCGACTGAAGTTTTCTTCTCTTCTTTAGAAATTTCGAGCCAATCCTCCTATTGGTGTCCACCGAACCAGAAGCCAAAGCTTCCAAGCCTCGAAGACCTTCGATGACTTTTCTATCATGCAGCAACATCGTAATTCAACCGTCCACGCACATGCGCAAGAGGAACTGCTATCACCTACTGAAGCTGTAGCCAGCCCGGCATCAGGTGTGTACGAGCCATACTAATCATTTTATCACATGGTGCCATAAGTGAGCTAGACTCACCAGTTCCAGGTAAATTAAGGGAGCCCGTGGGCGTTACGACTCTCACGCAGCTACTCCGACTCGGACGCGCTTTCCCCGATATTTCACCAATCATTAATCATTCGCGATCCAGACAGACAAGTGTGAGCCGGCTATCATGTCTCTACGTTGAGTGCTACCGGCCTAGGCATCCATGTTGAATGCGTCATTGAACCTAATCATTGCCAGGGTAGATCAGGTAGTATATGCATGCGGACGCAACTCAAAACAGGTTAGTTTTAAAACCCGATAGCGGGGGCGTATTGGGGGGGGGCATGTCCAGAGGCTCGTGATATTCTGCGCCGTCGTAGTACTCAGACGCTACCGCGTGTCTCGGCCGTAGCGCGGTCCTTGACAGCTGGAATGACCGCCCGCCGCGTGCCTCGCAGCCGCCGCCGCCCGTTCCTCGTTGTCTCAGGGACACCTGTGCGCACCCTTGTTTGCGCCTGTGGTACCACCCTGGCATCAAATCGACTCCGCGCTAGGCTCGTCGCAGGGGCCGCCCTGCTGAGACCCCGAGGGTCTGTTGCTGCGCCGCGCTGGCCTTCCCGAGTGCTGGGTGTGCCCCTGCGCCCGCTGGCGCGACAGCACACAGACCCGGCGCGTGCGACCTTGGCCGGGGCGTGCGCACGCACCGCACCGCCGCTCTGCGGGCAGGCGGGCGATCACAGCCGATCATTTGCAGGGGACGCCCTTCGTTCGTCGGCCGTGGGAGCCTCCCAGAGAACGCGCGCTGGGGGACGTCGGAGGGCTCGGGCAACGCGCGAGACGGTGGTTTGCAGAGGTGCGCTTTTTGGACTAGCACGGACGGTAGGCAGGTTCGTTACGATCTCTGTGAGAGCCCGCGTGAGGCACCTTTCGAAATAGTATTCTCCCTCTGGCGTAGTAGTGCGAAGAAGCACCGTAGGTCGGTCAGTGGCGCGGGCGATTTGTCTGTGTGGAGCGATGTATTGCAGAAGGAAGCGCGGGGTTCTTGAAAGGCGCATGGTGTTCGCAAGAACGGTGACTCTGCATAAAAGGTAAATGCTAGCCTCCAAGTCCACGACCGCGGCGACTCCCAGCCGAATACAAATTGTGAGCTTCGTGCTTGCTTCGTGTTTGCACACCTGATACGAGGGTTGAAAATGTGGAGCAAAGGCTCCAAGGTCAGCTCCAAGATCTGTCATGGAGAAACAGGGAGACCAAAACGAACCCAACGCTGTTACAAGGCATAGATGCGAGGTGGGGTCTGTTTGCCGTTTGTTTGGTGACAGCGTCGTGGCGTTCTTGACCACGTGGTGAAAACCTACCCATTTGGTTCAAGTTTGCCGTCTGGCTCGCCCCAATTTTGTACTACAAAAACATGTAAATGCGCTGATGGTAGCACAGGGGAAACTATGTGACCTCCCGGGAATTCTTCGCAGGTACCAAAGTCATTCCCTGCTAGTAAAAGCTTGAGTGTCTGAGTCGTATAATTATCTCGTGGATGTGGGTATATTGATCGTGCAGATGCCAGACTAGAAAATAAATGAGTAGCCGGTACTTTACAAATTACAGCGTGACTGACTTCCGGTTGTACTTGGAGCATCATCGCCTCCAGACTTTCGGCGCATGTCGAATGCTCTGCCTCTGAGGGGAGGGTTGCGCGACACTTGAGAGCCTGTAGTTGAGCAGATGGAGCGCATGGGAAGCAAACGTACGATGATATGCAGAAACTCCATTTGCCATGGAATTATTGGGGCAATAAATAGGCGTCGAGTGGACGTTGACATGAGCGTCGTCGTCGCGGAGATGCGCATTGAGAATCCTGCTGCATAGAACGCACAGTGAATTGCTGATGACACGAGGTCAAACCGGGATGATTACGCCCTTGGAATCCGCACGTAATAAACAGCCTACGGGAGGGCCTTTGTCAGACAGCAATAATCTTTTCCTCGGGAGTACTTATCCGAAGCTGGAGCCGTTACGTCAGACTTCCAAGTAGTCCAGCCCCGTAGAGCCACAGATATCTAAGGATTCGCAGTCCCGAAGATATCGATTCAGAGGCGCAACGGGGTGGACGGCACTGCACTTCAAGGCAAATATTTGGCGAGAATAGGCGTCTAATAGTCAGATTATTTGGCGACTATTTGGTGCCTATTTACCCCAACTATTTTCGGGCTATTTGGTAAAATATGGTCGTTTATTTTGTACCTATTTGGCGGCTATTTGCGGGGGTCGAGTCCTGCCAGGACCTGCCCACGCTCAATAGCTCGCTTGTTTTTCACAATGCCGGTGCTCATCATGGATGTGTGAGTACTGACCAAAAGATATCATTAGGGTAGAATAGAGATAATATACATATTGTGCTTCAACCGGCATGACAACTATCTACAACTGGGCCCCATGGGCCATGGCCATCAGCATTTGCGCCGACACTCCTCATAAGGTACCTCTGATTATCTCCGGCATGCAGAAACGGGGTGAGGAATGGTACAGCAAAAGAGATGGTGATAGTTACTCACTATGGCCGGTCATGACATCATTTGCACAAAATATTACCTGTGTAGCTGGAGCAGCGGTGTACATGCATGCGGTCAGCCGCCGGGGCTCGTTGTACGATGGCGGCGGCTGTGCGGGGAGCGATGCGGCGTGCGCAGAGGCCCTTTCTCCCTGGTCAGCACGTGTGCTACACCAGTACGGACCGTGGCTCACCTGCTGTGCCGCTCCAGACCCCGCCCCCACCTGGCTGAGGGCAAACTCGTCCGGGATGTTGCCGCGGCAGTGGCCCCAGGGCGCGGAAATCACATCATCCCTCCTCTCCGCTTCACCCGACACATGTCCCAGAGTCCCAACACTGGCATATGCCCCAGGCCACGCGACGACGTCCCACGCTCAGCGCCTTGAGCGAGCAACGCCTCAGAGAGCGCGGTCCCCACTCCGGGCGCGGTTTCGTCGCCTGCCGTCCGTTGGCCGCCACAGACGGTGCGCGCCGTCGTCATTGTAGATCCCAGAGCGACACGCAGATTGCGCTCCAGCGTGCGGGCCTCGGCGCGTACAGGAGGCGAGGGAGACGACACAGGGGCGGGCAGGGCTCGGGCAGTCGGTGCGTGCAGTGCCGTCGTCGTCTGCCAGCCCTTTTTGCGCTAAGACGACAGAATGCATTCCCGCGAGACGTTCGCGCAGGCGGACGATGGGGCTGGCGTACAAACGTTGTCGCACAGGCAGCTGTCTTGCGCGTGACGAGACATCGCTATATAAGGAGGTAAGCGAAGTCGTGGCGCGCGAAGCTAGCTGGGAGGACGCACCTGCTGGACTAAGCGCATTTACCTATAACAACCTCTTGCAATATACTATGTACACCTACGTCTCCCACACATTGGTACTTGCTAAGCATAACCTGGTGGTGTGAGGTAAGTCGGTCAACATTACCGCGACGCCGCCAACTCTTGGGTATCCGAGCAGATCTAGCACGATTCCAAGTTAGCTTCTTGCTCAACAAGGACAATGAATGATCTTGGAGACTGTTTAGTGGATTACTCGCCAACGATGCTCAGTATGAGTCCGATGTATACGTAGTCGATGTGGAAGGGGTCAGTTGTCGTCGAGAGACAAAACGGAAAGTCTAAGTATACGGCGTCTACCATAGCCGCGGACTTCCCCGAACAAATATTTGGCAAATATACGAGAAAGATTTGCTCGCCAGATAGTCACAAAATAGGTGTGAAATACCTGGACTCTTTGGCGACTATTTACGCAAAATATTCGACCCTGAAGTGCAGTGCGGAGACAACAGGTTGGCGGACAGGCGCCCGGCATTTCACCTTCGTTGCGCACCACCACGTCGGCACGCCACCAGGCTTGAGGCTCTCTTTTACCTTCGGAATATGCGGTGGGATCTCCTATTCACATGGACTCTGGAATATTGCGAATGCTGTAGCGAGGACTAGCGAGGAGTTCGACGGTCTGTGGTGCTGTTTGCAGGATGCCCGTCCCACGCATGCCGCCACGCCTCGTTCGCGGTGTCAACCCCTGGGAACCACAAGGCTATCCTAACGAAGCAGTCGTCGATCAGAGAGCGCCTCTACAGAGCTGTCGGGTGAGCCCTCCGCTGGCCTCTCTTCAGGTCCGTTCTTACGCTTTCGCGAGTTGGCTCGGAATTTCACTCGCAGGACACCTGTTCTGCAGCATCCACGACGCCCCCTGTCCGCAGCGTTCCCCGCTTCCACACTACCCCGCACTTGGCACCCACGAAGACTCCGTGAGGCTGGCGCGCCACGCCGTGCGGCGGGGTTCCCCGCCCGCCTCCCGCCTGCGCCCGCCGCGCACCCGTCGACCCCTCGGAGGCGACGCGCAACGCATCCCAGCCCGGAGCCGAGCCGTCGAAAATGCGCCAGGGCGCCACGTGACGAGGGCCTGCGTCGGGGTGTGAAGTTGCGCCTCAGAAACCCGGGTGCTTGCAGAAGGAGTGGAGCCCGGCTGGCACGCAGCCAGGCTCCACTTTTTCCTGCATCTGGCCGGGCACGTCGACGCTGACCGACTTCACCGTAGGCCCTACGGGCGCAATCCCCTTACTCGGGCTGCTCCGTCCACCTCTTACGGACTTGGCTAATCTGCACGCTCGACAACCGCCACTTCACAGTACGATCAGCGCACGCGACGCCCACGGGCGTCCGCCCACCATATCTTTCCGCCTATGGAATGGTGAACTTGCGGCTGCATGGGAAGGGAGCTTCCCGACTGCTTTGTTCTCTAGTGCTGGCCCGCGGGAGTATCTCCCCGATCTCGATAGACAGTCTGCGCCGTCGGCACTCGAGGGGCCAAGATCGCGCAATTTACCTGGTGCCCTGGGCCCCGGCGCACGAGAGCTTCACGGCAGAAGCTGGGAACAGCCGCAAACGGGCAGAGCCTCCAAGTGGCACGTCGCGGTTCTGGGGTGCTTCGCAGAGTGGTGCGTGCTCCGCCGCTGATTCTGTGTCCACGGCCGAACTCATCGACAGGTCTCGGGACAGACGACAGTACGACCATCCGCCCTATCTTGGCTGCTGCTGCGTGTGCCTTTTCGCTGCTGTCCCATGCCGATCCCGAGTCGCAGTAGACACGAACAGCGATCTCTCTTCGCCGCCAGCTGCGAACATCGGTCGCGCGGCCCGCCGCGCTAGCCCAGACTCGTCGTAGCCTCCGCCCGCACAGCAGCGGCGCCAGGTCATAGCGCACCGTGCCGCCCTCCGAGATAGCGCGCCGCGAGCTGTCCCGACTCGGACGCCGCGCGGGGCGAGTGCGATGTTTTCGGGCGTGCGCGACGCCTCGCGTGGTGCCGCGAAATGAGCGTGGGCGGCGCGCAGGCCCTTTCTTTGCGGCGCAGAGGGCTCGAGCTGTTGAATACAATGCGTGCGCGAGCCGGCGTGAGAATCTGTCACGCGTGACGAACGTGGCGCCTGCGAGCCGCGGCATCTTTCGTCGACCCCCGCTTACGCTCTCCCTGTATGTCAGGACGGCCAGGGTCCGTATGTAACCTCGTCCGTCTCGACGTTGTGCGCACGATTGCGACCTGCGTTACTACCCAGCATATCAGCGACATCTACGCACACCGACGCACAGATCCGAGCAGAAACATGACGACAATGTACGAGGCTTACCTAGGCTCCCCGACACGGCCCAAGCTTTCGAACTCGGATCGATGGCGCGCCAGGGGCTTCGCATTGGCACGAGCGCAAATAGGAAGGGCGACGCGAGCCGATCATTATTTGACGACCTGCAGAAGCGCACCGCCCTGGCCCGTCTTCTCTTACTATATCATTAACATATAAGGTCTGCCTAGGGAGACTACCGTCTTCTCCCGTTTTGCGCTCGCAGTGGGGGGGTCTCGGGCAATGCGCGCGCAGGGGACGACATACGAGGGCAGGCACGCCCGCGCGGCGCGGCGCTGGCGGACGGGCAGTGGGAGCTGGCGGGCGGGCGATTTCGAAAGGGCGTGCGCAGGGCGTTCACCTGCGTGTGCGCGCCGGGCGCGGTCGGGCAACGGCAGTGGCGCGGGGCGGTTTGTCTGGGTGGTTGGAAAAGCACACAGGGGGGCGCGCGCGCGCGCCGCAGGGCTCGCTCGCGTTCGCACGCCTGCATGCAGGCTCCAAGTCCGCGGCGGCGGGTAGCCCGCGGAGGAAAATACAAATTGGGTGCTTCGTACTTGGGGCTGCTTTGAAATCGCGCGTAAAAGAGGCGCCAAGGCAGGCGCAAAAAATGGGTCGCAGACAGCGCGGGCTGGCAGAGGACTGCCCTCGGAGACCGTGCGCGGCGGGGTGTGTTTGTCGTTTGTTTGGCGACGGCGTCGTGGCGTTCCGAGGCTGCTCGAAGCTCGCCCGCCGCCACGTGTCGAGAGAGCCTTTACGGTTCGTGACCATCACCTGCCGCGCGTGTCCAGCCGATACCCGTTTCCATGCTTCTGATAAGCCTGGGCCTATGCCTAATACGAGCCTTCCTTTGTTCTTCATTTGTATGGGAACTCTGACCGCCAACTCGGGCGTACATGAACGGGATTGCAAGTCCTCGCGAGGAGATGTCAAGACTGCAACATGAAAATGCGCCGTGGCGGTGGCCTCCTGGTCGGCGACGCTGCTCCAGAACAATCGACCCACATCTGCCCAGCAGCCGACGCCGTCCTGGAATTGTTCTGCCACGAACGGCCTGAAATACGCAGGGTCACATTTCGAAAGCATCTGCGGGCCAAATCGTGTCACGGGTTTCCCACGGCGAGTTGGAGGAGCTTCCTGGTGTCCTCGTTGTTGCATGCCGTCATCCATCTCCGGACTGCCTCCTTGGCTACCGTTGCTCGCGGATTGAGTTGGGCCTGAGCAGCGGACCGACACGCAGGCTTTAATGGAGGTATTCCATGTCAGAAAGTCATAGAGGTACGCCACATCCCAAAGGCGTCGTGGGCTCGTATATTGATTGACCTGCACCCGGGTGACGCACCAGATTCCGCCGTCTTCCCACGTCGATGAGATGCAGCCCTGCGCAAATTCCAGTATGATATCACTGAACGCCGTTAGATGTACGTCGCGACTGATCGTCGAACGCCGGAAGCTTCATCTAGCTAACGTGGGCTGCTGACACGAGTTGGAAACGAGGCGAGCGCGGGCGTTGGCGGTTCTCACACCGCTGCGCCTGCGTGCTGGTAGCTGGGCATTAAAGGAGCGCCATATAACCCCCTATCTGGCCAGACGTGCAAAGCTCAGGAGGAACTGCCACCTCCCGTGTGCTGGCATACGGTGCAACCTGTCACTCTCCCCCTGCCACGCGCGCGCGACCCCCCACCCCACCGATCTATGCGCTTCAACTCGACCGCAAGCTCAAGGTACGCGCGCCCGCACGCCGCCTGTGTGCGCCCCCCCGCTCACGATGTCTTGGCGCGGGCAGCATGGCGGCAGACCGCACGCGTCGGTGGTCGGAAGTGGTGCCGCCCGAGACGGCGCTGAGCTTCGCGGCCATCTGGGACCCCGAGGACGGCCTCGTGACGTTCTCGGGCCCCGAGCTGCTGAACGCGGACAGCGCGACGGCGGCGCGCGACCTGCCGCTCGACGCGAACGAGGGCCGCTCGCAGATCCTGACCATCGACGGCTTCTCGCTGCCGTTCTCGGGGGTGCTGCCGGACGGCGCGGGCCTCGGGCGGCGCGTGCAGTTCATGGCGGACGCGCTCGACGAGGGCGGGTCGCTCCTCGACCCGTACATGCGCTACTTTGAGGAGCGGCGGCGCGCGCAGGGCGTCAAGCTCGACGCGGACCTGAAGGCGCGGCGGCGCATGGTGCACATCGACTGGTCGCAGCTGCGCCACGCGTCCGCGGCGGTCGCCTCGCTCGGCAGCCGCATCCTGAAGCCGTTCACGCTCGCGCCGCCGGACGACCGCAGCGAGCACACGTACGACGGGCTGTTCGAGGAGGCCCCGGTCACCGCGCGCACGTCGGCGAGCGCGCCCATGATGGTGCACCTCCACCTGGTGCGTCGCGCCCCGTCCCCGCGAGCAGAGCGCGCGCTGACCCCCCGCACCAGAAGTCCGCGTTCTCCGTCACGACGACCTCGACGACCGGCTACGTCGACGTCGACACGCCGTCCGAGTACTCGCAGGGCGACACCGACGTCTGGTCCTCCCTGCGCGACGCCGCCGCCGCCGCCG
>KN840442.1:0-358019 GCA_000832265.1 Phlebiopsis gigantea 11061_1 CR5-6 | reverse complement strand
CAATAACTATTCATCTATTCATTGATACTGTCGCGTCGGAGGCTCATATGGTTAACCAAGAATGATTGAACGGGTGAATCGGCCCTCACGGCAAAGCCGATACCTCGAGTTCCACAATCGACTCTTCGACTTCTCCACGGTAAGGCGCCCCAGCTTTCTACTCGCCCATCGCGACAACACGGCAGTTTTCCAGAGACTCAGCGGAGATCGCCGCAGACAAAGACCCAGGTTCCAGAGCAGACGCGCCAGCCTCGAAGCTCCGACTGTCCAAGGAAGAGATCGCAAGGAGCCCGTACATCCCCGCCAACGCGCGCGCGACGTCCTCGCTCATCGACCGCTCCGCGTCCACGCACGGCGGGGGCTCGACCACCGCGAAGCCCGTGAGCGGCAGGCTCGGAGGCGGCACCTGGCCGGCGAGGTATCGCGCCGCGTAGTCCTCCGCCGTGTTCTCGTCTCCGGAGGGGCCGCGGTCTCGAAGCGTCGCGGGCCTGACGGGTGAGGGGAGGCGCGGCTGCGCGGTCTCGTAGAGCACTTCGCGCTTGGTCGGACGCCGCGCGGATGTGCGCACGAGGGGGTAGACGTGCGTCGAGGGGCACCACGAGACGGACGCGCCGAGGGTCGCGCCGGTGGAGGGCACGTGCTTGAGGATCGACTTGGACGTTGGTTCCGCGGCGAGCGCGGGTTTGGCAGTCGCGCTAGTAGCCACGGTGGAGACGCCTTTCGCGATCATGATGTTGTTCGTGGGTGTGTTCATGGTGAGATCGCCAAACGGATGGCGGGTGGGTGGGGGCGTAGCGCGAGCCTTACGCGCTGATGCGTGTATGGCGATGGTTTTGAGGAGCTGCGCAGGAGAGGCGCGGTCTTTGGCATTCTCCGAGCGGACAGGTGTGGATGGGAGGGGGCGAGGGACGCTGCCGGCGTCGTTCTGGTTGAATGTATGACGGGACATGGCGAACCTGGTCGTGTGTCGTAGGTCGAACAAGAGGGTGTCTTGGCGAGACTCAGAAAGCTCTAAGGTAGAGATAGAAACGATGGGCCCTGCGCGCAGCGCAGTGAGGGTTGGGAACAAGAGGGGATGGATGCATCGCGCCAGCTCCGAAGAGTCAAAGCAACCATTTCGGCAACGCCCGTAGTCATCCCAATCCGTTCACCCTCCTGCCCGAAAGATAGACTTTGTGATATACAGTGAGTGGCCGCTTCATGAGGAGGTGATGCGCGACAACGTAGAATAATCGGGGATTTATTGCGACAGCTGCAGGACAAAGGCATCCTGGCAGGTCGCTAGCCTGTTGATATATTCGGCAGACTTTACAGGGAAGCGCATCCTCAAAATAGGATGTTCATAGCAGCTGCAGGATCTGGGAATATACTCGTACAACCTCGGTTTCGTTAGCTCAGGTCTGGTGACTCTGAATCTCAGCCCCAAGCAATCTGACTACAGACAAAGACATATATGATCTGTGAGAATGCTCAAGAAAGTAAGGTGCGTCACATACCGGGATTCCGTTGACCATGCCTTGCAGGCATGCACGCATATTCGGACGGGTGCATTCTATTCTCGCCGTCCGTGGCAATTGCGCAGCATTGGATGACTTTCCGTAAGCCTGGAGAATGGAGAGCTAGCAACGAGCTGGCGAGAGCGATCACCGGCACGTCNCCCGGTCTTCGTGAACCGCTTGATCGCGTCCGAGTCACAGGCCCATCCGCTTTGGTCGAAAAATTACAGTATATACAGCAGGAAACAATAGACCGTTCAAACCAGAAAGACAAAAGGATGACCAAATTGGGAACACAATAAGTCTGCAAGAACAAAAAGTGCAAGCATGTGATGAAAGATATCTGTACTAAGTAGGCAAAGAGTCCAGAGTGACTTAGACACAAAGTTCAACAGAATTGATTGGTTATGGACTCAAGTACTACTGACAGACCGTGATTAGCGTAATGTGTCATTCAAGGACCTAAGGCCATACATACATAGTTTATGCCTCACAAATTCCACATAACAGTGATAGATGTACATCTGCATTTTATACGTCCAATTCAAAGTATCATACATTACAGGAATTTGTTAGCCTGTAGATGCAAGGATTTAGCAAGATAGATAGTGTTCAACAAATGAACATACCAAGCCCATTAGTCCACCAAGACCGCCGCTGTTGCCTCCTCCAGTGGCGGAGCTGAACTTGGACTGCACAAGAAGCTTCATCACAGTCATGGCCGCGCCATTGACAGCATCCTGCTTGTTACCAGACGCCGCTCCGCCGGCGCTGTCGAAGAGCTTAGTCGCTTCAGCCATCGCCATGCTGATGAGCTGGCTCTGTGAACCACCACCACCACCAGAAGAAGAAGTGAATTGCTTCAGAACCTATACGGATCGGCCTTATAAGGCACCTATTCGAGCGACAACGTGTTCAGACAATTACCTGCATTGCAGCCGCGCTGCCCATGGAGCCCGCACTTAGGCTAGACGCGTTTCCCTGGCTGTATGCTTGGCTGTGAGCCTCCTGGACGTGCTGCTCGTTTACAGGACGCTCGTGTTCTTCCTACGCTGGGCGTAAGCACGACGAGCTCATGAGGGACGATGGAGAAGTACCTGGTTCTGATTGATGAAACCGAGAGCCGAGGAGAAGAGGGACCTGTCACCAGAGCCTTGGGAGCTGGCATTGTTTACGACCTCATCGTGATCAACTGGAGACTGAATCAGTAAGATCGCGATTTGATATCATAGTCCGACTACGCACGCTGAGGGCGTCCACTGTTGTAACTCCCCTGACCCCCCTGGTAGCCCTGCCCGCTGCCTCCGCCTTGGTAGCCTTGGGGTGGCTGGTTGTCGGGGGAGTTGTACTCATGTCCTCCCTGGCGAGAGAATTGCTCTATAAATGGGCGGCTGTCATCTCCGGAATGGTCGCCGCAGCTGCAAACGCAGCACTTACGCTCCTGACTGTCCTGGCTGCGGCTCTCAAGGAACTGCTGTCCGAGCTTGATGAAGTTATCCTGAAGACTCGTCAGTTGTGGACCCGGGAGGGGAATGGGTAAGGATACATACCATGGCGATTGTCTGGTAGAGGTCTGGAGATTTGATATGGAGATGCGATGAACGCTGTGTCTCATATACTGTCGGGACTTGCCGAAGATGACCTCAAGCATGCTCCTCCTTCTTTCTTGTCCCTGGCGCCACCGCTCAAACGTTCAAAAAATGTTCACGCGGTAAGCTCGAAGGTTCGAAGGTCCTTCAAGCTTATAAGCTTATGGTATGTACAGTTCGCATGATGCAGAACCATTCATTCATGATAGTTCCACGTATATCACCGTCAAAATAGACATCAAGTATCATCGAAAACACCCATTGAAGTGCAGCTCGCCTCTACGAGTCTCAGTGTTGTCTCCTACGATGACCGTGATAGTCAATCTTAAGTACTACTAGGTCAATCTACCTTGGACGCGACAAGCTCCGACAATCTCTCGCGATACGCGATGTGACCGACGTGACGTAACGCGTCTCACGCTCAGTCTGTGTCACGTTACTGCCTCGTGTCCAACGCACCTCTGGCGAGTACCAATAGCTGATACTAAGTACGAGCTATTGCTAAGGTACGAGTATCGTGCATATAAAATAAAATACCCTATAATCTCACTGCCTTTCTTATAGACCCCCAGTGTTGACGTTGATGCTGTATATATAATGGCTCAAGACGCGCCGAAAAGCCTCCACGAATCCGATCTTCCCACCGAGATCCTGCACGCCATCATGGTATGCCTAGACACCAGATAACCGAAACATCACCCCCTACGGTCTGGCAAGTTTCGCTCCCTAGATGTTTTGTCACGCGTAAACTGGCGCTTTCGAAGGATACTATCTCTGGACCTGCTGCGGCGTACAATTGTCTGCAACGACACCGCTGAGTTTCAGAGGATTGCCAACCCGCTGAGACCCGGTTCAGGGGACGATACTGGTTTAACGACGGAGGAAGCAAGGCTGGTCAAACTTCATACAGCTTCTCTCGTTAGATAACCTATGGTGTTGCTGTAACTATTGTCCAGGACTTTGAACGTCTACATGATCAGCAGAAGTATTCGCGTCGGAACACTAGATTACCCAAGGTACTCTAGGGTCATTGACTTAGATGACATCAAGAAGACAGCTGGTAATGCACCCATGGCCCTTGAACTAAATAGCACCAATCCCATTACTCCCAGCTTTCCAAAGCCTTTCGGATCCGAGTCGATCTTCAAATTTGCCTTCTGTCGTACTTCGCTCTGTGAGGATGCAGTTGAGTGGTGCTCCCCCATATGTTCGACCAATAAAAGCTACGACTGTACCTCCCTGGCGGTTGATTTCAAGGCCGACGAAACATCGATCTTCGCCAGTGCAGACGTACTTCTCAGAACATTAAGGGAGCACCTGCCGGCTCTAGAGGAGCTACACCAAAGCTACGCATGACGACCCGCTCACTCCACAGCCTAGAAGATGTTTACGTTGTTCATGGTGCGCCACTTGAAGTAACAAGCAGCAATTTTCTGACTAAATTGATCGTGCTAGTCAGACCTCACAACGATACTCAAGGATTGGAGCACTCTCCGAAAACTATCTGTATATCCATCATTCTGCACCGAAAACACCAGGTGGACACTTGTAGACGAGGCGCATTTGTCCAGTTCATTAGA
Source organism: Phlebiopsis gigantea 11061_1 CR5-6 (assembly GCA_000832265.1). Lineage (NCBI taxonomy): Eukaryota > Fungi > Basidiomycota > Agaricomycetes > Polyporales > Phanerochaetaceae > Phlebiopsis > Phlebiopsis gigantea. The sequence continues at coordinate 353,354 of KN840442.1, read as the reverse complement.
AGAAATGGACAAGAAGCTCTCCGCAGCATGTGACAATGAACTACCTTTTCTCGACAACCCCGATCCGCCCTTCTTCACGGAAGGCTACCCAACGACTCTGGACGATTTGTGCGGACCGGTATACCCTGGGGACCAGGAGGAGGAGGTCGAGCAAGGCATTCGCGAAGCGTTATATGTACCTTGTGGGAGACGTGCCCCTGGATGAAGAAGACAGAGCCCTCTTGATGCCTGTATAGGGAGCACATAACTATAAACTGGTTGCTCGAGCGGTGCGCAAGCTTGCCGATGGTGTGCCCCATCTCGAGGAGTTCGAGTGGTACGGCATAAGCCAATCAACTAACCAGTACTCCTTGGACGTGCTCTGGAAATGGAAGATTATCCGCAACGAGAATGGTACCGTAAGGCTCGTGAACGATGACCTGACCTGGCCGGGTCGTGCGCGGGGTGATCCGCCGTCGTTTCCCTTGTTTATTGGCCAGGAGATGGCGCACAACAAATATTGAGGATGAGCAATATTGGACTACCGCATCTTAGCATCTTCTCGGATTTAGCATCATTTATTGTCATATAATAGGCGTACAAGCTATATATCAAGGAGACTCATGCCACCTACCTAGGCCGTTTCGCTGTTTAGTACATATGACTCAGCAATGAGCATGGAATCATGCGAGGCGTGCCAGACAGCACGTGACTATTGTGGCGTGGTACTAGTAACGCGTTTTAACTCCGAGCCGTCACTTCTACCACATACTTCTACAGCGACACCACGTCTATGATATGTCAGGTACTGTGAGGTATAGAAACTACATATGGCGTTAGAATTGGCTACAGAAGCTCACGATATCTTTCAACAGACCTCTGTGCGGGTGACATAATGAGCACTCCGGACGCGCCGTTGAAAAGTTTCGGCGATCTTCCTACTGAGCATCTGTATGCTATATTTCAATCCCTGGACGAGCCAAGATACTACCCTCTCCGGTGCCGCCAATTTTGTCTGCTAGACGTGGTATCTTGCGTAAATAAACGCTTCCGGAGAATAGCCTTGGATCTATTGCGCAGGACGATCGTCTGTAGTCACGCCACTCAGTTAAAGAAGATTCCCAACTCGTTGAGATGCGACTTAGGGATGAATTGGGGATCGCTTACGGAAGAGGAAAGGCTGGTCAAAGTCCGTACGGTGTCGCTCGTTCGGTGCGTGTCAGTCCTACTAACAGTGTTTATGAACTTCACTGACTCGGACAATATTCGCGGTCGCGTTCTCAACAGGAGTATTCGCGTCGGCGCACCAGACTAGCCAAGCTGTTTTAGGTTGACAGGCCCAGTTGGCGCACCAGAAGACGAATTCCACTGCGCTCATCACAAGCTTTTCCTATTCCCCAGACTCAACTCGTTCGAATACACCTGCCGTATTGTATCACAATCCCTTGTCAAATCTCTTGAGCGTTGCCATGGATTACGAACTTTGGCTTTGGCCTGGGATGACAATCGGTCCCTCGAAGACTTGGGAGCTTTGCCTCCGATTCGGACCTTGCGTCTGTACCTTGTCGCGGGGTTGAGAAGGCCGAAGGCATATCCCACCAACGCGGTTCCATCATTCCGGAGCATCACCACCCTCGTCCTGATCGACTACTTCCTCCACTCTGAGGTCATCGACCAGTGTTTGCAGCTCACATTTCCGGATTTGCGCATACTTCAACTGAAGAAACTCGTTGCGGGTGTGCCGCAAGTGTACGACTTCATTCAACATCATTCGACTCTACTAGAGGCGAACATGCACTTTTTAGCCTGCCTATACCTTGAAGCTCTTCTAAAACTCATCCACGGAACAGGTACGTGGGTGGCCCCTCCCGGAAGCAATGTTTCACTAGATCAGCCATCGGCCACTGAATTCGACAAGGACAACCCCATACCTCCTAGCTTTCCTCAGGAATTTGGGACGCTCTTCAAATTCGCTTTTAGTCGTGTCCCACGGTCCGTCGAGACGGTCGGGGAGCGCTCCTTTCAACGTTCAGCTGATAAACGTTATAATCATTGTACCGCCTTGGTGATGAAATCCGACGCTGAAGAGTCGTCTTTCGCTGGAGTGGAGCTGCTTTTACCAGCACTGCGAGAGCATTTCCCCACTTTGGAAGAACTGCGTATCACAACTTCAGTGCGGCCTACAGCCTGGAAAACCTTCACGTTGTTCATGGTAAGCCCTGTTATCCAGGATCTTAAGGTGCCATGGAATTAAGTCTGATCTGATACTCTAGGCGAGTCTCACAAGCACATTTGGGAACTGGAGAACGTTGAGGCAAATATCCATTGACCCTGCATTCAACATCGATAACGTTGTGTGGACACTCCCTGACGAAGTGCAGCTCTCAAGTTCGCCGACGAGATGACGCGCAACATCGAGGACTCTGCCGGACAATATCGGACTGCAGCATTTTAGCATTCTTTTAGACTCAATACTATCTACTGCCATGTACTCAATTGTGCTCGCCGTCGATGCTGCTACTCATGCATCTTCGCGGGTAGTGCGACAGCGCAAGTCATTCGTGCCGTGACAGGCCGTGACACGCAGGCGACGTCACGCGAATGCCTGCTCTCCTCGTCACAGCACATGTATTTATCTTTGGCCTCCTAGTCTCACCCACCCCGGCAAGTACAGAAGCTCTGCTTCACGCGCAAGTATTAATCCACGTATCTCTACAGTGCACTATGCCTGTAACTATCTACAGCCTTGACCGGCTATCTGGACAAATGCCACGCCACGTCACGATCGAAACTACTCCCGCTACTATCTAAGAGGTTCAGGGTTTTCGACCCAATTTCTCGTGTCAACCATCGCCTAAGGTTCATCGCTCTCGTGTTTCTTCGACGCCATGTGGTATGCAAGAATATCGAAGAGCTGCGTCGAATCACGGGGGGATGGTGGAGTACAACTGGGAGGATGCAACAATGGAGGAATGTCTAGACGATGAAGATTTGGCACAAATCTGGAGAGCCTCACTAATCAAGTTCGCTCGGAGACTCTCCTGTGCTGCCGCTGGGTGTGACTGACCCCTCTTTAGGTCTATTCGCGTCAGCCACCCCGACTACCCTTGGTACATTGATGTCAGCTTCGACAGTGGCCGCTTGGAACGGCTCCCTTATGACAACTACGGAGATCCCCTGCCGTTCCCGCAATTAGAGTCCTTCGAATGCGTCACGTCGGTGGCCTCATCAACACTAGTGCAGTCGTTGAGCCACTTCCGTAAGCTGCGAAACCTGGTGCTTGCTTGGGATGACTAATTGCCGTTCCCCCGTATACGGGGTACGGGCAAGCTCAGGACACTAAGGCTATAATTGTCTAGCGACAAATATCTCCCTCACCCAGCCAATTACTCGATATGCGACATTGGTCCCTTTCCCAATGTTACCACTCTCTCCTTACACGACTGTTGTGAAAACTCAGACGTCATCACCCAAGCCATGAAACTCTCTTTCCCTCGCTTGTGTGTGCTGCGCTCGGAGCAGCTCTACACCCCCGTTCCTCTCGTCTACGACTTCGTTCAACGTCACCCAACCATCCGAGAGGTAAATCCATTTCACCGTGCTCAGCGATTACGCCCTCCGCGTCGAAGCACTTCCCAAATTAATACATGGTACAGGCACCTGTGTGACTTCTCCCGATGAACCTGATCGTCTGCTAGACCAAGCAGCCGAGGTTGATATACCAGAGGACGACGGCGAAGAACTGAACCCGCCGTTCCTCAATCAGTACTTTGGACCCTTTCATCGGTTTGCGTTCTCCCGTACGCCAGTCATGAAAGACGCTATGCTGTGGCGATCATCCCTGGGATCTGACCAACCTCGCTACGTGTGCACGGCTCTCGCAATAGATCTGTGTGAGGGGGAACCTGCCGAAGACTGCAACGATTACTACACACTACAGCATTTCATGGCCGCTATGCGACCTCTATTCCCAGCTCTAAGCGAACTTCGGGTGAAGTCTTGGGCATTTCCCGGGCAGTGGCTTGATTTTACCCAATTCATGGTACGCGGTCACCGATAGGCTCAGGCTTAGGACTACCATTCACCTTGAAATTTTTAGGAGGAATTAACGCTGCAAATTCGGAAGTGGAAACACCTTCAGAAATATGTCTTCCACATGCCTTTCGAACGCCCATGCCATCAGTGGGAAGCACTACCTCCCGTGGTGAACTTCAAGTTGAAGGCTACTGCTACAGACGAAGATCAATTTGATAGGTCGCGCCTTCGTTATATTGCGGAAAATACTGTACCCTTTCTCGACGAACTCAACCTCCCTGCCAGTGCATTCTGTAGGTCTGGGCCTGCCACCCTCACAACCCTCCGCCAGGGCGCTGAATATTCAGACGACGGCTCTAACCGATTGCCGGCAGGCATTCGGAGCGCACTGTGCTTAGACGAGACTGCTTGTCTTGTCTGGACGAAAACGACCCTCAGCTACTGATGGGTGCATGGGAGGCTCATAACTATCAGCGCGTCTCTCGCCTGGTTCGTCTGCTTGTTTCTGAATGCCACCATGTGGAGGAGTTCGACTGGTACGTCGTTAACACGCCGGATAACGAGTCTGTCCTTTGGCGCTGGAGGACCATTCGATACGAGAACCGGACAGTCAAGCTCGTGAGTGGGAATCTCATGTGGTCGGGTTGCGTGCAAGGGCTTCCGCCCCCGTTCTCTGTCTGGGTTGGCCAAGTGCTGGTATACATGGAAAGGGACCCGGGGGGCGAGTACTGGTGGTGGTGATGCATCTAGATTTATAGAAGCCCGAGGAATGCGCTCCTCTTTACTTAAAAATTCCAAGGCTATAGTTTCATCACCACTCAAGTTCGTGTTATATATTACCTGTATTGCACTCGGCGCACACTATATGTATAAAACACCGGGTGTAAACGCAACAACATACATCGTATATTACTACGCGACGCGCGTGGACTCTATGGCTTATTCTGGCCAATCAGGAGAGACCTGGTGTTTTGCGGCTTGTGCGCTTGCCCGTGCAGCTTCGACTGTCTCCGATGTCGATGCCTGCAACGTTATAACTCCCTTCTCTCCCACTATGGTCTCTCGTTGGTCTGCCATGCCTCATGGCATGCGGCAGACCGTCATATCTTACCTTGAATTGTCTGCTCACAGGACGACTCCCCGGAACGCTTTCATCTGGACGCGGAGAGCACATACAGCCACACCGTTCGCACCTCACATACCCTTACAGGGGCCGAAGAGTCCTCGGAGGTATTTCTGGCTGCTACCTGTGGTAGGCGGACTAGCATTGTACCTCTCTCCGAAGCCAAAATCACTGTTCCCGGATATCCTGTTTTCTCCCACCATTATACCTTGTAATGACCCCAGCAGACAACCTCTCGAACCCATCATACATTCACCAGCTGAACCGCACAAGTCCCTCGTTCTCCAAGTAGCGCTTTTCCTTCGCGATCATGTTTGGGAACCTGTCCTTACCGCGCGCAGACTCGTCTACCTCCTCTTCCTGTTCGTCCCCGTCCTAATAACGTCACCTATGATCTTAGTCGGACCACAGGAGAGAATACTGGGAGGGGATAGATGGGGGGCTGTGTGGTGGTACGAGTTCTTGACGGCACAGATGCAGCGGGCGGGGCCAACTTTTGTGAAGGTGCGCACGCGACTGGGCTGCCAATGTTTGCGATTGCTAATGGCGACTCCCTTGACATCCTAGTTGGGGCAATGGGCCGCATCTCGCGCAGACCTATTCCCCAAGCTACTTTGTGACCGTATGGGTGCCTTGCATTCACGGGGCAAAGCACACCCGTTCGCACACACGAGAAATGTTATAGAGCGTGTATTCCAAAGACCCTTTGAGGAGGTCTTCGAGGAATTCGACCCGGTTCCAATAGGAACAGGCGCGATTGCACAGGTATATACATGCAGCCCCAACTGCATACCCGCTGGTGTTGACGGTTGTCCTAGGTATATCGAGCGAAACTTAGGAGTGACCTTATCCCCCCATCCCACTTGGTCCCTAAGCGACATCTTTTGACCGGACCCGCTGGACTTGCTCCTGCTATCCTACAACCTCCTGCCGTCGTTCCTACGAATGTTGTGGCAATCAAGATTCTGCATCCGAAAGTCGACAAAACGATCAGCAGAGACTTGCGCATCATGTCATTCTTCGCGAATGCACTGACGCTAATACCGGGCGTGCAGTGGCTCTCCTTACCGGAGGAGGTCGAAGTGTTCGGGCTTATGATGCGCGAGCAACTCGACCTGCGAAACGAGGAACGCAACCTTGTCGAGTTTGAGAAGTGCTTTTCGGGACGACGGCTGCCGATCATATTCCCCAGACCATTGGACACCTGGAGTACGAGTAACATGCTCATAGAAGAGTATCAGAATGCTCTCTCTATGGAAGATTTTCTACGGAATGGCGGAGGACCGTTTAACGACACGCTTGCAGAAGTCGGGCTCGACGCCTTCCTGGTAAGTCTATCTCCACATATCACTAGGAGAAGCCCTCACAAACTGCGTTGTAGAACATGCTTCTGCTCGACAATTTCGTTCATTCCGATCTTCATCCCGGAAACATCATGATCAAATTCACGAAGCCCATGTCAACCGGTGTCCTCTTGCAGAACGCTTGGCACGCGTTGTTCCAATCGAAGGAGCAGAAAGTGAACGACGACCTTGCGCACGCTGGATCTTTGTACCTAGATCCGACGACGGAAAATATCGTGGACGGACTACGTTCTCTTCGCGAGGACCCACCGGCATGGCGGGCCGAGCTAACGAGGATCCATGACGAAGGGTACCTGCCCGAGATCGTCTTCATCGACGCCGGGCTCGTCACTACGCTTGACTCTACAAACCGTCGCAACTTCCTCGAGCTCTTTCGCGCCATAGCCGAGTTCGATGGGTACCACGCTGGAGAGCTCATGATCTCGCGCTGTCGTACCCCCGAGCTTGCCGTGGATCCGGAGACCTTCGCCCTCAAGATGCAACACATCGTCTTGCAGGTAAAGCGGAAGACATTTTCTCTTGGGCAGATCAAGATCTCGGATATACTGCACTCCGTCCTGAAGGCAGTGAGGGAACACCATGTGAAGATGGAAGCCGATTTTGTCAACACCGTGATCTCGGTCCTTCTATTGGAAGGGATTGGGAGGCAGCTCGACCCTGGCCTCGATCTGTTCAAGAGCGCGCTGCCCATTCTGAGACAGCTCGGCAGGCAAATGGGTACGCAGGAAAACATTCAAAAAATGGAGAGGGGTAACTTGGGAGCTTTCCTGAAGGTGAGTTGTTGTCCAGATACGGTATGGCATAAATTTGACCGAGAGCGTCTCGCAGGTGTGGGTATACATGGAAGCTAGAGAACTTGCATCCTCGGCCCTCGTAGACGCAGACGAACTAATCAAGTACGATTGGTAGGTGTCTGGCTCCGCTTTTCTCATCCTAGTAGCTAATCATAGTCTAGGTTAACGCCCGCCATATAGACATACCTTACCACCAACTTGTTCTTATTTTACAACGCACTTAACGCACACGCTGCACCATCCCAGCATATTGTCGGACGTCAGGCCCGATGTTGGCGACGCGCTGAGCGTCGGCGGCGCCAGAGAGGACTGGGCAGGAGTGGACACAGAACGTGGTTTCCAGGAACTTCTCACGTGGGTTCTGGCCGCGCCACCTTTGTCACGTACCGTGCAACCCAATCAACGCTTCTCATAGTTGCGGCCCTGAGATAACGCGTGCTTGTGAGGCTGTCGAGCTACCGTTTAATCCTCTCAATAGCCGACTTTCTGAAACCCGGGCCGTCGTCTCACGGTTCATTGGTTGGAGTGTCCTTGTTTATATTGCGAACCTGAGTCTGCGCGGGACGCTCTGTGCTTCTGCCCGCCTTACGTGTAACGCGGCAGACATCCCTCGCCGCGCAACTCTTCTCTTTGTGGTGTGTGTAATTCGAGCAGCTTCCCGCGATTCTAGTCACCTTCCAAAAGCGGGGAGGGGTGCTCACCTCATCTATGACGCGCCCGCGAAGTCACTGAGGAAGGGATTATCCGCTGGCGTCTGACAGCCCCGGTTTCGCGGGGATGGGCGCGTGAAGGCGCCTGATGATGTGATCACGATTTGTCGTGAGCGTCTTCGCTCCAGGAATCGGTTCTGCGAACTTGAACACGTCCTCGACGTCCGCGACGTTGCCCTCGTCCCCTTTCCTTGTTCTCCTCCATTTTTTCAAGCGCATCTTGCGCTAGATGGCCACTCCTTACGCCTTTGTAACTCTTGTAACTTCTGACTTCTACCTGCCCGGCGCACTTGCGCTCGGCGCCGCTCTCAAGGACCTACATCCCTCTCCGCCCACCTCGCCGGAGGTCGAGTTTCAGACAGTGTGTCTGGTCACACCGGAAACGGTTGATGTTGCCACCATCAAACTACTCAGGAGGGCATTTAATCTGGTCATAGGTGTAGAGATAATAGAACAGGAAGATGACAAGAAGCTGCGTCTACTGGGTGAGTACCCGCCGACTTTGACCGTCCCTTGACGACGGTGCCTCTGTACAATGCCGCTAGTGTCTCTAGCAAGGGCTTAATACCTCACTCAACTTAAACGCGTTATTTTGTCTTACTTGTCGTGTTAAAACCTTGCGGTCACGGGGCGCTGTGGGACCTCCACTCTAACGAATCCATGACGAGTTATCCCAAGATCCGTTGAGCATTTGCCGGCCTATGGGACTGACCTTTCACCAAATGCTGACGGTTCGCTCTCTCAGGACGTCCGGACCTTACGACTGTTCTCACAAAGTTACACATATTCCGCCTTACTCAATATTCCAAGATAATTTTCCTCGATGCCGACGTCCTCCCTGTCTTGCCGATATCGCATCTATTCACGGAACCACACGACTTTGCAGCTGTTCCAGATGTCGGTTGGCCGGATATCTTCAACTCAGGCGTCCTCGTCGTGACGCCAGGGGAAGATAAGTTCAAAGAACTCACGGAACTGCAGAAGACCAAGGGTAGCTGGGATGGCGGTGATCAGGGCCTACTGAACGAGTGGAGGGGCTCGAACTGGCATCGACTTAGCTTCGTCTACAACACTACCCCGACGGCGGCTTACACGTAAGTTAACTATCAGGGCCCAGTATATTTACACACGACTGATATCACATCTACAGCTATGCGCCTGCGTACGAACGCTTTGGATCTGCCATAAGGGCGATTCACTTCATCGGATACGACAAACCGTGGAGAGGGCTTACGTATCGCTCGCCGGGGGTCCAGAGCGCGGAGACTACGCTCGGCGACGGCACAAAGCGGGCATACAATTATGAAGCCCTCGTGGACAGGTGGTATAATGTTTACGATACCCACTACCGCATGGAACCGGAACCGTCCCAGTACGAGTTTCAATTCCAACCGTATACCGCCGCCTGGGACGACGGTTCGTCCCTGGGAGCGGAGGTGCCCACCGCTGCCGGAGTTCCACCTTCTGGACCAGGAGGGATGTTGGGTCTTGACGAGCTTCGGCGAGTCGCAGTCGAGGGGCTGAGCTCCTTCCAATCTGTTGAGAGTGGTCCCGTTGTGGCCCTTGCGCGGCCGACGGACGGAGAGTATCGGTCAATGCCCCTCGAGGGACGGGTGGATCTCATGCGTCCTCGGAAGGAACTTGAGCCCGAACACAACGCTAAGGCTGAATCAACGGCGGCGCCTAATCAACAGGGCGACGACGACGAAAGACATGGGACGCCACGTCCGTCGCACATACGCATGCCCTCTGACGATGGCGGCTACTTTGGACCACAGTCTTTACCAACACCAGCCCCCCACGAGATACCTTCTGCACCCCACCACCATGGTCTCTCTCTCCCGCCGACACAGACACCAACTCCGTACTACGGCCCTCCTTCGCAGTACAATGTGGCGCAATCACAGCAGAACAGCCTGCAGGTTTTTTATCAACCTCAGACCCAGCGTGAACATGGGTCTGAGTACGTGACAGCTTCACACCAGCACAGTGGTTCGCAGTCGTTCAGGCCTAGCTCTCAGTCACAGCCTCAAACTCATCCGTCGCATCCGTCCCATATTTCGCATCATCGCCGTCGTCATGTCCCATCGCCTGTACAGCAGCGTCCCTCTTGGGAAAATCAAGAATCGTCCGATTCTGATCGAACCCCTCCTGCTAATCGACCCTATCCTCATACTGCACGCCCTCACCAGCCGCAGCCTCAGTATTCTCAAGGCCCTGTTCATAGTCCCCAGCCTCTATATCACACCCGTCCATCTGGAGATCAGCGCGTTGCGTTCGCTGGCCAGCAGCCACAGCAGTATGACAGTCCTGTTCGAGATCAGAAACGGAGAGGATTCGAGACGCCCCCTCAGCAACATCACAGCCAACAAGGTCGTCGTTCTCGCCGTGAGTCTGACGTAGCTCAGCCAGGCCGCCAGCGAGGTCCGGGAGATCATACCCCCACACAAGAGCAAAGTTGGCGCAGGCACGATCACCACGAAGCTCAACGGGGACATCAGCACCACCAGGGCCACGTCCACTTCGCGTCATCGCAAAGTCAAGCTCGCTTTCAGCCCCAGTATGACCAAATTCGTTTGTCGCAACCACTACCCCCACATCAGCCCCACTCGCAGCCGCATGTACAGTCTCATCACCTTCCTCCTCAGGCGCCTGTGCAACAGCCTGAGTCCCCTCGCCGACCGGTGTCACCCCCGAAAGTGTCATGGAATCCGGCGGTAGAGCCCCCTCCCAACGACCCTCCTCCATTATCTGCTTTCCCTCAAGACACGTACTTTCCTAATATCTGGGATCAAGCGTCAGACGAGCAGGGTGATAGCTTCTACAACTCCTATCCTTCGCCACAAGGGGACAAAGCCGGTGTCTTCTTCTACCCACCACCACCTCCAACCATACCAGATCAACTCATCCGGGAAGGGCAGTATTCGAACGTCCTTGGTCCAGCGCCTCCGCACGATTCACCAGAGGCCGCTTCATCTCCACCCATCCCAGACAAAGCGAAGGTCCACGCTGTGTTCCCGTGGGAAGAGAAGCCGCGTCACGTTCCGAGACGAGTCTTCCCGAGAACAGACACACCGCCACCTGCGACGAATTATATTGAATCTGAGCGGACATCTTCTCCTGTATCTACGCCACCCCCTCCTACTGCAGAACGCGTCTCACCGCAAGTGCAGACGCCGCTTGCGTCGCCTTGGACCAACATCGGATTCTCGAATGCTTGGGACAGTGTCCCCAGTATACAACGCTACGCTTCGAAGTTGGCTGGCTCGCCGAAGATTTTCCCGTATCAGCTCATGGCTCCTCCACCACTACCCAGGGATGACGATTGGAGGGAGCAATGGGCGAAACAGCGTGAGAGAGAAACGCAAGATCGTCACGACGCTAGTAGTATGGACGGGGACGACGAAGACGAGGGAGAGGATGACGATCGCGAACGGGACGACGACCGAGAGAATAGCGAAGGAAGCGCTAGAGGCAATCGCAACCCAGGCTCTCGCCGGTCGCGCGCGTCGAGCAGGAGCAGGAAGAAATACCGTTCAAGGGGTATCCAGGCAATGCCAGAGACAACGGAGAAGGAAATCCAGGTCACCATAATCTCAGCAGCGGATATCCCCTCCCCACGTACGTCGCGTGAGGTCGGCACAGAAACTACCCCAACCGCGCCTGCCGTCGCTTCCACAGATGTTGGCCTCGGTTTTAGACGCCAAAGGCCCGCCGAAATCCCGCAGCCCCTTCTGCCCTCTGCTGTTCCTCGTGACTTCAGGCCGGAGTTAGAGCAGACTGCGGGGACACCACGCATTTCTACCGCGGGTCCATCAGGTGAACCGTTCCCCTCTTTGGCATCACCCAGCGGACTGCGCTCGCCTGCAACGGTTGGGTCGCCTCGTACGTATTCGCCGCCGCGCACCGCGTCACCTTCGAAAATTCCGACTCCCCCGAAAGTCACGTCGCCTCCGGTAGTTTCTTCGCCACTCAGAGGACCTTCGTCTCCGGTGATTACGCCTGCCAGGTCGCCCCAAGCGACCATCCGGTCCAGCGGCTCTCCCCGCAAACTCTCTATGTCTTCTGTACACGGCTCGAGCTCCTCCCGCGCAAGCTCACCTATCGTCAGTACGGCAGGGAAAATGTCACATACTACGCCTCCACCAAAACATACGCGTCTGTCGTCGCTTACCACACCCCAGTCGCCTCAGTTAGTTCGTTCAATCTCCACCGAAACGGCTATGACGGCCTCTCCCGCAACCACGAACGACTCTCCTATTACCCCTGATACTACTCCCCGTCGGGGAGGCCGTGTGTGGGACCCCGCTCGCGGCGTGGACGTGTTCAAGCGTGGTTCGGAGGAGGTTCTGGCTCGGTTCCTGCGCATGGGCTCGTTTGACGAGAGCGAAGGCAAGCGTCAGGCCGCCTAAATTATTCAGCGTATCACTCTCTACAGCACGATGTGGCTCAATTGCATATTTCCCTTTTTTTTCTCTCGCTCTCTTTGCATACCGTTCCCATGATAGATGTGACCTTCATTTGGCATCCTCTGGTTCCGACTTGACGCAATGTTGTGTTGTTTTACGTACATGCACTCTCTCCTCTGATCACTTAGATACCCCCTTCGATGTTTTCTCAAGACCTGTTGTGGCCACACTTCCTGTTTGCATACTTTGTTTTCCAGCGTTTCCTCCGAGTCGTAGCAGCTCGAGCGTTCTGATTTCAATGACGTCACCAGCTTACAACCACTATGCCTGCCGGAAATGGCATGTGGAACCCCTTGTCTGCGACGTCCTGGTACAGACAGATGACGCACAGAGCCACAGTTGATGGCAGTGGGGTCTCTGAAAGCGTATATAAAGCCAGTATAATGAGCCTATAGCCTCATAACTCACTCGCATCCCTCTCACTCAAAGTCATCTACCACACATTCACATTCATAACATCTACAATGGCATCTGCTACTGGACCGTATGTTTCTTCGTCATACCCATGCTATCACACTATACTCAGACGTTGCACTACCAGTGCTGATGCTCGCTTCGAGACCACTGCTGCATGGCAGGCCGCCGAGACATCCACACAGCGCCTTCAGGCGGAGGTGGAGAGGAACGCACAGCAGGCGCATCAGGCCGCCGAGCAGGCTGCTTCTACGGCGCAGGTAAGCTTGCAGCTTGATCTTTTTGCTCAATAGCTTGACTCGTCATCCGCAGTACAAGACACCTGCTGTGAACGTCGCAGTTGACCAGCTGGAAGAGGGTCTCAGCGGTAAGACGAACGAGGCTGTCGCCGAAGGTCGATCCTCGGTTGGCTCGGCCACGGCCACTGCGAGTGGATACGTGCAACAGGCTCGTGAAATCGTGGGCGGAGCCATGGCTACTGCCGCCGTAAGTGGTCCCTGTTAGCAGCCCACACCATGACACTGACTCTGAGTAGTCGTATCTACCCTCTTCCATCCCAGGATCGTCAGCGTCTCCGATTGACGTCGACGGCAACACCACCACCGGCAACACCGTCGTCTCTTCGCTGCAATCTGCTGCGGGTACGGCAGTAGAGACCGCCAAGAGCGCACTTTCGACTGCTCAGCAGACGGTACAGCCCCATGTCGAGAGACTAGCGGGCGCGGTCAGCGACCAAGTCAACGGTGTCAGCGGCAAGCCTGCGGAGGTGCCAGCTACAACTGCGCCTCTCGAGTCGAGCGGTGGGGTAGTTGGTGGACCTTATCCTGCCACGACAACGGGTGGGCGGTCGAGCGTTTCTCATGTTTAATGGCTTCAAGTCAGGAGTGGTGTATGAGGCCAATGGACCTGCAAAGAACCAGCTGTATATTCGTGTAATTATACCCCGAAATTGGCGCATATCAATCCACTTGTAACGTTCACGATCGAATATCATGCTTCGAATACGCATCGATATAACATCCGAATTTGTCGCGAACTGGATACAGCAAGTATCGGTCGTGTCACCGAGATATGTAGACTGACATACAAGGGGATAAGATCTGATATACATTTTAGCGGGAATCTAGCACACCATCCTCAATCAGCTCCACTCTTCAAGGGAGGTTGGGCTGGACAGCGTCGACCCAGAGGGGCTGATCAGAGCCGTCGGCGTTGGGGGTAACGGTCAGGACGTAGGTCGTGTCGAACGCTCCGGCGGCCCAACTACCGATGCTCAGCAAGTCAACCTCTCGACAGAGTGAATGTCACTTACATGGAGAAGCCAACAAGAGTGGGATAAGCAGACTTGACATAAGCAAGCTCGTTTCCGACGCTACGCGGGATGAACATGAGCAAAATTGCAGAGGCGAGAGGTGCGGGGACTTACAGATGCTCGCAGGTAGACGTGTTTCCGCCACCAGTCTCGCTGAGGATGGCCTGGCGGTTGCCGTTTGCCTGCAAGAACTGGACGAGGGTTTGCATGACAGAGACGTTGTCCTTGAAGTAAAGTGTTAGTATTAGGAGAGAAGTCATGATTCGAATGGTTAGTTACCGTGGTGCAGTCGGGGTGGGTGCCGCTGTTGTCGCTGTCGAGGTACTTGTGCACTAGAGGAAAGTCAGCACGTCAGACTCGCCTCGGCCCCGAGTAGAGACGCACCGTCGAAGACCAGCTTGGTAGTTCCGCCAAGAGGATCGGTGACCTTGACGAGGAGGGGGCCGGCCTCCGTGGGGAACGCCTGAGCAGAAGCATAGGTGCTACCGGGAAGAAGCAGGAAGTTCGTCGAGCCAGCTGCACGGACGGCATTGACGACACCCTGTACAGAGTTGACCCAGGTGGAAAGCGAGGGGAGGTCGTGGGGCTCGTTCATGATACCTGAGGCGGGCTTAGCTTAGCTGATATCCGACGATGCGAGACAGTGTTTCATACCGAAGATGATGCGCTGGTTGCTGCCATACTTCTGGGCGAGCTGGGTCCAAATGCTTTGGAACTGAGCGTCGGTCGGGCCGCCTTGAGCAATGACGGCGCCATTCCAGCGCGCGTAGTTGTGCTATTGTTCTCGTCAACTTGCGCTACTGGACAGGTTTTGAGGATGTACATACCAGGTCAATGATGACGTGGACGTTTGGGCCAGAGTTGAGTGCGGCCTGGACGGTAGTGTCATAGATGGACAGGAAAGTCTGGTTGATGGATCCACCAAGCTGGGGAGTCATCAATTGCCATGCTGCGAAAATTCGTTAGAGCGTCGAAGAGTAGCGAGTCTGAGTCGCATACCGAAAGCTATAACAAGATGGTAAGTGAGGGTGCTTGCATGGAGGTGGACGAGACTTACGAATACGGTAAAGGTTAGCACCCTCAGCTGTGAAGTGAGCGTACTGAGAAGCTGGGGGGCTGACACCAGTTCCAGTGAAGCTGCCGTCCGTCGCCTAAGAGTGATCATCTAGGTTAACTATGTTCAGTCACGTAGTTATTGTTACTTACCACGCTAAAATCATACCCAGCGGTGTTGACACCTCCAAGACGAGGGAGAGAGCCAGCCGGGGCGCTCGAAGTGGCAGGTGCGCTAGACGTAGCGCTAGACGCAGGGGCGGAGGACGCGACTCCAGGAAGGCATTGCGAGTAGTCTGTGTCACGAGGGGTTCAGTGGCAGATGGTTGAACGCGGGAAATAGCTCTAACAGGAGTTCAGTACTGAGCAGACTGTGCCTGATACACATGTCGTCGCCCCGGCTGAGTGCAGTCTTTATGAGACAGCGTCGTAATATTTGGACAAGACTACACGTACACCAGCCAATGCCACCGCATTGGCCCCATTCCTAAGCAGGCAAATATGAGAGGCGAGTGCTGGGAGGGCACTTTTTATGCGCTTACCGACTGCTGGGCAAGAGCCAGAGCTGCAAAAGCAAGCGCAACAGACACGTACTTCATCATCTTGCTGTACGTTGGGCTCGTGGCTCTGGAATGCCCTGTCACACATTCCATGACATTTTATAGTCGCAGCCCACACCGAAGAATATGTCTCAGCGGATAAATAACGGGGCATGGCCGCATAGTCCGTGACCATAATGCGGTACATTCTTAGCGTGATCGAAGCGTTGACAACGGGGCGCAAGCTCATGTGAGCATTGTTGACGGCCTCATGCGAGGTCGGGACGATGGTCGCTACGAGAACGTGGTGTTCAATGAGAACCTCGGCACATGCGCCGGAGATTTGTGGGGATGAACGAAGATGATGTCGAAGAGTGAAGCAGGCGCCTACACCAGGTCATTCAATCAAAGTCGAGCACAACTCCGCGACCGTCCTCGAGCCGGAACAATCCTGCTTCCAACCACCACATTCTGTTTTCCTGTTTTAACGTCCAGACGGATTGCCCTCCTAGTGTTCTGAATCTACCGAAAGCTGTCATTTTGTTTTCGTTCAGGCCATTCTTGCGCCAGATCCGACTGAGTATCTTCGGTGAGTGGCTTGATGTAGACGAGGTCCATCGCAAATGACCCTAACTTCTGCGGCCGGTTTCTCCGAATCAGAATCGCAGACAGTGTACGTGCTCCATTGATGCGCGGTGGGGCAAGATCACGCAAGACGATAGCGACCTCGGGGGACACTCTGTAAGGCTGTCCTAGATCTTGCTGAACCACGTCCCACACGAATCAAGTACGGTTGATCCTATCAGTCGCAATATGGACAGAGAGCGTGCACTCGGTGCGGAAAACGTCACAAAATGCAGCTACTTGATCCGGTTGCCCTCAACACCTTCGCCATCAAGGGTGCATTCTTCCCCGAGTGCTCCTCCAAACTAGTACTGCGTCTTTGGGCTCAGACGCATACATGTGCGAAAATCGCTGGCGACATTCCTCTTGTCGTATGGCGCTGATTTGAGGCAAGTCCCGAGCATATTCTATACATATTATACCCACATAAGATTAATCGTAATACTCGACGCCAGGAGCGCCACCGAGTCGTTGACGAGCCTGTGTCTGTCTTCGCCAGACCGTCGACCTCTCTAGTATCCTCCGATTTTCCTTCATGCACTAAAGCCCTTATCTCTGTGACGTATCATTGCTCAAACGCCATCGTCTCAATACTATCTCGCCTGTGGAAATCCATCTCGGGGATTTACACCCCGCGCCCTCCGCATGGGGTCCAGCAACATGCTCAGCTCTGCATCTTCGCATTGAAACGCGGACTTAGCTTTTTCCGCGCGGGCCATATCGTCTCAGCTTGGAGATGACATCTTCAAGGAGACGAATACGATATCGATCGCTAGCCTCCAATGTGTCGTCCCCACGTGGAAGGCTTATGGGCAGCGGATGTTCGCGTGTACGCGTGTACGCATCGCGTCGTGTCGCCCACCGAAAGGACGTGCAAGAAAAACTGATCATCAAATGAGCTATTATGTTTCTGAGTTCGCTCTTGCAAACAGCGCACCGGTGATAGCTTGCTATTCATCCTCGCAAGAAACTCCTGTAAGCATTCTTATTGCCACTACTCATGGAGACCCATCATGACGACACAGTAAATCAGCTTAGACTCGATGCCAGTGCGCCGTGGTGCTTGCCGCTTTACATTTACGACGTATCTGGTGTATTTTCCCAGGCACGGTCCTATAGGCGTCATAGTATGATCGGCGAGCGACCACGTCCTCGGCTACAACTAGATCAAGCGAGTTCACCCCAGCACATGATGAAGTCCCACGAGCAGGTACCCGTAAGCCCTCTTTCGTCCTCGGTAAAATTTGAACTGAGGTGGCACCTACACTTACTAGTAAAAGACATCGTACGCTACGTACATCATATTCACCCGATGGATAACGGGACTCACATTTGTCACCTCGACCACAATACGGCCGCACTCGATCGGATTTTCCTGGTCATTGAGGATGCTCATCCCATCTTCGGCTACGTATTGGTGGAAGAACGCTGTCCAGCTCTTGCCCAGCAAAAGGATGTGGCATAGTCTTCTGCTCGGAGGGAGTAGGATTGTCTAAATCCTTCACTTGATCTGTAACACAACCATACCAGTTCATAGCTGGATCATTCGTGAATGCACGAGTAAGGACACGGACAACGTCCGCAAACTCCGAGGCTCGAGCAGCTCGGACATACGCAGAGGGATGCCTACGAGTTTCAGGCATCAGCGAAAGCAGGGAAGGATACGCCCCAGAGAATCAATGCTCGATGTCGCCGCTAACGTCGGCTATAAGGGTGTAAGGGATCGAACACGGTGTTGACTGCGGATATTTGCGTACCTGCGCGTTTTCCTGAGGTAGGGAATGTCCGCTGAGAACGTGGCGCCCCTATGGGACGGCATGTTCAAAGTTGGAAACTTTGGAAGTATAACCTTCTACAAAAAAAGGATGAATGTGACCGGCGAAACGGAGAATATCATCAGCCAGAAGTCTCTTCGCCATACAATCTTGGTATCTTTTCATCTTGGTTCAGAGAAGACTGGTATGCGTTCGTACTAATGGCGGTATCAATCCAAGGACTACCTAGACTACTACAGACCTGGGTCCTCGAATTTCCCAAGCCTTTTTCCGACTCCGCAGCTCCGCCAGGCCATTCATTTCGACAAGCGCTTCGAGTCCCGGCGGAACAATCGAAGATCTACCAAAGATAGCAGGAACTCGCCACAGCCGTCGTTCCTGCCACAGCTCCAAGGATATTGCAAACGCCATCTCCATACTATTGCGCGTACGGAGTCAGCATTCAATGAGCATTCCCAATCCATCAAAGGCTGCTATCTTTTCCTCATATCGATCATGCCTACGACAGATTCCACTGTTACCTACCGAATACCTTCGGTAAGTGGTGTGCTGTGTGAAAGGTTCGGCTCAGGTGACATGTCCTCTCTAGCCAATTCTTCCGAATCAAAATCAGAGACGATGTTCGGACAGCAGTCCAGCGTGAGGAACCAAGGTCCCGCAAGAACGCTGCGAACAGGGTTTCAAATGTGCGTGAGCTGACCTATACTGTGTCTCCCTGACTCAGGCACTATTAGGCTGCCAACATGCTGCGACGTGCGAATAGAGGGAAGGCTGAGGCATTTACACACATCCTAGACCTTGCGTATGGTCGGAGCGGCAAGTTGAAATGGGAGTTGAAAGAGGTGTGCATCCCGCATTCCGTTCTCGTGTCGGTCTCATCATCCGTCCGCCTTAGCCGTTTCTCACCGATCCCAACTCGCCCAAACCTCCTAGGATCATACCCAACGATCCGAAGTCATCACCGCCGGTGTACTCGCAACCCCTGCAGGCTCTGCTACTCGAAGCAAAAGCCCGGATAAACGGCAAATCACTTTCAGAGAGCAAGTTGCAGTATCCAATAGACTATCCGCAACGCGGCATTCCTGGCACGCCAGAACGGGCAATCATGGGTCCCCTCAGCAAGCGTCGCCAAAAGAATCTACTATGGCGCGCTTTCATGCGAGAGTCTGCGAAGGTGCACTATCCTCTCGAGGTGGTAGTCTCGAAGAGACAGACAGCGGAGCAAGTATCCGATCCTGCTGCCCTAACAGCCCAAGGTGTAAGGCCTCTTGGCTTCCAGGATCAAGGTCTATACGAGGAGGTTGAAGCCATTGCCGGCTTCGAACCAGCCGTCCTGACCAGCCGAGAGCGAAAAGCTCTCAAGCTTCCCGCTTACCAGCCCGTACCTCGCTTGACGTTGCATCCAAAATCTCGTCTTACAGAGAGATTTGTCCGGAGACGATTCCGACAGCTCATCGACAGAATACCTCTTCTAAAATATTCGTACGACGACGGAACCTCCGCAAAGCCTCCCTCGTATTCAGTTCACGTCTCGCCGCATGCTCTCACGGTTCAACACAGATATGTCAAGGTCAAGGTGAACCACGCGACATCGGAAGACCTAGCATGGGTCGAACACACAAAGAAGCAACGCAGTTCATGAGCGAGTATAGGAGGGTATGTCGACAGACAGGGTAACTACACAATATTCTTAATAAATAATTCCGATATACTATATGCTCCCAGCAGCCTGCGTGTGTTTGTTATACTCCATCTGCAGAGTTCTCCAGCTCCATCCCGTGCAGCTCGATCACGTACATGCTGTAGTTGCGGTCGGTCGCGAGGGCCGCGGCCTTTTCCCCCTGTGTGGGGTCGACGCCGCACAGCAGGTCGAGGACGGTCTTGTACTCGTCGAACGAGAATTCTTGCTTTCCGCGGATGGTGTCGATGAGTTCCTGACTCAAGTCGTCAGTCGGAGTCAGAGGACATTCGTAGAAAACAGACGTACGGAAGGCGACTTGGAGAATAGCGAGTAATATCTCTTCACGCGGTCGAACTCTATGCTCATCCCCTCAGCAATGATCTTGATGTTCTGCTGTAGGGCGAGGATGTTCCGGAACATCTTCTTGACACCGTTATCGTTGATCGCACGGATGAATCGCGCGTTCGAGATGAGCAGATGTTCCATGAGCTGACTCAAGCCATCGAAGACGAATCTATCGAGCAGACGCGAATGAGGACTCAATAGCAGGACATCAAGATTCCAGAGCTCGCACCTCCGCTCCCTGGCAGGGAGTTTGTTCGATGCGTAGTCATCGCACTTCACCAAATCAGCATTGAGGTCCACGACATGGGGGTCCGGCTCAGACGCTTCTTGGTCAATAAAGTAATTACCCTGTTGCAGTTGGTTAAATACGGAAATTCCGCTCAGTGCAAGGACGTACGTGACGCAAAGCCAGGTCTAGATGATGCCAGACACGACACCGAATGTCGACGCGCACTGTGTGTAATATTGACTCCGAGAGTTGCTCGTATGTCTTCTGTAGCGCCTGGAAGCGCCTGATATTTGTGGTTAACTAAGACCACGAATGACTCATAAGAGGGTGCGTACATTGCCATCGCCATTGATAGGGGCAGTTGCAGTTGCTCAAGAGGCTGGGCGGCAAGTGCTGGAGCGTAGGGCGTGTAAGGAGTGACCGCGCTGAATGGCTCTAACTTTAGGGGGGTGGTTGGAGACAACGAGGCTTCTGGTGCCGACTTAAGGCTGTTCAACTCGCTGGAGAACCACGTCTGAAGATAAAACATGAAGGGACGATAGATCACAATTTGTATATTTACTTACGACGCTGTGGTACAAAGTCGTCAAAGTGGATAGGCTGCGGGTCGATCTGACCAATTCGTCTTGCCCGACCGTTCGCTCTCCTAGAAGGCTGCCCTCCAGGTGAGTTTCTTGCCTGCAAAGGTTCGCTCGTTTGATCGCGGCGGCAGCGTCCTCAATCACATTGCATAGCTCTGTGAGACAGGGTGTCAACTCTGATCGTTGTGTCCACTGCGCAGCAAGGGCTAGGCGGGGAGGACCCTCAATGTCTTCGTTGTTCTTTATAGAGACGAGGTCTTGGAACTTGTCACTACAGCGTTGGTAAAACTGCACGATGACGGTGAGTATAAGACGAGAGTAGCTTTCGCGATGGAATGGTGTCGTCCGGAGCATTGAACATAGAGAGTTGATAAGAGCCATTAGTTGTACGCTGGCCTAAAACAAGCTTAGTCGCGGCGCATGTTAGTCTCAAGTAGAGCATGGGGACAAACCTTCATGAGTAGTTTTGAAGACAGATTGGTAGAGGCTATGTCAGGCTGGAAAGCATCGGAACCTAAAGTAGTCAGTCGCAGAGTATTTAGCACCTAATTTAGTACTTACTCGTCACGGCCTGATGGAATAATTCAGAGACTTTGTCCTCCAGTTGTGGAAGATATACTTTGAGGACAAATTCGTCAAGGACACCACTCGAAGTCCGAATCACCTCTTTGCCATCGGGAATTATCTCCATGATGCGCTCCATGAAGGCAAGTGTTGGCTGGAACAAGACACTAACGTGGAATGCGTCGGGGTGAACGAGTAATCGATGGTGGTATCCAGTGCCCAGCAGACGATCGTCTGTACCAACGGCGGAAAGGGTGGCCTGTACAGCACTGTCGGCCGAGCCTTGCACTAAGCCTGGCACGGTATCCCTCAGTACCCGCGTAAGCTCGTCCTCATGGGATTTAAGAACTTTTGTAGCCAGTTTCATGTCTGTGTCCGCGAAACGGAAGACGGGCTGAATATTCGTCAGTCAGACTCCCGTCAAGGCCCTTTTCAAGACAATCCCACCTTCGACCTATCACGATATACTTTTCCTTCTCTAAGAACTTCGTTGATTGACGATACTGGGTTACGGCCGGACACGACTCCTTGCTCCTCGTCTGTGATATAATCGTTAAGCAAGGTTCGCACTTCGGCTTGGATTGGCGACCAAATCTCAGCTAGTGGAAACAATGACCCCGGCTTTGTCCCTGATGTATCTTTGAAGTCCCTTCGCTGGGGCGGCGTCAACTTGACTGCATAAGCACAGGGTGGATTGACTTACCGATCCTATCCTGTTTGACACTTCGTATATAACCCTGAGGCCTTGCGCAACAGCGTCAAGTTTCGAGTACAGCGTCCAGAACAGATCCTTCATGATCTCCTGGTCTCCACTCTTTGTGGACATTTCCAGGACGGCCAGTCGTAGAGAAGAGGCAGGGAGTAAGTGGCCATGTGTGCCTGGCCGCATACCCAGATATGTTGAGGTGACTGAGACCCCTGAACCCGACTGAAAGTAAACGTCGCTTGGCCTGCCGACACCTGCGTTAGCAGAAGGACCGAGCATGGAAGTACGTCGGCCATATTCAGCCCGTTCTGCGACCTCATCAATGTTGGCGTCTACGAGAGTATAAACCTCTTGAGGAAGCTTTTGAGCCACAATGTCGAGGGCAAGGCCTAGTTTGCCGAGGACAGCGAGGGCTTCCAAGAGTGTCTCCATGTACGTGAATGAGTCTGCTTCCGGGTTTCTGTTCGATTGAGCAGGATTCTGACTGTATGACATTCCAAGAGAGATCCCAGATAGGGACGATCGTGATGGCGCAGAGGAAAGACCAAGAGGAACGCTAGTAGTCGATTGTAGTAAAGGCGTACCGTTCTCGCGGATATTCTGCTCGCTAAAATCGACAGGAGATTCGTTGATACGCAGGTTCAGATCGTCAAGATAGCGGGATAGCCTAGTAGATCGCGAAGTCGGCGATATTGGTGTGCTGGGAACGGACGCTTTGAGAGGGTCAGACGGAGCACCCTCGTCTTCAAACTCGACTTTTTGGACTGAAATTCCATGAGTGAAATCCAGGAAACGATGCATAAAACATACAAGTCTGCTGGTTGGGTTCATAGACTGCCCATCTGGATTCGCACCAAAATGACTTCAGATATAGATGACTATGCAGCTCATCCACAAGAATTTCTCTCAATGCCTGGGGTATTTAGTGTGTATCATATCTGAAAAGTACTGATCGCATACCGTCTCTTGCGTGTTGAGGTAACTTCGTAAGTCCGCCAACGCCCCGATATCGAGCATATCTTGCTTATGAATAAGCTTTAGGCTGCGAACTAATAGGATAGCAGCTTGAAGGAGTCGCTTCTCGGATATGAGACTCTCTAGTGCATCTGGTACAGAGCGGAGGTGTTCTCTACGAGACTTCGTCAGTATATATGCAATACGATCGATGTCCACGAGTTTACCCACATTTGGTCCAATATTCGTAGCATCTCCTCTAGTGTCTGGTTTCTAGTCCAAAGTTGCACTAGATCCCCACGCTTATTACCCAAGCCATCCTTAGCTTCCTGCAGAGCAGAACGTGCTTCAGATATCTGTGACTGGATGCCGGATAAATGATTGAGCAGTGAAGCATGGTGTGGTAATGAGGCTGCAAACGCCTGATAATGCTCTAGGGTAATGGATGAACAAATGTCATGGGCGGGTATAATTGCTTCACATACTGTCAACAGATCCCTTCAAGGCTTTTGACAGCATGACCTTGGTCTGACGGAAGGATGTCATATCCTTTCCACGTGACGAATCATCCAATAGTTGAAGTGCCAAGTCTACAGGGTTGAACTTCACGTATTCAGCCTCAGCATGGGCGACATCGACAACTAGGGCTCACATCCAAGCTGGTGACAGATTCCCACTCGTCCTTAATCTCATCCAAAATAGCTGTATGTGACTGTCATTAAATCAAACCAAACCAAACACTCATACAAGACGCACCATCAATGTCTCCAGCCCTAGGTTTTGTTGCCTTTCTCCCATACGCTTTCTCTTTCATACGTCTTTGGCGGTCACGTTGGATAGCGGCCTCTCTCTCCTTCTCCCTTTGGTATTCGGCATCGTCGTCTGTCATGCCCCGCCGTCGTGCAATCGCGCTTTGGAAAGCCGCCAAAGCTACCGCCTCGCCAGGCGACAGCTCTTGCTCCGAGGCCGGAGATATAGGGCTGAGAAGGCCATTTGTTTGAACATGGCCGTTTGAAGGTGCTGCAGAGGCATTGGCGCGAGGCGGCCGTGGCGGAGGGCCTGACGCATCTGAGCGTGTCGTAGCTACACTATCCCGATAGTAGCGAGATGAGTCCATAGACTGCCTATCAGACGTCGAGTGCTCTGAGACTTGTCTTGCTCTCAGCCCTGAGCGATTGGGACGAGTGGGGATGCCGGAGGGTGGACTAGATGGTCCAGGAAGAGGTGCATTTCGGCTACTGGGCGTGGTCGGTCGCGTAGGCGTTCGGTTAATATTTAATGGGCGGGTAGTATTCGGCGAAGAAGGGACATCGTCATAGTAGTTACTGTTCGGGGTCTGAGGTCGTCGAGCTATGGGAAATGGAGGGGCACGAGACATGTAGAGGATGGGATTTGTCTTGTGGTCGTCGACTTGAGCAACGGGCAAGTGCTCATTCCCGCACGTACTGCCATTTCGGTCCGGACGCTCGCCCAATTTGGACGCCACTGTGGTTTGCAGTTGCCATCACCGCCGCCACGGGTGGTCAGTCGACCGCCATGTCGATCACCTTGCCTGAATTCCTGGAACCTTATGACCATCAGCTGCCTGGAGAGCCTTCAACCCAGCCAGTCAAGTATAGGGCTGCGCTCTTCAGACACAAGCGCATCCCGTCAACAGCCCATGCCTTTTGGTGGCCGGCTCAGACCGGTTCAAACGGCCAAACCTGTTTCGTATTTGTACCCGGTAAGACCCTATACTTTCATTTCCCTGCTTCTACTTGTCAAGCTGGCTCATGGTGGTAGTGTAGGTAACCCGGGGCTATTGGATTGGTACACTCCATTCCTGGCAGCGCTTTACGAGAAATCGCAAGGGCGGTTGAATATACTAGCTCATGCTTTAGTCGGGCACACGCCGAATCTTCAGTCGTGCCACGAGAATATATCCGCTACCACCTTGTCTGCTCAGGTAGAGCATCTGCTGGAAGTTGTAGACGCCGTCAAAGACCGCTATGATCACGTTGTACTTGCTGGCCACAGTGTTGGCTCGTGGATCGCTTTACAGGTAAATATGGCGCACGTTGTCAGGGTAAGATTGCTCATAGTTCAATAGGCGTTGAAGCAGAGGAATCAATCTATCAATGCTATATTCCTCCTCTTTCCGACTATTTCAGGTATAGCTGATACTCCAAATGCACATCGGCTCTCGGTAAGGATGTTAGTACGATTCATATACTATTACTCATTATTTATGTTTAAGCCTCTTTTCAAAGCCCCCATACCCCGCATTGTAGCGTGGTTGTCGCCTTTGACTCGCTTAATTCCAGATCGTATATTCGCTTGGATGTACAGCGACTGGCCAGAGGCTCAGCGGGCTGTATTGAAGAGCTTGACGACATCGCCGAGTACTGTATACGCCGCGCTGTCCATGGCGCACGAGGAGATGCGAGACATCAAATCTCTTGATGGTGACCTACTCCTGAGACACAAGCATCGTTTACACCTCTACTTCGCCGAACAAGATGACTGGGTCGGGAAAAACAAGGATGCAATTATCAAGGTCTTCTGTGACGAGCCCGACGCGATCAAGATTGTACATGGACGGCAGGATATTCCTCATGCATTTTGTATCAGTGAGTAGTTCACGTCGTATTTGTATTTGATCGTACATGTCGTTAACTTGTCACTCGCGGGGTATAGACCATGGTGAAGACATAGCACAACAATGCCACGAGTGGCTTGTTGATGGCGATTTGAGCTACTAGTTGTCGAGGTTATGATATGTGTACGAGATGTAAATATTTCTACAAGGAAGAACCGTCGTACTGCAAGACATAATTTCTGGCCGGAGAAACAGCGGATTAAATGTAAGAGGGGCCATACAAGCGATGAACGTTGAAGCATACCAACAGCCGAGGGTTTTTACAGCAAGCTATCAGCAGAAGAGAAGAATAACGGCCTGTGAGGGCTGATCCCGATAAATTACGCAGTGCACCAGTCCTTCACTGTTGACGATATTTGTGGCCTCGGGAACAAAATCTACAAGGCGGACGGGCAATAATGAGTAAGAGATGAATATTGATGAATGTATATAGTGACGAAGGGGCTCACCCGGGGCATCGCCGATGAACTTGATGAGCCCCTCCGAGTCATTACTTGGTTTAAAAAACACTCAACACTCACAACTAAGGGAAACGACGGACACACTCACTCGTCGTCATATATGCTGGATCTATAGTGGAGGAGAACATGGTAGCTTGTCGATGGGTTAGCGCGCGAGAAAGGAGTGCTTACTAAGCGAGATGGACGCGGCTGCAATATTGCAGGAAGACGCGACTCTCCCTCCACCGCGTCTTTCACGCGATCTCTGTGGTTTCGTCTACTCGGTTCTACATAGGCGACTCCCACAAGCATGTCGGACGATACCTTGGACGTCGACATGCTTGTATCACTTCCACGCGACCATCCATCTGGCGACGACGTGGAGATGTTTCCTGAGGCAGACTCTGAGGGGCCGACCCGCGAGGCCTCCACGCAGGGCACGTCCGCTGACTTGTCACGACTGACCTCGTTGTCGTTGACGGACAAGGAAAAGCCACCGGCAGTGTATGTCGAAGTCCCTTCTCTGCCTCCACAGGCAAAGCTCAAGTACGCAACGGACTTGAAGGAGCGACCCATTACCTCTGATGAAGAGTTCCCCGCGGAGGAGATGAAAAGTATCGTTGGCGAGTACGAAATGGATGGAGACTTGCATTATTTTGTCAAAATGACCTCGGGCATCGCATTCAAGGTAACCACAGTATACCCATTCCAAATGTACAGGTCTTATCCCATTTGTTCAGTTCCCCGCGAAGCATTTTTCGAAGAAGCACCCTCGGATTGTGGAACGTTATGGTACGCTCCTGGAGTCCATAAATGACTTGATTCGCCAATTGACACCACGCTCAGCCCAAGAGAAAGCAGACGGCACCTTGAACCAGTTCGATCCCACCGCGAGCTACATTCACCCGGCATCGCGGGTCAAGTTGACTGTCAAGGTTGGCTCTAATAGTCGACAAGGCTCTGGCCATATGTCGGCGTCTGATGACGAGCTTGCAATAAGTTACGGGGAACCGTCTTCTTCAGAACGCGAGGATGACGCATTCACCGACGAGGACAGTGATCACAAGCCCCTGCGCAGGTCGTCAAGGGCCGTTACCACGGCGAAAGTGTACAAGAAGAGACAGACCACCCTTCCCTTCAGCCCCAAGAAGACTCGCTCACGCCAAATTATCTCACTCGTTGAGGATGACGAAGAAGAAGAAGCAGGAAGTGTCTCATCCCGTCGAATCACTCCCGTTGTTCCACGACGGTCGACACGTTCTACGAAACCAGCTCGCGAGAGCCTGGATGATGACGGCTTCATAGATGACGAAGATGACGAAGATGACTACGAGAATACTTCGAGAGGCAAATCACGCTCAGCCAAAAAGAAGGGTCCAGCCAAGAGAGCGCCACGCGGCTATGGAATCGTCAATGGTCAATCGAACCCATTTGATGAGGACTCTGGCGTCATGGCTCACCGAAAGAACTGCGAGAAGTGCGAAAGGGAGCCTACTCAGAAACTTCTCCAGAAAGCCAAGAAGCTCAAGCCTCGAAAGAGAAAGACGGAAGACGACTTCGAGGATGCCGAGAACGAACAAGACCGAATTGCCAGTCTCGGAGGCTGGGTTCGATGGTATTCAGCTTGTCGTTTTATCCGGTCATATTTCTGACAAGTTTGCCTCTAGCCTTAGATGTCCTGTCGTTGCTCACTGGGGTTGTTTGGCTAAGACCCAACGTGATGAAATACTCAAGGCAATTCACGAGAAAGATTTGGCCAAGTGGGAGGTTGCTAAGGCTAAACATACTGAAGACGTAGAAATGTCACAGGACGACACCTCTGACCTTCCTATGCCGAAGAAACGCTTAGGTCTTGAAGCGAATGAGACCACCGAATTCGTATGTGGATCCTGCATGAAAGGAGGCATCTGCATGATCTGCAAAGATGTAGCCATACAACTTGGAGGTGTCCTTGCGTCTGCGAATAGTTCGGCCACCCCATCGAATTCTGCCCCCGTTGCTGCCCGGGACGATGTTGTCACGTCCGACCACACCATGGACGATGTCGAATCGCCAACCACGGAGCACGAACTCCCTAACATTGGAGGAGATGATCCGAAAGAACTACTCTACCGCTGTCGGACATGCAAACGGCTCGCTCACTATGCTCACCTCCCTCTCTCCCGTTTTGCTGACCCCTCCGAGAAATACACCGCGGAAGACCTCGCTCAGTATTACCAGGCTAACACCAGCTGGCAGTGCGCGGATTGTGTCTCGTTCACTTACAATGTTGAACATATTCTTGCCTGGCGTCCCTTCCCAGCGAATGCTGTCGAGACATCCTGCACTCCTGGCGAGCCTCCCAATTTCAAGGCACAACTGCCGAGGGAATACCTGATCAAGTGGGCTGACCGCAGCTACAAGCGGGTGCACTGGGTACCACACGGATGGCTCCTTGCGACCTATCCGACCAAGCTAAAGAACTTTCTCTCCAAAGGACCCCATATTCCCTTGCTTCCCGAATCAGTGGCAGACGATGCTGTTGATTCCCTTGATCCTGCAGGGGCCGGCCCCGCCTTTGGGAATGACGACGAGGAGATGTCTGAGATCAGTGACCCCGCGCGAAAGAATGAGGAGGACGACTCGCTATCGCTCACTCCGTTACCCGACGCGGAGAAAAGAGTCCCCCCTGGATGGAAGACGGTTGACCGCGTTCTCGATGTCCTGCTGTGGAAGACTAAAGCTCCCCCGAAGAAGTCCGTAGGGAAAGGGAAAAAGGCGAAGCGTACCATCATGGTCAGTGACGATGAAGACTCTAGTCACCAAGTCGAGGAGTTGCTTGACCAAGATACTCTGGTTGAGCGCAAGTATGCTTATGAGGATGGTGAACAGCCTAGCGAGGGCGCTACTGAGTCGATCGAGGAGTTCGAGGAGCGTACAGGCAGAGAACTTCGCGAAAGTGACGTCGACCGCGTCGCATGGGGTTTCTTCAAGTGGTTCGGACTCGGATATGAAGAGGGTAAGGTCCAAATCTTATGTTGCATACTTGCCTTACATTGATTTTATTAGCTACATGGGACTCGCCGTCCCCTCGAGGAAAACCCGGCTGGCGAGCATTCGAGGATGCTTTCCGCCGTTTTCTTGCTGCCAGAGTAGTGAATGTCCCGGCACTATCACGCAGCGAGTACAAGCAGTTCGACGAGCGACCGAAGAATACCTTCATGAAGAAGTACAAGTTTACTACAGACTCCCAGCCTCAACTTGGTCAAGACGCGCAGTTCAAGTTGATGCCGTTCCAGGTGGATGGCGTGAACTGGCTGATCAACAACTGGTGGAACCTTCAGCATTGTATTCTTGCAGACGAGATGGGCCTGGTAAGCTGTCGTCTGGCTAAAAGGCTACCTTGGCATTTATCCGATTCTAGGGTAAAACCGTACAGATAGTCACATTCCTCGGTAAGATCATACAGGGTTGGGAAGGCTTATTGCCGTCCACTGCACACCCTGCCCTCGTCGTGGTCCCCAACTCCACTATCACAAACTGGGTGCGCGAATTCGAAAGATGGGCGCCATCTCTCCGCGTTGTGCCGTTCTATGGTGATGCCAAAGCTCGAGATGTCATCCGTCAGTATGAGCTCTACCATCCGACCAAGGCAGCGAAGACTACAGGCGCCAAGTTTCATGTTCTCGTTACCACCTACGAGACGATTACGAATGCCCGAGATGTCGGCACCTTGTTCAAGGGTATGCCCCGGTGGGAAGTCCTGGTCGTCGACGAGGGCCAGCGGTGTGAGTCAATACATTGTTCATCTAGTATACCCTTTCTTACGCTCTGTTTAGTGAAGAGCGATGCTAGTCTGCTCTTCAAAAAGCTCAAGGAGCTCAACACGATCCACAGGGTCATTCTTACGGGTGTAAGTCGCTCAAGCCTATCCTCTTCTCCGCCCTGATCCTGTGAGTCAGACACCTCTGAACAACAACATCCGCGAGTTGTTCAACCTGATGAACTTCTTGGACCCTACGGAGTGGAACGATCTAGAGAACCTGGCAAAGGAGCATGAAGTCTTGGACGAAACGAAAATCAAGGAGCTTCATAACAGACTCCGGCCATATTTTCTCCGCCGAATCAAGTCTGAAGTGCTTCAGCTTCCACCGAAGGTATGCACCATCGATTTCAAGCGAATCGAGAGAACGCTCACCACTAGTGCAGAATGAGGTGATCGTTCCTGTCAGCATGACTGCACTTCAGAAAGAAGTGTACAAGTCCATTCTTAGTGGGTACTATTCACTGATGCTGCTTCGTCCGCAATTTTAACTGCAGCACCTCAGGTCAGAATGTGGAGGTATTGAAGAGCATTGCCCTTTCTGCGGCTGGCACTAAAGTGAATACTGCCGTCAAGAAGTCGAACATGAACAATGTCCTCATGCAACTTCGAAAGCAAGCGAACCCCTATATTTTCCTTCACACGCCTGTAGTTAACACTGCTTTAGGTGTCTGCAGCATCCTTACCTCGTCTCACAAGACATCGAACCAGTAGGACTATCGCCGGTGGAATCCCATGAGAAGCTCATCGGAGCCAGTGCCAAGTTGCTGATGCTTAAGAGCATGCTACCAAAACTCAAGGAACGTGGCCATCGTGTTCTTCTCTTTAGTCAGGTGTGTTCGCGGCCCAGTAGACAATTATTCGCTATAATGTTACTGAATGGGTGCAGTTCGCCATAGCACTGAACGTCATTGAAGACTTCCTCATCGGAGAAAGGATCAAATACCTTCGTCTTGTATGCTCGTCCTACCCACACATAGCTGGTGTTCCTAGCTGACCCTGCGGCTAGGATGGTAATACGAAGCAAGTCGATCGTCAGAAAGGGATGGACGAATTCAATAAGCCGGGTTCTGACGTTTTCATCTACATCCTGAGCACACGGGCGGGTGGTGTTGGCATTAACCTGACGACTGCCGACACCGTCATTATATTTGATCCTGACTTCAACCCGCATCAAGTGAGCGCGGTCGTCTATTTTATAGTCCTTCGACTTACTGACTCTCTTCTTCAAGGATTTACAGGTCCGTGGAGTGCGTTGAGACTATAGATCAGGGTCTAACGGTATCATAGGCGATTGCACGCGCTCATAGATTCGGCCAAAAGAAGACTTGTCTGGTCTTTAAGTTCATGGTGAAGGAGTCAGCGGAGGGTATGAGTAGCTCCAACCGTTTCTGGCTTGCAAGCACTGAGCTGTTCACAGAGCGCATCATGCAGACTGGAAAGAAGAAGCTCGTCCTCGATCATCTGATCGTCCAGAACATGGATGATAACGACGGTGAAAAGGACGTGCAATCTATCCTCTTGTTCGGCGCGCAGACGCTCTTTGAGCAGGGCGATGCTCAGTCAGCCAAAGACATCCACTGTGAGCAAACTTTAAATTATCAAATGATGATCCTACATTCTTGTCGCAGATTCCGAGAACGATATCCAGCACCTGATCGAGAAGACGGAGAAGGAAGGCGACGAGCAGGAGCCGGCCACTGGGGAGGGAGGTGGATCTTTCTCGTTTGCCAAGATCTGGTCCGCAGAGCAGGATGTCGAAGACACACCGGACGAACGGGCGCAAGAAGATGCGTGGGCACAAACCCTTGCTCGTATCGCTGAGGAACGTTTGAAAGAGCAAGCCAAGGAAGCCACTGGCCGAGGTGTACGCCGAAAGGCAGCCGCGATATTTCCTCAGGTGCGCATCAGTACCTTCTGGAGTGTAGGCCGAGGCTGATCGACTTCTCAGCAAAATCTCGACGTGCTCGACACACCTGGGAAGGACAAGGGCAAGAAAGGCAAGGGGAAACAGCGGGCCAACCATTCCGACGACGACGAGGCTTTCAACTTGTCGGACATCGAGGAATCCGATGGTCAAAGTGTCGGATCTGTTCCAGCTTCTGACGACCTCGACATAAGTCTGACCGATAAACTTATCGAGGACAAGAAGAAGAAGAATAAGAAGATTGACGTCCAGGGCTCTCCTTCTAGCGTCCCACTATCCTCCATCCAAAATCAGCTCCAGGTTGATCAGACCTGTGGGCTGTGCGGCACGGAGCACCCAAATCGCCCTTGCTACTTGACTGAAAGCTCTGAGAACCTGGCCGAGTACCGCAGGATTTTGACCACCATGGACAGTAACGAGTCTATCGAAGCTCGCGTGAGTGCGCGCGATCCTCAGGGGTGGCTTTGCGATTCTGACTTCCCGTAGCGTGCTGCCGTCGCCGTTATCGACGAGACCTTGCATAAACGCGGCAAGATGAAACTCATCATCAATCAACCTCTCCACCCCGTCGAACGGCCGTCTACAGTCAGGCAGCCTCAGCCAAAGACATCTTCTCGCCCTAGCACCACTCCGGTCGCTACGGCAAAGCCGAGCCTGTCTGCACCACAGACACACCCGATGGCAAACGGTGCTGGTATTGTTCGATCGAATGGACAGGCTAGCGCAGACAGCGTAGCAGCTAGCAGCAAGACTTTAGTGGCCAAAGCATTGCCCAAGCCTCGTCCCAGGGCTCCTGCGGAGGCCGGACCAAGCTCCCGACGGCCCCCTTCTCCAGTTCACGCAGACGAGCCCCCAAGGAAGAAGGCCAAGGAAAGCTCTGGGATCCTGCCTTGCCCGGTCTGTGGCCAGGCATCCATCCATCCTGCTGGACAGTGTCCAATCATCAAGGAGGGACCTGAGAGGTGCGTCAAATGCAGACTGACGTGCGTCACCGGCTCCGTTGACTCATTGTCCCGTAGGATCGAGACGGAAATTCGGAGGCTGCGGAAAGACCCGACGAAGACGGATGCGGTCGCCAAGCTCCAGCGCATTCTGCTGAGGCTGCGAAGCCGCCCTTCGTAATATTTTCCCACTGCTTGATATAGATTGTATATTCGACTCGTTGTTAATACCTATACGCTAGTCTCATTTGTACCGCAGATATCTATTTGTGCTTACTTCTCGGCTCTACGTTGTTCGGCTCGGAGTGGCGTAAACGCGATGCGGTGGGCGTCAAAATTTGACTTAGCGAGGGCGCCTGGGCGGGAGCGTGGCCTGAACTTGACATGAACGCTCACCCTTGCCCCCTGGTAGCGGTCTAGATATAAATTGGCGGTGACCTCTCTGCCAATTCTCTCCGAATATCTCCGCACATTTTGATGGTCAAGGCTCAAGTCAAAGGCCTAAGCATGCAGTCAGATTCATATCAGTGGAATACAGGTGCGTAGATCGTTTGTGTCTAGCATCGCTGGCCTTTCCTCACACCGAATGGCGGCACGTGGCTCCCTAGGTTCTACTACTATAAAGCCTTCTCAGCCCCCATTGCAGTCTCCACCACCCCCCAGTCTGAAACGCCATCGCTCACCGTCTCTGGGAACGATGGACATCTCTACTCCCCCTCCGCTCCCTACCCTTCCCAAGCTGACCGGCGAGATCATTCTCGAGGTCTTCACGCACAGATCTCTTCGATTCCCAGGTGCTCCCATCGACGAGGACTCCGAGCACGGTGACAACGAACGTTTGGCCGTGCTCGGCGAGAAGGTGCTGGAGGCTGCTGTGACTGACACCTTGTTCAGGAAGAGGCCGATGCTGAAGGGCTCCGATATCGAGGTGCGTGAGAGTGGCCGTATACCCTTGACCCTGACATTGACTGCGCATTCTTTTGCAGAAACGCCGAAAGGAGCTGCTCTCCGCAAAGAACATCGAGCAATGGATTGTCGGCTACAAGCTGCGCGACAAGCTGCGGTGCAGTCCCGATGCGGTGCAAACCCTCCAAGAGCCACTCGTACGTCGTCGCTCCCTTTGTTCGATGGACACGGATTCAGTGCCACCCAGGAAATTTTACTTCTATTCAATTCTTATGTTGGCGCTGTGTACGCTACGCAGGGTATGCATGTCATCGTGAACTGGGTCGGTGCGCTCGTAGACCCGGACTACGTCCCGGCATCCCAGTCTGATGTTGACATGGATCCCCTGTACAATGCGAAGAAATTCAAGCTCGAGCAGTTCAGCCCCGCCCTCGCTGCCACTCCCGAGCCGATGATTCCTCCGCCGCCGCCGCCCCTGGGCCCGCCCCCGCCGCTGCCGCTGCCGCCGATGATGTCCAACCCTCTGGCCCCGGCCCAGCCGAACACAGCCTTCCTCCCCCTCTTTAACCAGACTGCGAATCAGCGGAGAATGTTCGTAGAGTATCCTGCGCAATTCTCCGGTCCTGCGCACGCTGGAAAGTGGAATGTGAAGTGTGTCGGTGAGCAAAACAGGATGAGTTTGTTGCTACGTCGTCATGACACTAACCTATTCTTGCAGTCAACGGTATCGAGAAAGGCTCCGGTGCCGGCGCCAGCAAGCAGCTCGCCAAGGAGGAAGCTGCCAGACAGGCCTATTTCGCTATGGGCTGGGCTCCGCGTTCATCTTGACGGCTTGGGCCTCTACCGTCATGGAGGCCCATGTTCGTAACATCACTAGCATGGATCCAGGATCTCACATTTGTATGGTTGTCGTCTGGTAATTCAGCGAGGCCTATATCGCAGAATTTGCGATATGGGCCTGTGATCTGAATGTTGTGCTCTACCGCAGTGGGCACTTGAGTTGCTAGACCGCAGGCTTACATCTGACATCGACAAGGGTAATTGGGTGCGAGATCCTTCTCCGGAAGCTCAGGCTCTCGCTCACTGGGAGACCGTGCTTTGTCGAAGGTGGATCTCACCTTCATTTACGTGCAAGTTGATCAAAGAGCTCTCTGAGCAACTGTGTGATACTGGGTGGCATGCTCTTCATGTTACGCGCGCGGAGTCCAGCCACGACTCGAACCACGACTGGCAACTCTCTTGTACGAAGGCTTTGTCCTACTGCGTTTGTCACTTTGTGTAGTTAACCCGCGTACCCGCTAATGGTTGATATATCTTGTAACCCATCCCAGAGCTTGAACCCCTCTATCCTCTGTAACTGCTGTACAGGTGCAACAAATGCCATCGGCTGGACAACAGACGTCCCGTCGATGCCGATCAAGAACTCGCCCGCTGATTTTCCATTCACCCACACCGCCGTGTTGTTTTGCGTACCCTGAAGAATGATCTCGGCAGCGCCCACCTTCTGGTCCAGGACGAAGCCAGGTAGGGAGTACAGAATGTTTGTCGAGTTGAACGAGAGCGTGTGGGTGCCGCCCTCCGCAGCAGTCACGCCGAATGAGGTGTCCGGCCCCGAGAGCAGGACACCTGACGCGTTCACACGACCCGCGGAGATGAGGAGGGTGTAGTTCGCACCCTTGCTTCCCAACGGCGTGTCGACCATTCCATTCGCAACATGAGCGTCGTATCCGTTTCCGCTCAGATCCTTTATCGGCGAGCCAGGTTTTTCCGCTCCGGACAGACGGTATTCCACGATGAGGGCTGAGTTGCTCGGGATGCGCCTATCGAGGTTCTGGCCCGGGGCATGGGCTTCGAGCGCGGGATAGGCTTGTAGGAACTGTGCGTGGGTGAGGTGGTTTGGGCGCGCCGCAGCTTGCCAGTTGGCGGCAGCGATGACAGGGACGCCCTCCTTCACCGCGTAGAACGCTTCGAGCGGAGTTGAGGCATTCGGCCCATGGTCATTCCAGACGGCCTAGTAGAGTGGGAACTTTAGCGTGCAAATGGGGCCACATTTTCCAACACCCACAATGATAGATCCGGGCAGTAGTGGCTCTGTTATACTAGGATTGTTGGATGCGTTGCCTGTGCCACATAGTTAGCTCGATATATGGCAGAGTCACCACAGCGTAGAGGTACCTCTATCGAAGACATGGGGATCCCATATACCTCCAGTGTCGACGTTGGCACCATCCCACAATCGCGTCTGGTTCAGACGTTGCGGGTAGGACCCCTATATGCGCATGAAGCAGAACTCTCGTATCAATGATTGAGTTCTGCAAACGAAAGGCCTACCGGAGTCGGGGGTGACTTCATTACTATATAGTGAATCGAATCCTCGCTGTCAAACGAGGTTCCGTCATGGTCTCTAGCCATGAGCCTGACTGGGAAACTAACCTGTTTAGGACTTCGTATCCGTCACGAATGAGCCCGAACGGATCTCCTTCAAAAAACTCCCTGCCAGTGGATATCTAGTGAGAAAACATCACAGAGCGTCAGAAACGGTTTGCTAACCAGTGCTGTTTGATGATCTTTTTGCTGACAGACGTCGTGTTGGATGGTTCGTTCGTGCTCCAAAGGCGGATCTGTTTTCCGGACTCTATCTGCACGAAGTCGGACTACAATCACAATTGAGCGAGTTGGGTTAGAACCTAAAATCACAAAAGCATACCATTTCATTCACAAAGTTATCGTAGTCGTCTGCCAGACTAGCATCGTATTCGTCGGCTCCAATATGCACTTGTTCTGAGAAAGTGGCTAGTTAGTCGCCTTGACACCGCTCTCCGCTGCAACGCCATACTAGTGTGGAACCATGGGAGGAACTCTGAACAGTTACGTTAAGCCAAGGCGCCACTCTACTGGCGCACATGGGTAACACTCGCCTCGCCATATGTCTTTCACCGTCGGTACCGTCTCGGGTACAGTCAGATTGAGTAATGTAGGATCCGAAGAGAGCGCAAGTTCTGGTTTCCATTGGGTGATCACGAGAGCATGCCCAGGCTTTCAAGGCGGTGAGCTTGGGGTCCTTGCACGCTGTCGACATATCCAGGTACTCACGGCTTCAATCTCCGGAACGATCTATGCTCAAAGCTATCAGCGAATTGATATGGAGTTATTAGATTCTTCGTACTGTGACGCCTCGTAAAGCGCAGCTCTGCTGAAGATCATCGAATTCGGCTCTGGAGTAGGTTTCGTTCACGAAAGGCGTAAGACCGGCGAACGACGCGTTGTCAGAATGGAGACGAAATCGGGCGTAGGCGTTCGAATGCCCCATGGGATTGATGTTATCGGACAGATGGAGGTGCTAAACACCGGTGTGAGTGATACCGACAGTTAGTGTGGAGAATTCGCTAACAAATTCACTCATCTTGAACCAGGACAAGTATGCACACATCTCCTTCAGAAACGGTATAGGATACCAGTGACGTCCGACATCTATCCAACGGTCAAGACGATAATGTTTCCACCTGTAGTGGCTGCTTACCGAGCATGAGTCCCCGGGTTGACCAGTCCGGCTGGTCGGCGATTGCAGAACTCGGAAAATGACCTTGAGTCTGAACAAGCCCCTGCAACAGTGTTCGCGTGGCCCAAAATACGCCTTTGGCTCCGGCACCCGTGATGGTTACGCCTGTAGGCGTCACGACCATCTCGTACCCTTCGGAGGTAGGCGATCCGTTAGCAGTGGTGCTATTTACTTGCGGCGATATCGTAAGAAAAACATGGCCTGGGAGAGATGACACCTTTGAAGCCGGGATCAGGGAGGTTGTGACCTTGACATGAGGAAAGAGCTCTTTGACGTCTGCAGCAAATATGATGGCAAAGGCATCCAGCGTGGGCGGTATCAGGGTAAGACCGTTGTCCAGTGTCGAGTTCGCGACTGCTGTGTCTACGAAGATGTGGAGCGAATCACCGAGGATGAAGTCACCTTGTGTGTGTGGTTGAATGGAATGCACGGCGGGAACCAAAGGCGGCACAGGTGTTGTGATGGTCAAACGACCGAGGAGGGTAGGTATGAACGAGGCAAAGACCGGCCATCTCGGGAAAAACACCATGTCTTACACTGACACTGCTTATTCAATAAGATGCTATCTAGGAATGAGATTTGAGAAGGGACCTACTAGGCCGTTAATTTATAAGCATAGATATTTTAGTCAGCCGATTATTCGTTGATAGAATCGACGGAAGATCGGTCATTACAACGCGGAAAAGGATGGGTGCGTATACTTGCCTGTTTAATGAGAAAGTGAGAGCCCCTTTGGTGCTTCAGACACGTCCACTCGAACCTTTTTGTAGAGCCATACGGGAGATACGATTAACAGTGAGATCACAGAGCACGCAGTCAGAATTATAATCAGACCTTCTGGATTTCTATCTTGCGTGTACGTGACCGCAAATCGTGGTAAGACCGTGATACGAAGGCTCTCTAGCAAGCGTGTGATGCTAGATATCGATACATGTGCGCCATGCTGCAGACGAGAAGTCTTCCCGGCCACGACGCGGCACGGTTGCCTGAACAGCTGGTCGAGAATCTCGGAGCGTCGGTCCACAGCAGGTCCTCTCCGTGCAAGGACGTAGGGAGGCGGTCTATCGTCGCTGCCAGGGATTTGCCGACTAGCTTTTGTGGAGCTGACCATGCTACTCAATAGCACAAGAGGACGAAAAAGGACTGAAGTTCGGGCGCAGTCCGAGCGCGAATCCCATTCTACCAAAGACGTCAATGTGCCAAGGTCGTATAAATCAAGCTCACAGTCCATGGACGTGCGGATGAGGGTGAACCCTGAACACGTTTGCAGTGAGCAGTGTGCCGAACGCACGCCCATGACGTAGCAGAGAGAGCGTCATGCAGGTACAGGGCGCTGTTATCCTGTAACTTGTGGGGGCGCAGGTGTAGGTAAGTTTGATGTGGGCGCAAATGCTCGTGCTACTGTGGTATGTTTTCGTTCAGTTGTCCTGAGATTTTAGGTGAGAGGCCGCGCAGAAAACGCCATTATGATTAATCTGTACGGATATCTGGAAAGTGCGAATTCGGGCTGTACAAGCGTGGCAATGACGGGCGTTGAGCGCAGGTTGGTTCTGTGGGCGTGTCTGAGTCATACCAGAACGGGTATGTTAGTCAGGGCGCGACTCTGGCTTGAGCGTAGATTCTGGGTACATATAAGGGTTGGCCTGTGAGGGGGCAGTCAAGAAAAGGAGGAGGGCCGCCCGAAGAGTCTATCTCCGTAAGTAAACCAGCAACGACTCCGGCTATTACTCAGAGTAGGACCCCGGAGACTCTTTCTTTGTCACGTGTGGTCTGTCAAGCCTTTTGCTTACGCGCTCCGAAAAGCAGAGCCTCTTCAAATCGCCAGGCTCTTCCGAGACCACCGACCCTCTCCCTGTCTGCTACAACGCCCTCCACGTCGTCAAAGACGTCCTCCTCGTCCGCCACATCGCCCACACCTGCTTCCGCGATGTCCGACATGATGCAACCACCTACCCTTGTCTCTACCACCGCCGCACCCTCGTCTACACATTCAAAGTCTAATCCTATAGACCTCACTCTCGAGGACGAGTCAGACTACTCTTCGCGCTGCGACAGGAAGACCAAACGGATATGTCCTGCGAGCCGATCCTTTATGGCCACGAACGACGTGTCCCAGAATCTCAATCACCTTCGGCTCGAGCCCAACCACTCGGGTATGTCTCCAGCTATGGCGGCGTTTTCGTTACCCTCAGAGATGGCACCCTCTGGTCATCCTACACCTTCGCCGTGCCCTCCGCCAGCTATCTCTACACCTCATCTTGTAACCCCACTCTTGCGTCCTGCCGCGTTCACTGGACCCTCCAATTCCTCCGCTTTCTTCCTCAGGCCTCAGCCCCAGGCAGGGCCGTCTTACATAGCCTCCCCAAAGCCACAGCTCAATCCTCTAGCGTATCCCGCACAGATGTGCTCACCCGCCCAGATACCCTACCCGCCTCAGTCGCATCCACTGGACGCTTCGCGTCAAGTAATTGATCTCACGAGTTCGCCTTCACCGCCCCCGATGTCACGTCCATCTTCTCAGCCCCCACCACAAGTTCAACAGCAGCCGCCATTACCTGCTGATATGCCACCAAAGACTCCTGTCTGTATCGGGCAGTTGACCGTCACTGCGCTCGTGCTGTACCCTATAGGCTATCTCCAGCCACAGGGTGCTAATGCACCTAGCGACGCAGAGTGGGCGCCGATTCGCATGAATTACGAACACAATGCCGCGAGGCCGGACAGCACCGATACAATTCATATTCGTACACCGAATACGTCTAACGCGAAAGGCGAGAGCGTGCCCGGGGAGAGCTTCGGTGTGGTCGAGCAGAAGGTCGCAACGTACCTGGGACCTATGC
Source organism: Phlebiopsis gigantea 11061_1 CR5-6 (assembly GCA_000832265.1). Classification (NCBI taxonomy): domain Eukaryota; kingdom Fungi; phylum Basidiomycota; class Agaricomycetes; order Polyporales; family Phanerochaetaceae; genus Phlebiopsis; species Phlebiopsis gigantea. The sequence continues at coordinate 313,050 of KN840442.1, read as the reverse complement.
TTGGTAAAGGTCTCATCCGGTTAGACGGGAAAGTGCGCCGCGGCCCGTCAAATGTGAGCATGCGCAAATTCGTCAACGAAATTCCCACTGACGCCATCGTTAGTTACCCATACTGCCGTTATCGCTATTGGTGTACACGCCAAAGGGTAACATTACCGCCGTCGCGAACTATCTTCATACGCGCGGTTTATTCCTAGATCACCCCTCGATTCCCTCGGACGTGCAGCGTTTGAAAACGCAGCATTACTATAACCCACACAATCCCCCACCCGGCGGTCACAGACAAGCTCTGTTGGGACCTAACAACCGCCCAGGATATGCGGGACCTGGTGGTGCAGCGGCCGGGCGGTGGAATGCTATGGGAAAGAGTGTCGAGATTCAGAGGAGTCAGGTGGATGAGTTGTTCAAGAGTATGAAAGATGGAGATGAGCTGCCGGAAACCGAGCCAAGTATGTTCTGATATTCGAAATACCTACTCATAGGAGACAACCCATTGCTAATTCTTGGATCTACAGCGTCAGAGGTTGCCACGACACTGTACCCGCACCAAAAGAAGGCTCTTACGTTCTTGCTGGAGCGGGAATGCGAACTTACTGGTTCAACAAACGGTTCTCTATGGCAAGACAGGCTTAATCCTCTCAGTCATGAAAGATCGTGGTTCCATCTCATCACGCAGAAGGAAGTTTTCGACCCTCCATCTCCCACAAAGGGTGGCATTCTTGCCGACGATGTAGGTAACATCATTCGTCCCCTCGATGCAAAATTGACATATCACGTTACAGATGGGTCTTGGGAAGACCATCTCCTGCGTCGCGCTGATAGCAGCTACATTGCAATCGGCCCGAAGCTTTGCTGCCGCACCGCTGGAGCCTCCGCAGCCTCCCCCGCCACCCGAGGCCGCACTGTCCGCTGACCACTTCGCAGGAAGCGTCTGGGGTATGCCGCCGGGATCCTCCGAGTCTGGGATGTCCGTGAAGAGCAAGGCAAAGGCCGCGAGACAGAGCGACAAACTGGAAGCAGAGTATGTCCGCCAGTACAGACTGAAAGTGAAGTCGCGGGCGACTTTGATCGTGTGCCCGCTTTCCACGGTTGTCAACTGGGAGGAACAGTTCCGGGAACATTGGAGAGGCGAAGTCGAGGTGTTCGGAGGGTCGGGGGCGCTGTGTCCTTCGCTGGCCGCGCCCGCCGCCGCTGCGACGCCGTCTTCTTCGCAGAGTTCGGCCCCTGACGTCAAGCCTATTATAAGCCGCAGTCGCGAAGGAACGCCTCTCAAAGTTTACGTGTATCACGGGAACTCCAGGAAGCCCGATCCAGCGTTCCTTGCGGACTTCGACGCAGTTATCACGACATATTCGACGCTCGCCGTCGAGTTCTCTAAGCAGTCCAAGAGCCTCGAAGGCGCCGACGAGGACGAAGACGACGCTGGCGCTAGCAGCGATGGGTTTGTGGAGACGGACGAGCGGGGGAACCAAGTCATCAAGCTGGGGAAGTCGAAGAAAGCCAGCGCCAAGAAGAGGAAGAAGGCGTGCGGTTCTGCGACGGAGGTTAGCAGTCCGCTGCAGAGCGTCTACTGGTTCAGAGTCGTTTTGGACGAAGCCCAGTAAGCAGCCGTCTCTCGTGCCCATTGATCGTATCTGACCTATCGTCCAGCTCGATCAAGGAAGTCAGCACGGTCGCCTGCCGCGCGTGCTGTGATTTGATCGCCGACCGTCGACTGTGCCTCACCGGTACTCCCGTCCAGAACAAACTTGATGACGTCTATGCCTTGCTCAAGTTCCTGCGGCTCGATCCGTTCGACGAGAAAGCTGTGTGGACCGAGTACATCGGGAGCCCCGTCAAGTATGGCCAGGCGCTGGGTGTTGCACGCCTACAAAGCATCATGCGGTGCATTACCCTCCGGCGAACGAAGGAGTCGAAGGCGGAGAATGGGCAGAGGATCCTCTCGCTCCCGCCGCGCAAGGACGAGATCCGATACCTCAAGTTCGACGAGCAGGAGCAGGCCATCTACGACCAATTCTTCTCCGAGTCCAAGGCGGAGTTCAACGAGCTTTCACACAAGAACGAGCTCATGAAGAATTATGTCGGTATCCTCCAGAAGATCCTGCGTCTTCGCCAGATCTGCGATCACTACGAGCTTGTGATGAACAAGGGCCTGGGTCTCATTGGCGACACCCCGAACTGGGAAGACCTTGCCGCCGTCATTTGCAAGGAGGGACTCGATGTTCAACGGGCGACTGCAGTCTTCAATCTGCTCCGTGAGGCCGGTACTGCGCAATGCGTCGACTGCGGCTACGAAATGGGTATCGCACCTGACGATGCGGAAGGCGACGCCTGTGGACCATTAGATGGAGAGCCTGCGAGGCGGGGGAGGAAGCCCAAAGCTGCAGCATCCCGGGCGTCGACGCGCCAGAGCAGCCCCTCGAACCTCGCGCATGCCATCCTCACGCGCTGCCAGCACCTCTTCTGCATCGGTTGTTTCCGCAACTCGTGCTGCCCGGCGGCGGATAAGCGTAGCTGCGCGGTGTGCCAGGTACCCCTTAATGACCAGGACTTTGTCGACCTCATCCCCAGCAGCCTCACCATGGAGCCACTGTCGGCGAAGAAGAAGGCAGGCAAGCGGGAGAAGAGGCAAAAGGGCATGGTCACGTTTGAAAACCTTCACATGTCGACGAAGATTAGGGCCCTTATCAACGACCTCATGCCGTTCTCGAGGGCCAACAAGTATTCCACAAACTACGACCCCAACTCGCTCGACGTTCAGATGATCGACAGCGATGGTAACACGATCGACGAGGGCCCGGTAAAAACCGTAGTGTTTTCGCAGTGGACGTCTATGCTTGACAAGTACGCGCTCTTTCGATACTAGCAATATCCATCGCTGACTGTCATCTAGAGTGGAGGACGCGCTGGAGGCAATGGGCATCCGCTACGATCGTCTGGACGGCACTATGAAGCGCGACGAGCGTACGCGTGCAATGGAAGCCTTGAAGCACGACCCAGGCTGCGAAGTGCTCTTGGTCAGCTTGAAAGCCGGAGGTGTCGGTCTCAACCTCACGGCTGCCCAACGCGTATATCTGATGGACCCTTACTGGTGTGTTTGACATCCTGTCGTAAACGAGATTCCGCGCTCATGTTCGTTCGACTCTAGGAATCCCGCGGTGGAGAATCAAGCTGTCGATCGTATCGTGAGTGTTTGCATGTCCTCGACTATCTGCGGATGCTGATGTCTCTTTCAGCATCGCTTGGGCCAAACTCGCCCAGTGACTACGGTCAAACTCATTATCGAGAAGTCGATCGAAGACCGTCTGCTGGCGGTGCAGGCCAAGAAGACCGAGCTGGCCAATATGACTTTGAGCCAGAACTATACCAAGGCTGAGATCCTCCAGCGGCGCATGGAGGAGCTCAACCAGCTGTTCGGCTGAGCGCAGGATCCGTACTTATCTCTTTTATTTTGGGATCGTGGTCTTTCTTGCTACTTGCTATCCTCGCTGTTCGCCTCGCTTTGACACTCATAGATGTGTGATGTAGGACATTCCTCCCGTACCGTAAAGATTATCAGCAATATGTAGTACTATGTGACATGGATCAGAAGGCAAAGTGGGCGACGTTCTTGCGCCGCCCGAGTGCGTACACGAGGATCTGCGCGACGAAGAGCCCGATGGTCACGCCAGATGCGACCTGGATCATGCGCAGGCCCAGCTGGAACGTGTCAGAGTACTGCTGGGCGGCCGTGCGGTAGTTCGAGATGAGCCCGCCGCCGTTGCCGATCGCCGACTACGTACACGCTGTGAGCAGCAATGTCCATATGCACGGAGCAGGGGGAGGAAGAGCGCACCGGTACGAGGAAGAGCACGCCGGTGATCATGGACGTGAACGCAGTGCCACCGCCGAGGCGGGACCAGATGTTGCCGCAGAGGCCGATGACGACGGCGCCGAGCGCGGCGATGACGGAGAGGTGGTCGGACACGTACAGTGTGACGGCCTTGGTCGTCGCGTACGCCGCGCAAGCGAAGAAGACCATCACGGGCAGCTGCACGCTGCGCACGCGCTGGAGGTTCGCGAGCGAGGAGCACGTCGCGTAGATCGGGACGAGGAAGAGCAGCGTCCACCAGGGGAACGGCTGCCGCCACCACGGCCAGGACGGGTCACGGTAGCAGCCTGATGGCGCGTCAGTCCCTGCAGCGCGGCGAGTCCGGGTGTGTCCCTGACGGACCTTTGACCATGAACTCGTTTGCGCTAGTCGTGTCCAGAAATGTGAACGTCCCGGACAGGTCACGCACTTCGGCGGACATGTTCGCGGTGCTGAAGTTCCCGTGGAGGAACTCGGACTCTGCTAAAGCAATCGCGGCGAGGTTGTGTCGGCCATAGCTGCTGACCGCGAGGTACAAGTCCGAGCCGAAGCTGAGACCGAAGCCCTGTGCGGACATCGGGGACATCGTGTCAGCTACCCCGAGGGTAGAAACCAGAGGATGCGGTGAACTGACCAAGAATAGGGTGTAGATAAATGCGTACACCATTCGAAGTGATCCGCACATGATGTTGCGTGAGGTGAGCTCGAGAGCGCTGACCACTAGATGTGGGGTCTCAGTCGAGCCGCATGACGCCGCAGGAAACACTACTTACAAATCGTAAATCCGGGCAGAACCAGGACAACTCCTGCGGACGAAATGGAGCTGTAACAGAACAGGTCACCGTGCAGCGTTCCGAGCAGTCGGGCGATAAACGACACGATGATGGAAACCGAGATTCTGCAGGACTTCAGTCGACGTTTGGAGGGCGCGCGAAGGACCGCACTTACTCGTATACGTTCGCGTACATCGCGCTTTTGGTCGCCACGTTGAGGCCCAGATACTGCAGCACCGACGCGCCGGCGCCGCTGATGAACATGTCCAGCAGCGAGCCCCCGAACGCCGTCGTGCAGATGATGGAGGCGCAGATGAACGCGAAGAGGCAGCGTACCCAGTTTGGGTAGATCGGGCGCGCGCGCAGGAGCTTCCGGAGGCGGTCTGTGCCCTCGCGCACGCCGACCTTGTCGTGGAGCACGTCACGATAGACGAGGTGGACGCGGTGGAGAGAGGTGAGGGCGATGCGGCCGCCGGAGCGGACGAAGCGTGTTTCCGAGACGAGCGTGTTTTGGTCCATGAGGTTTGCGATGATAAGGTTGGGGAGGTGCACGAAGCCGACGTTGACCTGGAGGATGTCAGCCGCAGATATCAGCTGCGACTCGATACGGTGTGAAGGGGCGCCGAATGCCAGGAGGGTTTGGGCGAGGACGAGAATGAAGTCGACGCGGTCTCCGTAAGCTGAATATACGGACTGTGAGGCGACATTGTATGAGAAGAGGGATGTCACTTACGTTCAACATGCTCGTAAATTTCTCGACTCTGTCTTCTCAAGAGGGACACCCTCTCCTTGTAGCTCATCGACGCTCGTGGTTGCAAACCTGCCTTGTCTGCATCTTGAGGTGCAGCCGGCGATGGTACCCCACGAATGATGCTACTCTGTAGGGACGGCACCCTTCCTTTGCTACTCGTCGCCCTGCCTAGCTTTGGCCGGCTGCCTGACGCCTCGTGAGGTTGCTGCACAGAAGCATCCGACTGCACCGTCCGTAGATTAGGCCTCGCGCTGACAGTTCGTTTCTCCGAGCTCCCATAGCTGTCAGAGGCCTTCTGTACGGTGGCGGTCGATCGACGACGCAGAAGACCATTGAAAGCCGCGCCTGGACGTAGAAATGCGCCTCTGCCGTGCGGGTCAAACTCTGAGGGACGGTCGTCGTTACTTCCGATCCGTGGGGTATCCTCTTCATTGTAAGTTTCAGAGATGCGTCGTCGCCTTTCGCGGCTGTACGACGAGGACGAGGGTCTAGACATTCCTGCGCTGCAAGATGGTCAGACGTTGTTCGGCGATGTGTTCCAAGGATCGTGGGTGGTTGGAAAGACTGTCCGCAGAGATGCTGACAGGTCTCTTCCACAGAAAAAGCAAACTGCTGGATGCATGTCAGCCTCAGGCTGGCCAGCGGCTGACCGGGCTAACGACCCGTCAGGAGCCCAGCCTCGATCGAAACGGGCTCATGTTGAGAGAATATAGGAGCAGAGGTGAGTAGAGTGGTTAACGTTTTAACGTTGAAACTCTGAGAGCGTGGATTGAGCCATGTCTCCTGGAGAGCACAGGCGGCGGCGGCGAGCAACTTTCATCGAGCCGGGAATATTCGGCCTGCGCCACAAAGTCGATCGAGAAGTTGATCGCGTCGCGCCACAAACCCCGTCCCCAAATGGGCGTCTCTCTCGTTCCGTGCCTAGCTAGCGAGCCACAGCCAGTCGTGCCTAGGGGTGTGCGATGTCTCGGACAATCAAATTTACTGGGTATCACTGTACAGGTATCAGTACATACAGCTAGCTAAATGCTAAGTACTACAACGTAGCGGGTGGGCGTGGCAGGGACATAACCAACGTGACAACATCATAAATGCAACTACTACAGGAGTTAGTGCAATTGTTTGTGGAGAGAGAGATCTAAAGTGATAGGGGTGGTTGGTATAGTGGCGACACATGGCCTAGTAAACTTTGACCCCGACGAGCAGCCGTATAGACCGGCATGGTTTCTTTATGTCGTTAATCTTGCCTGTTCGCTGTGCGTCGAGGATGGCATCACGAAGGCGTTCTTGTTCAAGGAGCTCTGCTTTCGTTAGAGGGTCTCGCCTCGGAGGAATCCAGCCGTTCAACGACAGCGAGTGCCACATTGATACCCGCACATGCATGTCGCTGTCCACCATGTCAGCAAACTCTGGGCTACCACCGGGTACTAGACTCACTTTCTGTACTGCTCTATCATCGTCTCGAATTTCTGTCGACAGGCCTCGCGATGAAAGTCTCCCGACTCCCAGCCATACGCGAAAAGGATCTCCTTGTTTGTCTCTACCTTGTCCAGCAATTCGTCCCACATGGCTTCCTTGATAGCAAAGACCAGCCCAACAGCGCGATTCAGTATGATGAACAACGTATGCTCGTCGAGGTTTTCCAGGTTGCACTGCGGGTAGAGCTCGATGCCGGTAGCTCCTCCTATCTGCGTGCCGTCCTCGTCTCGACAGGCAAAGAAGGGGCTAGACCTTGGCACATTATGTGAGCGGTCGGCGTCGTCGGGAGAGTTCATGGCGACGGATGATGCCTCCGTCGATACCGATAATGATCGCTCCATCCTGCACAGGTCGTGGTCCGAGAAGTCCGACGAGGGGCTGGACTGCGTGCTGCCAGAGGTGTCTGAGCCATCAGAGCGTCTTCGGTATTTCTCGGCGGCGGGAAGCGATCCTCTCCGTGTAGACTGCAGAGGGGCCATTGGGGGCATTGGGAACCTGATGATTGGTGGGCTTACAACGTGCCCAAAGAAAGCTGAGAAATAACCTGGCAGCACCGCTGTGAGAGGCCTCCCATCAGCGCTCACTACGTGCAACAAAGGACTGATGGCTACTGACAGCTGGGGGTCGGGTTGAGGAAACGATTGTGGAATACGGAGTAAAAGAGGTGCTCGAGGAGGGCATGGTCGTGAGGAAATTCTGTGGGACATGAGAGGCGGGCGACAGGCCGGTCGTCAATGCCATCCTCCGCAGGGCTGTTACTACGTGGTAGTGGCGCGTTCAGCGGGGCTGTGAACCATCGTGGAAGGACAGGGAATATTGCGTCTAATGCGCAGATGCGAAATTGTATACTGTCAAACGGGTTCACAGGACAGCGTGAATATCTGAGTACAGACCTTCTTCGATAATTTCAACGGTACCACCCGGTCGTAGTACCCGGTATACTTCCTGATGCGAAAACCGCTCAGGATCAGTCCATGTGATGTGCATTGAGACTTGCCTCGTAGAGAGAATGCCACTAATGATGGGAGGTAACAGGTCAGACCCGTCTCCGACACTCTGGCAGGAACACGGCCCACCTTATTCTCGGGCACCGCACATGCGAGACCGTGGATATGTACGTGATCGAACTCGTCGTCCTCGAACGGCAGCTTCTGCCGTAGGCTGTGTGAAGACATCAGGATACGCTGCACCTGCGGTCTTATGGAAGCACGCACAAGTTCCCATGGACCCACTCTATTCGAGTCGCTATTGAGTCGTCCAATGCGAAGAGTGGGATTTGAACGTTGACTAGGTCATAACCGACCTGTCAGTGGGTTAGCGAGTGCATTGACTGGGGGAGGAGTGACTTGCAAAGGTGCAGTCGGTCCACTCTTTGGCTGCGTCGATGATCCAGTCACCGATCTGCTCCAGCATTAGCTCGTATGCATCTGGGGATGGAGGCAGAAAAACGCACGCCAGTGCCGAGGTCGAGGCAGCGCTTGGGGGTGTCGCCCTTGAAATTAATAAAACTGACGGAGCCCTTGAGACGGTATATTAACGCGTGATCAATGCACGACCTACATTAACGAAGAAGGTAAGCGCGAACAGATGCCTCGCTTAGGCATGGGGGCTTACATCTCGAGGACCTCTCGGTTGTAGGAGAGCGGATAGGGCGCCTTGTCCCGGCCGTAAGAGTGCAGCTTGGAGCCGTGCTGGATGATCCATTTGTCCTGTTTCTTGGAGGACCGCTGGCGGTCGGGCGAGGGGGGGCTGGTGGGGGAGCTGTAGCTCGGTCTGCCGAGGGAGTTCTGATAGTAGGTGGTCGTCGAGACCGGCATGGTGGAGGGGGGAGGGGGAGTGNAGTGGGGGGTGGGGAGAAAGAAGGGATGCATGGCGCGTGGCTGTCAAGATTCGACTTTGTAGGATGGACGCCTCTGCTCTCATCCCTTGTCGACCAATATTCCCTTCCCGGGAACAATTCCTTCCACCGCATAACATGGCGCCCGGCTCCCCGCGCCTCATCATCCTGATCCTCCAGCACACACAAATACGAATAATTCCCCCCGGAAATCCCACAAGGCTTGCACGCACAGCATGCCCCGCAAGGTCGCCTTCTCCCACAGGCAGAAAAGGGAGCAGCTCCTGCGCAAACGCGCCATCAAGCGCGGCGACATTGAAGACACCCCCACCACCCACTCGGACCGCAGGAGAAACCCCCGCGTCCAGCACTCGCTCGCGGACAGCGCCGTCGTAGAGTCCGCGCGCAAGCTGCAGTCGGCCTTCGTCAAGCTCCCCAAGGAGTTTCTGCAGCAGACCACGCTTCTCTCGGCAAGCCTGCCGCTGCCGCGGCCCATCCCATCGCAGGCTGCTGTTTGGCTTGATGCAACTCCAGCTGTGGCCGTGCGTGATGATGATACGAGCCAACTGACATGTCCCAGGAGACCCAAATGGCGCTACAACATGTCGAAGAAAGAAGTGGAAAACAACGAAGAGGGGCTCTTCAAGAAGTGGATCGATCAGACCGACGCCCTCGTCGACGCTTGGGCCGAGCCCGACGTTCCGAGCACCGCAGACAGCCCCGACCAGATCGAGGCCGAATCGATGCCGCGGGCACCGACGACCTTCGAGCGGAACCTCGAGGTGTGGAGACAGCTGTGGGTTTCTCCTTCGCTGTTCCCGATCACCCAAACCACTGATGCAACACACGCCCGCAGATGGCGAGTGGTAGAAATCTCGCAGATCGTGCTCATCCTCCTCGACTCGCGTTGCCCGCTGCTGCACTACCCGCCCTCGCTCGCGGCGTACCTCGCCTCCCCGCAGCTCTCGCGCAAGCGCACCATCCTCGTCCTCACCAAGGTCGACATTTCGGGCCCCGCGCGCGCGGACGCCTGGGCGCGGTACTTTCAGCATCGGTATCCTTCCTTCCGGATCGTCCAGGTTGAGACGTACGCCGAGAAGGTCGTGAGCAGCGGCCGGCGGGCATACGAGCCCTATCTGCCTTCGACGTTCCGCCAGAAGTTCGTCGACGCGCTCAGGGACACACACGCCGAGCTCCTACAGGCCCCCGAGCATATACGGGACGACCCTGAGAAATTGGCAGCGTGGAAGCCTTCTGTCAAGCGTGATGTGGACTGGGACTCGGTCCTAAATGCCCGCGGTGGTAAGGTTGGGTTGGCCGTGGGCGGCGCCGCTGCTCCCAGAGCAAAGGGCTCCGGAGAACACGAGGAAGCGTCTGCCGAGCACGCGGTGCATGAAGAGGACGTAGACCTTGATTTCCTGACTGTTGGCCTGATAGGCATGTCTGTCCAGTCCCCAGTGCATGTCTTGAGAAATAATAGTTGCTTCCAGGGCAGCCAAATGTGGGAAAGTCGTCTCTGCTGAACGCCCTTTTTGGTGTCCAGAAAGTGACTGCATCCAAGACCCCTGGAAAAGTAAATTTCGCGTTCGGTACAACGTACCTATCTAACCCTGATGGGTTTAGACGAAGCATTTCCAGACATTGTTCTGGACGTCCGATGTACGCCTCGTCGATTGCCCCGGACTAGTCATGCCCAATCTAGTACCAATGGAGACACAGGTACATGCCTGGCTGCTTGTGCTCCACACCTCGCTGAGACCCACCCGCCTCCTCACCACCAGGTTCTCACCGGAATCCTACCCATCTCACGCGTCTCAGCCGTGTCGCTGTGCGTATACAACGCCGCGCAGCTCCTCCCGCTCGAGCGCATCTTCGCCCTCGAGCACCCCGGCCTGCAGAGCGCCCCCGAGGCCGACAAGCGCACGTGGCGCGGCCCGCGCCCGCAGACGGAGCGCGGGCGCAGCGCGCCGCCGTGGACGGCGATGGACGTGCTCATCGCGTTCGCCGTGAAGAAGGGATGGAAGACCGCGCGCGCGGGGCGGCCGGACATCAACAGGGCCGGCAACTACAGTCAGTGCACCTACCTTGTTTATGAACGACCTGCTGAGACCCGTCGCCTTGCAGTTCTGCGTATGCTGGCGGAGGGCAAGATACGGTGGGCGTTCTGGCCTCCGGACACGCCTTTGGAGACCGTGGAGGCGCAGCACGAGCCGGGCCTTGGGATCTGGATACCCCAGGGCAACGAGGCAGATTTCGACATCAGCGAGGGCGAACATGACGTACAGCCTGAAGTGGACGCTACTGACAGCGAGGAAGATGAAGTTGAGGAAATCAGTGACGAGAGTGAGGATGGCGAGGATGAGTCAGACGTCGATAACGGCACCCATCCATTGGTGTCGGCAGGCACAAGTCGGTTCGCTGCCCTGCAGCTGGGCGCGGATGGCGATGAAGATGAGGACAACGACAACTAAAAACCAGTACAGAAGCTGTATAGGAAGGGTAAAGACAATGTTCACCGCAGATACATAGCCATAATATAAGATCTGTTCTTCTGCTCTTGGCCGACATGAATTGCAAAAACAGTTTGGAATATGCACATACTGAAGACGTAAGGAGAGCTCGTAAGCGATGCTGCAAAGAATTATGGGGATCGACCAGCGCGACGGAGTGTTCTTCGTGGAGGGGAGGGATAAAATACGAAGGGTCAAGTCGGTCAGCAATATTCATAATAAGGGGCCAAGACAAAATATCAAGAAGTAGTCAGTTGGAGGTAAAGAAAGCCGAGCCGCATCATCCCGCACGAACAGGACTCTGCTGGATTCTGCAGGACAATGACAGCCCGTGGTATACAGGACAGACGAAACGGTCATCGCAATCCTCGTAGACAGTCCTCATTCTAGCCAAATAACCGTACAAACGTCGAGGGCGGCGGTAGCCTGCCTCGCAAGGAGCCCCACTACCTGAGTGATTGGATGCCGTCTTCCACCGCTCGGACGTCACAGGCTCACGCACGAGCCTAGTAGCGCGGGTTGTACGCGTAGGGATCCGGCTGGTTGCCGTAGCCACCGACGCTGGGTCCGCGCGAGAGCTGGCTCATTTGGGGTCCGGGGCTAGGGCCGCGCGCGAGGTCGGCGTACCCGCCAACGGGAGCCAGGCTCGTGGCGCCAGCAGTGAAGTCGTGGTCGGGAATGGGCTGCAGGCTGTTCGTGCCGTAGTTCGCGCCCATGCCGCGTCCGGCGAAGCTCTCGTCGCTGTGACCGGAAGAGTGGAAGGAGCCGTGCGACATAGTGGACACGTTGCGCTGGAGGCCCGGGACGCCGTCGTCCGTACCGGCGACGGAGGGCTGCCAGTCAATCGGCGTCATGCGGCTGTCAAAGTCGGACGAGGGCTTGAACTTCCACTTGCGAATGACGGTCCAGCCAATGGCAATGGCACCCACGCAAGAGGCAATCACAATGATGACAGTGAGCGCAGCTTTGGGGATGGAAGAAGAGGCAGACGAAGCAGCCACAGCGACGCTGCTTCCAGTAGCAGTGGAATCGGATGCTGTGATAGTTTGCGTCAAGAAGTTCACAGACTTGGAGGTCTGAGAACTAGTGGTGTCTGCGTTGTCGTTGTTGTTCGAGGTATCATTCGGTGTTGCCGTGGTATCGGTGTTCGTAGGCTGGGCAGCAGCACTGGTTTGGGAGGACGAACTGGTAGACGACGTAGACGAGGTGGAAGGGGTGGAAGACGCAGACGATGAGGACGACGAGGACGACGAGGAGCTGCTGGAGGAGGCAGAGCTCGACGTCGCCGACGCGGAGGAAGCGGAGGAAGCGGCAGAGCTCTACCATGGAGAATGTTTAACCCCCTTTTCCGGTGTAATGACACTGCAAATACTCACAGAGGCAGACGTCTGCGACACGCTCGCGCTTGTTGCTGAGCTGCTGCTGGTCGGAGTCGCGCTTGCGGCCGCCGCTGCGGACGAGGTCGCCGCAGCGCTGGACGCTGCGGCGCTGGGGGAGCTGGAAAGCCCTAGGATCGGCGGGTCACCAGCTGCACCGTTGGTACCGCCAGAAAAGATGTCGATGCGCTTCCTTAGCATGCGGTTGAGGGAGACATGGTTGCGACCGACGTTGGAGGCATCCGCCTGAGCGACGGTAGCAACGGCGAGGAAGAGGGCGAGGTAGCAAAAGAGCGTGAGGGAGGCCTTGCGAGGCTTTGAGACGAACATGGTGACGGTATGGAGGAAGGCGAGGGGCTCTGGATGGGAGAAGGATGTGTGTCAGTTTGTGCACGCGCCGCGGGCAGTGAGACACTGTGTGGGGAGGGCCGCCAGGGGGTTCGCAATGACCTTGCGGGAGGATGTGGTAAGAAACAAAGACTCACAGGAGGGGGCGCGCCCTTGTCGACGTCGAAGGTTTTTGGAGAACCGTGGAAACAAACGAAGGCGGATAAAAACGAGTGGACACGAGAGGCGGACGTGAAAGAGAGCTCGCAGAAACCAAGGCGATTGCCATCAATTCGCACCCCCGTCAGCCCCGGCGCTCCCTCCCTACCGAGACGCGCCTCGCAACCATCCCGACGTCCACTCATATACGGTTGAACTGGGTATGTATTACGCGGATGCACCCCCTTACACTACTTGGAAAAGAGTACCCCGCTCAGCGAGAAAGACAATGAAGCGAGAGAAAGAATAACATTCAAAGTCGTGAAAAGTCCATCATTCGCACACAAGACAAGTGTCGATGATAAACATCGTCCATCTGTCCAATCCAAAAGTCTGTGTCCATCCCCATCTTAGTTGTGGCTGGTCAGGGACCACGAGTCGATGGCGACAGAGGGAGGCGTCACAAAGTCGCTCGAGGACATGCCGCTCCACTGCGGGTTGAACAGTACCTGCAGGCTGTAGGTACCGGCAGGCAGCGAGATGACAACGACAGTGACGCCGGGATTAGGAGAATCTACCGCGTTGTCGGGAAGAGCGGGGTCGTCGGAGAAGCGGACAGGCTCAGCGGTGGTAATGGTAGCGCCGCTCGGGGCGTTGAGAATTTGCATCTGTAGCTTTTGGTCACCGATCTGGAGGGTGGCAGAAGTACCGCTGCTGTCGACAGACACGGTAGCGTTCGTGTGCATCCGCCACATGATGCCCTCAGACGCAGTGATATCGTCCTGAAGGAGAACCTGTCGCCGCTTGTTAATGGTACGGATACCACGCTTGAATGAAGTGCTTCATAGCTCGTCGTCAGCAACCGTAGCTGCGTCGGAAATGAAAGAACTTACGTGTCATTGTAACCGCTGGTGAGGTCCGCGGTCCAGAAAGCAGTCGAACTATCTGGCACCGTGTATACCGTGCTTGAACCTTGCGCGTCGTTTGTGGAACCCGAGTTCAGAATTTTGGGCTGAGCATTGACATTCTGGTTGGCCTTGTTCACAAGGATCGTGTTCTGACCCTCAGTACGCTTGCGGTAGTACAGCCAACGGACAGCGTCTTGAGCGTCGCTCAGGAAATACTCGAATGAGTTGTAGTCACCCGATCCGAGCTCACCGGCCCAACGAGTGCCAAGAGCGTCGAGGACGAAGTCGCCAAGGTCAAGGTCGTTGTGGGTCTGGTGGTTCTGGAGCTGACCGGCCTTGATGGCGACATAGAGCGCGTTTTCATCGGTCCAGCTGCTACGGAACGATGCCCACTGGTCCAACTCGTCGTTGAAGAAATGATCAAGGGGCATGTTGTCCCAGAACGCGCCGGCAACTGTGGGGTCATACCAGAACATGGACCAAGGCTCGGGAGCGTCATGCTGATCGCGTTGGAAAAGCACGTATTCGGGATGCTTGTAGTAGTCACCGTAAAGGAGCATACTGTTCGCGGTGGCACTGTATTTGTTCGGGCCGTGATCGCCGTAGTTGAAGAGTGAGCCGAAGCCCGAGACAAACATGTGGTAGAAACCGGTGAGGTTAGTGCTCGGGTTCGTCGTAAGCAAACCAAACTCCGAACCGGTAGCCGTTAGGAGAGCGGAGGACATTTCGGCATGACCTGTTGTGCCGAAGTACCAGTAGTTGGCAGTTTCTTTCCACGTTCCGTCAGTGCTGAACGCCAAAGCGCAGCCAGTCAGGGCGTTGGGGATGGACAAAGAAAGGATCTGCTCAGCAGTGCCGGATTGGTCGTCGCCCAAGATGGCGAGAGCGCCGAGGGTCATGCCGCTGTTGCAGACGCAGTTCCAGTTGCCAGTGATGTCATTGGCCCACCAACCAGAGAAATCCCCACTGTTTGCGTTCTGGTATCCGTGAATACCCTGGCTGAGACCGTAGGTGATCATGGAGCTCATGATAGAGGACTTCTGGTCTGAAGTGAGGGCATCGTTGAGCCAGTCGTAAGCGATGGCGAACGCAGCGGTCATCTCGGCAGTGTCGAGGAAATGTGAGGGATTCCACTTGGTAGAATTGTTGGGACCGAAGGAATCTGACACGGCATTCTACAGCGTTGTCGATATTCAGATACGGTTACGAAAAATCGTTTATAGGGACATACCTGCAGCTCCGACCATGTGCGGTCAACCCACTTTGTATCGTTGGTCATGCGATAGGCGTATGCCCAAGCCTTAACTCGTTGTTTGACGTAGCGGCAGTTATCAAGAATACCACTAGAACCATCCATGAAGTACTGAACGGGAGGCAGGTTGTAGTATACGGTAGCATTGCCGAAGATGGTTTCATTCCATTCCTTGAGGTAAGGATCGTTCGCGATGAGCTGGGGGAGGGCCCGCCACTTGTACGATGGGGCAATGATACGCGGACGGTCAGAGCGAACGTTGGTCGCCGCTGGACTTGCCGGCTGGAAGGGGTCTGCTGGCCAAGCAAGAGAGTTGTCGGTTGTAGGATGGAAGGTGGGGGTGGTGAAAGCAGCGCTATTTGTCTGGAAAGCGCGACGTGAGAACAATGAACCACAAAACCTCGCACGGCGAACTCACGGTGGAGGGGTAGAGAGGGAGGAGATATTGGCTGTCAGTGCCAGTAGCAAAGACACCGATGGCGTTCTTTACAGACGCGGCGGAGCTTGCGGCGGCAGCTTGTCCGCTGGACGAGCCATCGTCCTCGGACGACCCACCGGCTACGTTTGAGCTGCTGCTGCTGCTGTGGTGACGGCTACCGACGACACCACCGACGACGGCAGCAACGATGACAGCAATCAAGACGGGGACACCGAACTTGATCCAGTTGCTCGTCTTCTTCTTGAGGGGCATGGGGGTGATGTAGCCAGAGGACTCGTTGTAGTAAGGGTCTCCGGAGGCGTAGGGCGAGTTGGCGCTGTGGTAGTTCGGGGCCATAGCACTGCTAGCCCCTGCAAAGTATTTCAAAGGAGTGACAGAGAGGCGCGCAGGTTTGAAAAGTACAGGGGACGAAAGGCCGTGGCGGGGGCGGTGAAGATGGAGGTGGAGATGGAGGTGAAAAGGCAAGAGGGAAGAGATGGAAACCAGCTCAAGCGCCCGTTCTAGCGTTTTGTAGTACTCGCCCGTCTATTCTTGGATTCATGCCCCCTCGCCGCGTCGGCATCCGCTGATTTCTGAAGCTTCGCTACACCTCCAGATGTCGGCAGCGTGTACTGCATATGTTGCAGAGTGAAAACAAATATTGTACCAAATATGCACCACGAGGAGGACACTATACACAAAGGGATGCACCGCCTGGCCGCGAGCTGGTCCGAGACCTCTGGCACACGGCCTGCAACCTCCGAACCCAATTCACTCTCGAACAAATACCGCCGCAGCACCCATACCGGTTCCAATGCACATCGAGGTCACCAACACCTACCACAGCAAGTCAGCTGACACGCCTTCGTCAGCGAGGAGGTGCTGCATACCTTGCCGTTTCTTCGGGAGAGCTCGCTGAGACCAGTAGCCACCTGTCGGGCACCGGTGCAGCGTGGCGAAGCCAGAGCCCAGATCAGCCGAGCACCTACGGTGAGAAGAACCGGACTTATCTAGAGGGTGTCCAAACGCTATGGCTCCACCGTTCACATTCACCTTCTCCTTGTCGAGGCCAAGCGCCTTCAGACTATATACATACTGCGAGGCAAATGCTTCGTTAATCTGTGCAGCGCAAAGCAGTCAGCTTGCGACACAGGGGCCTTGTGCGTTATGAAACTCGCCTCAAACAGGTCGACGTCGTCCTTCGTGATCCCGGCGAACTTAAGTGCCATAGGAATCGCGAAAGCGGGTCCAACACCCATTACCCTCGGTGGGACGCCTGTCACCGCAGTCGTGACGTGCTTTCCGATGATCTTGAGCCCCAGTTGTTCGGCCTTGCTTCGCTTCATCAACAGCACGGCAGCGGCACCGTCGGTGATTTGACTGGCGTTACCACCCGTCGTCTGTCCCGGGGCCCATTGCGGGAATGCGGGGCGAATTTTCCCTAGGGACTCCTTTGTCGTCCCATACCGGATGCCGTCGTCCTTGGTGACAACTTTAGTGCTGTGTTCACCGGTCTTGGGATCCACAACAGGGACCGTGAAGGGCACGATTTCTGCCTCGAAGAAGCCCGCTTTCTGCGCGCGCTCGGCACGCTGATACGACAGCGCGGCGAACTCGTCCATCTCCTCGCGCGAGATGTTGTAATCGAAAGCAACATTTTCGGATGTCCAGCCCATGGGCATGGCACAGACCTGGCCGGCGGCAGTCTTCTGCAGGGCCTCACTACGCGGCTTCCATCCGAAGTCCGGGCTATAAATAGGGAGTCAGCCATGTACTTCAACTCGTAGGACGAAGGAACAGACTTGGAGGACATGCTTTCCATACCAACGGCCAGTCCGACCTCGATTTGACCGCACCGCACCTTGTTGGCGATGTCTGTTAGGGCCATGAGGCCGGACGAACACCATCGGTTGATGACTTGCACGGGGGTGGTCTCAGGGATTCCTGCAGCCATGGCCGCTGCACGCGCCTCATAGGCACCGTTGGGCGTGAGCACAGTGCCGACAGTGATATCGCCAATGAGGGCGGGATCAATGGCGGACCGAGCGATAGATTGCTACGAGACAACAGTTAGTCTTCGAGCGTGTTTTGCTTCTATACAAGGAGTGTACCTTGAACATCTCGAGAAGCAACTCTTCCGACCTGTAAGATGCTGGTATAGGCTTCGTCGTGCTCCTAACAGTACTGAAATTTACATACGTAGCGTCCTTGAAGCCTCCCTTCTTCGCCTTGCACAAAGGCGACCGTACAGCCATTGTGATGACTACATCCTCTGGGCTCTTTCGCTCCAGAGCCGCGAGGCCTCCCGAGGAGCCATGGGTCAAGTGCGAAGCGACTTGCTTGATACGATCCATAGCAGGTATTGTTGCGGTTGGGAAGTTGTGTGAACGGCAAGCAGGAGCAGCGAGAGCGGTGGTTTCGGTTTCGGTACTTTATAAATGTCCCGCTTGAGGACACTGCAGATGACCGAGTGAAGTGACGTACCACTGCGCTGTCCGACTCCTCGTTCTGTATGCGCGCCCTTGAGGCGGCCGCGCCTGTGATTCCAGTCCCCGGGCGTGCTATTTACGAGCCGGGCACCCCTCGCGACGCGGTGTCGGCTCCCTGGCGCCGTCCGCAAGCCAATGGTCGATCTTCGCCGTCCGATAGACGAGCAGAGCGTATATTTCTAATGATCCAAAGGACGCCTGTGTGGGTAGAATCATGGTGGTGCGGGTAGATAGAACGACGAGCGGTTCCGTTCTTGCTCTCTGCTTCGTCCACGATTGCTGTCGGACCGATTCACAACATATCAATACCAACATGTCGGCTGTAGCTAAAGCCACAGCTCAGGCCGCTGCATCCCACAGATTCATTGGTATTGATGTCTCTTGAAGATTTGAACTCTTCGGTACATCTCTTACTCCCGCGTTCTTCGCAGACATTGCCGGTACGCTGGAACGGAGTCAATTCGTCGCGCTGGTACTCCAGGCTGAGATTCCATGAATAGTCAACCTTACAGACGCTGTCTTCAGAGGCTACCATCATGGTCGGAAGAAACACGATGGTACGTGGTATCTGGTAGGTCGTAGAGGGTCTCTGACATGATGGAGTAGACGACTTTGAAGCCATGCTTGAGCGGTCTCGGGCGGCCGGAGTGAAGTCTATGATTATAACAGGAGGGAGCCTACACGAGTCCCGGGAGGCCCTGGAGCTTGCCAAGCAACACGGCCTGTATGCTACCGTAGGTTGTCACCCTACGCGGTCCGGTCAATTCGAGGGGTTTAGTGGCGGACCCGACGCATATCTTGAAGAGCTCAACAAGCTCATTGAAGAGAACCTAAAGGGAAAAGGACGTGTTGTTGCCGTCGGTGAATGTGGATTAGGTGAGACCTAGAGCCGAACCCTGCTTGTGGATGAGATGCTTATTGCCACGGCTTTTAGACTACGATCGGACGCATTTTGCTACTCCAGAAGTGCAACAAAAGTATTTTCGTACGTCGATGTCCTCGTATTAGCATCCGAACTTGACAGAGTTTTGCTCAGGCGTGCAACTCTCCTTGGCCAAACGTTGGAGGTTACCTTTGTTCCTACATTCTCGAGCGGCTCACACAGACTTCGTGAAGATCCTGCGTGAGGAAGGCTTCGGGGAAGACGGGGGCCGTAGTGTGGGGGCTAACGGAGGGGTCGTTCACAGCTTCACTGGGAGTATAGAAGAAGCAGCCGAACTGGTACGTGGGTTCGCGCCTGTCAATATTGCACTAGTGACACTTTACTAGATTCAGATGGGCTTTCACGTTGGCTTGAACGGATGCTCGTTGAAGACAGCAGCAAACCTTGACACTGCGATATCCATCCCGGTAGAGAAGCTTATGCTAGAAACAGGTGTGTAGTGAACTTTTGACGGCAGATATTTGACTCACGGCAATGGTATTGCAGACGCTCCGTGGTGCTCAATGACAAGTACACAAGCCTCCAAGAAACACTTGTCATCACTTCCCGCTTCTCTTGACGCACTATACTTCCCTCAAGCCACGAAGCCCGAGGCTTTCGTATACGGCAAACCGGTGAAGGGTCGCAACGAACCTTGCGTTATCGGGGGAGTTGGATGGGTTGTCAGCCAGGTTCAAGGAGTTTCTTTTGAAACCTTGACGGAACAGGTGTGGAAAAACACCGTGGACTTGTTTAAACTAGACGAACTTCAGCAATAGTGAAGGTACCCTTGCCCGCATAAGGATGTAGTATTGATGCTGTGATTGTAGACAGCGTTCGTCGCCTCATCATTCCCTCTTCCTATCATCTCGGCGATTCGTCGTGGCTGCATTCCTAGACCAACGTTAGGTCAAGTTCAAAAAGACAACAACACCGCATTTTAGGCGCAGCTAAACTGACGTACGAGTATCCGGCTTGGCGCATAGCCATAGCCGGCTACGTTCGTTCAAATACTCCCGACTCCACCGGTCATAGCACATCATCTGATACGCTCACCTACCATGTCCTGGCTCAAATTCTTGTCTAGCAAGCACGAAGGCAAGAAGCAAGCTTCTTATGAAGCCCCGAGCGGCCCTCCTCCTGGCTGGACCCCGGCCCCTGAACAATCACACACCTATGGGCTACGTAACGAGGCCACAGATGATGAGTACGAGTCTGCCGAGGCGTTTTGTCGACAATATCCTGTGGAAACTCCCAAACTACTGTCATCAGAAACGGTGGAACGCATCGATGTGGCGGGATGTAGGCTCTGGACCCTAGAGCAGCCTCGATCAGCTCGGTTTATGGGACGGGTGATTGGAGGAGGAGAGAAAGGCAGTGGGACGACGAAGGTGGTTACAAGTGAGAAATGTGGCGACGTCTGCTTGATGAGCAACCTCCCTTTGTTGGCTGGCCTATATGACACGCAGGGGAAATCGGGAGTTTACTATGAGATCTGCATCCATAGGATGGACGGTATCATCGCAATTGGTTCGTCAATTGCTTATGGAGACGGTATTTCTGGCTTACTGTGAACTCCATACTGCAGGTACCGCAAGTAAGCCCTATCCCGACTGGCGGTTTCCAGGCTGGAATCGGACGTCAGTGGGCCTCCACCTCGACGACATGCGGAAGTTCTTCGAAGACCCGACTGGTGGGTGCGACTACTCGCCGCTGCTACAGCGCATAAGCCCAGGGGATATAATTGGCTGCGGCTACGACTTTACTTCCTCGGGGATCTTCTACACATATAATGGCCATCGCCTGCCGGACGCCTTTGGTGGCGTGTACGTCCCCCGCACACAGTTCGACGTGTATGCCGCCATCGGGGTCGAAGGCGCCTGTGACTTCGAAGTGAACTTTGGCGGCGATTTATTCAGGTGGAAGGAGGGCAACGAGTGGGCGTGGCGAGTCGAAGGACATGTCGGGAAGCTGTCTGGGGGGTCGGCGTCGTACAACGACGAGCTTCCATCTTACGAGGACGTTCGCAGAACTCGAAGGGAGGACATGGTACATCGTGTACGGTAAGCAGAGGTGGTATTGAACTTGAATGTATCCCTCGAGCGCGTTAGCCTTCTAATGAGTCGCGGTCCGAGTCGCGTCGGCTGTCGCGTCGCATGCCATCAGACGATCACGTGGCAATTTGCTCCTCCTTTGCCTGTCTTCGATCGACAGCCACATTGAGCAGCATCGACAGCCGGTGACTTCCCCCTCCCTACAGCTAGAACTCACCGTTAGATTAAATAATAATCAAAATATGCCCAAACCTTCCAAAAAACGACAACCTCCCGAGCATCTCGACCATGTTTTCCAGGACGAGTGGGTCGACGACTGGACAGAGGTCGCAGATCATCTCGCTGGCCTTTTGAAACTACCCGGTAGACTCACCCTTGGATCCTTCACCGTCCTCGCGTCTAATGTTCAGTCAAGATCTAGACACTCGTACCGGGCTGAAGAAAGTGCACGCAAATCTGTCCTCTATACAACTCCTTCTGGACGAAACATTCAAGCACGCAAGGCACCAAGGCCACACAAAAATCATGGCTGGTGTAGCGGAGCTCTACATCAAGATGTCCAAGGTCGATGCGTTGTTGCAGGATAAGCTACTCGTTGCCGGTAGGGGCTCATACCATCAACTTGCCGATGGAAGGATTGATTTGGAGCCAGGTTTCTACGAGCGACTGGTCACTCTCGCAGACTTTGAGGACACTCGTGCAGTGGCCCTTCGAGCTCTCGGAACCATTTCACTTTTCAAGGGCAAGGACCAATCTTCCCACTTCCGCAAGTGTGCTCCCTCGATCCTCAGGATCGCTCTCAAGCACCTCGATCACCGTCACACCCTCCACGCCGTGACTGGCTTCTTCGCCCATTCCTCCTTGAGCATCAAAGACATGGGCACTTCCTTTGACCTCACAGCTTTCGGTCGTGCATTGCTTGACTCATTCCGGGTTTCCACGCCGACGTATTGGCTATTTGACCACGCCATGCTCTGTTTCAATGCCCCATTATACGATATGGCGCAGAAGTGCAGACACATACCCTCCTTCATAACACTTCACACCGCCTGCTTGCATAGCGCGGACTATATGCGTCGTGTTAGGTCGCTGGGCTGTCTCCTGCAAATGGATCTAGAGGAATCGGAGGACCTGTCGGAGAGCCCGTCAGAGCCTCAGAAGCTACCCTGCTGCTTCACAACCTCTTCTTTAGCGGAAAACGTTAAAATTGAAGACCTACCGCCGAAACTCCTGCAGATCATGAACAAGTATGGCAGGGAGGCGACACATATCTCGAGCATACAAACCGCCAGGGTCAAATATGCATCTCTGATACAGGAAAGCAAGTCTTCCAACGCGGACCTTTGTGAGATCGGTCGAGGCTTGGCGCATCTAATTCAGAACTATCAGTACTCACTCCCCGATGTCTACTGTTGCCATTGCGGGCAAGTCCGAGTCAAGGATTGTACCGAGTGCTTCTACACGCTCGAATGGCCGAAACTCGTGGAGAATTGTATTGAAGAACTTCGTAAACAGAGCTCTCCATCTGACGAAGACACGCTTGCCGCCGATATCCTACAGTGGAAACACGACCTCTACGTGGAATTCTCCTTTGATGACTGGGAACGATTCCTCGAAACGATGACAAGCAAACACCCCAAACATGTCCTTTTCCGCTACCGCGACGCACACCGCCAATCATTCCCGAAAGGGACCTTACACGAACTCACGACTTCCGCATTGATGGAATACTCGGACATACCGCAGTGGCTGGACTACGGACTTCGCGCCGTGCTTGTTGAAGCGGGTTTCGACACTGCAATTGGTCTGAGTCACAAGGGCGACAAAAGATGCTACCCCCTGATGCTGAGCTCGCGCACGAATGCCAAGTTTCTTCTGGACAATGGTCCTCCAGACGACCCGCGACGAGCTTATTACGCGGCCATCTATATCCTTTCCCACCTAGTGCTCGAAGGCTCAGCGGTGAACTTCAAAAAGCCCACTATCAAAGTAGGCCTCGTACTTTCCTGCCAGCTTCGAAATGCTAACACCGTTGACTTCCTACCTCAAAGCGTGCTCTAAAGGAAATAGAACTCAGCACACAGTTTATGCGGATCATGGGGGGGCCTATCCCTTCGCCGGGATACGGGACGCGCATCAGGACGGCGGTGCTGCTCCGCTATCTTCTCCCCGAGGCTTTGCAGGAGTGGGGCCAGCTGTTGCAAGGTCTAGATGTCCAGTATCTGGAGGACATAGCGTCCGGCAAATATGCGAGCTGTTCAATAGAGAATCCGCTGCCAGACGACTACAAGAATCCGGATTCCTGGCCAGAGAAGCTTGAAGCGGAGAAGGACAACGGAACGAGTCGAGATGGATGGGAGAGTGAGGACGCCATTCCGAAGGACGATTCCTTTCTTCTCCTTTCCAAACTGAGCAGGTGCTCCTGGTGCGGAAGGCCCAGTGCCGCACTCCGAAAATGTGGAGGATGCAGCAAGGAGAGGTGTGTAGCGCTCTTTGCTATAATTGTTCAATCGGAACACTGATGCGCGGGTTTCGAATCAGGTACTGCGATACGCAGTGCCAAAAATTCCACTGGGAGGAGCATAAAGCGCAATGTCTCAGCACGCGCCTCATTGTGGAGGACATACAGTCGGAGAGCTGAAAATTCTATCTTGGTGCCATATGACGTCTTACATTATTCTTGCATAGTATACGTAAAAGTTGATTAAAGACATCCATGCCAATTCAAAGTTGGCCTATACATTAGCTTGCGTGTTCTACGTACTATCGTTTCCAGTTAGCCTGTTTCTTCGTCGCGTATTTGTATTCGACCTTGGGCACATGCTTACGGAGCCAAGGTAGGACTTCCCCGCTGATTTCGCATCCATGCAAGGCCAAAGAGGCCAATTGAGATGGCTGCACAGATGGAGGCACTGTGTTGTCGTTCTGTGTCTCAACAATGGGTTGATCCCACTCTTGCGTCTGCGGCGGTATACGAAGCTTGACGACGCGCATGACTGGTCCGTCTCGTACCTCCGGACAGTACGAGAGGTCCAGCTTCTCGAGGTGAGGAAGTAGGACCCGGGGAATTGGCGTAGAACTGTCCTTGACGGGCTCACTGAGAGCGTCAAGTACAGGCTTGATATTGTACAGGTGCATCAAGCGCAATACCTTCAGCGAGGGCGCATCGTTCAAAAATTGAACGAGGATTTGGGCGTCCCTGATGACACAACGATCAATAACGAGCTCCCGGAGATGTGGTGGTTGCTCGCGAGTAAGCAGATGTATGAGGGCCTCGTCCAAGGGACCAGGACATTTCGTCAGGTGCAGCACTTGTAGTCGCGATGGCGCCATAACAGCGATCAAGGATTCTGGGATGAGTTCAGGGCCCTCGAGAGAAAGCTCTGCTAGGTTGGGTAGGATAGAAAATATTTCGGGAAGGGGTTTCCGGCGCTCTTGTCCTGGGCTGAACATTGTTAGACCATTCATGGTCATGTTCAGGTGCAGCCTTTCGAGTTGTGCATTGTGATGAAGCAAGGCGAAAAGATCGAGAAGGTACTCTGGGTGGAACGATCCGTGGTAAGAGAAGGTAGACAGATGTTCGCAGTTATCGGAGAGACTTCGCCAATTGAGATCCGTTGTCACGAGTGACAAGTTGCGAATCTGTAAGTCAGGGAGTTCGAAGAACCGCTCAACGCCGGGCATCCAAGTTGTCTGGTTGACCCAAATAGTTTCTAACTGCCTGATAATATCGTTTGACAAAAGTGGAAGGGTTTGCCGAAAAGTTCTCCAGTCGACCGATGTCAAGGATAAACTGCGAAGGTGGTGGAAGGCAATATCGTTGAGGACCTCCAGCGCGTACATTGCTCGTGGATTCTCGCCATGAAGTGACAGGGACTTGAGTCGGCCCCCGCTGCGTTCTTTCCAGGCTCTGGCTTTGGCTCCCGGATTACGGCTGGACAAGGTCAAGTGAAACCACAATGAAGGCATTTCGAGGACAACTCGACGCCAGTCACGGCAGACGTGGGATAAACCAATGACTTGAGCAGGAGTGGAATTCACGACGTCGGAGAATATCACGGAGGCGAGTTCGATGGGTAGTCGGCCAAAGTGATAGAACGTCTTGCTTGCATGTCGACGCTGCCGTTCGAGGTAAATGGCCTGGTCTGCTTCGATTTCGGAGCGAAGAGTCTCTAGCTCTACGCGTCGGTTTTTCTCCCTACTTGCGACGCGCTCGAGGGCCAAGGCGATCATCTTCACCGCCGGGTCGTATTTTCGGATACTTGAGAACAGTCTCGCAGACCGCGCATAGCCCTATTCGCCTTCATGTCAGTTCAGGATCTCGTTTACAAGGGGTTATTGCTCTGACCTGCCATCTTTCTGGTGAAATTTTAATGACTTGCTTGGAGTCTAGCAATGCATCCTTCGTTCGTCCAAGCTTCTCGTATACAGCGGCCCGGGAGTCATATATAGTTGCATCCTCTGCACCGCCGACAGCAATGGCCTAGAATAACAATGAATGGCCGTGGGAAAGGCAAAGGTCGCACACAAACCTTTGTGAGGTATCTCAGAGCATCCTCGTATTTCTGAGCGCGAAAACACGTAATACCTTGATCAAACGCGTCCTTATGGTTGGTGGTATTGTTTGACATGAATAGTCCACGCCGTTTAGAAAATTTGTGGAAGGGGTATGAGCTGTATCAAGGCATAATACGTTACTATTCATCTGGTTTTACGGTAAATGATACATACCAGTGATTTGAGCCAAGGATATGGTGGTCGGTGGTGTCAATAGAGGAGCGGTGGCACGCGAGTGAACAGGCGGTTATTTACCACTGTTTGTGACGATAGACGCGTCTCATCACGTGGGAGCAACCATGACCGCCGACGACGACCTCCCCGCCAAGCGGGATATCCTCAAGCTCTCGTTCGCCACCGCCGGCCTGGTCTGGTACACGTTTTTATGGTCCCTGGGACTCTTGGGATGCTGGGCGGCGTAAGTGGCAAAACCTGGCTTTCAGACAAAATCTGATCATATACTTAGTCGAAAACGTTACCGTTTGCGCCCGCGCTCGCCTCTCGCATCCTCAGGTCCAGGGGATGTACCCGGGGTTTCAATTCTACGACCATTGAAAGGACTTGATCCAAACCTCTACGAGAACCTTGAATCCACGTTCACGCAAGAATATCCCAACTTTGAGATCTTCTTCACGGTCGCGGATGAGCACGATCAAGCATTGGCAGTAGTGCGGGATCTCATTGCGAAGTATCCCCACGTCAATGCGCACATAGTCACTGGTTAGTCTCACCTGATACCTCGTCGTAACGCGCAGTGCTCAATATACCGTAGGCGAGGAGGTCGTCGGAGTGAACCCAAAAGTCAATAACCTTGTCAAAGCATACCGTCAAGCATCTCATGACATCCTTTGGGTTCTTGACTCCAATGTTATGGCGGATTCAGGAACACTCGCTCGGTCGGTGGATGCGTTAGACGGACCTCCATCCGCCGCAAACAATTCACGCAAGCGTATTGCTCTCGTCCACCACGTCCCGTTCGCATTCGCCACGGAGCCAGCTCTCGGATCGCACGTCGAACAAGCCTTTTTGAACACCAACCATGCCAAGATGTACATTGCGATTAATACCGTTGCAATAGACTCTTGCGTCGTCGGAAAGTCCAACCTATATCGCAAGTCTGACCTCGAACGCGTCGACGGTACCCTAAAACCTGCCACAGCATCCTCGGGTGCTCCCCGCGAAACTGGCCTAGTTGCTTTCGGCAGATTCCTCGCGGAGGACAACATGATCGCGAGCGCGCTGTGGCACGAGCTGGACGTGCGTCACGACATATCGTGCGACGTCGCCCATAACGCCGTCGGAAACATGACTATCGCCGATTATTTCTGGCGCAGAGTCCGCTGGATTCGCGTGCGGAAACACATGGTTCTCGCCGCGACGCTGATCGAGCCATTCACGGAGTCAATCGTGGCAGGCACCATCGCCGGCCTGTCACTCCGTTATTTCCTCGGGCTGCCCCTATGGCTATTCCTTCCGCTACACTTCGCGGCGTGGCTATTCGTCGACCTGGATGTCTACGAGTCGTTAGCGGGACACCCGGTTCCTCCAGGCGCGACTAAGTGGAAGTTCATCGGTGCGTGGGTCCTACGGGAAGGTTTGGCATTCCCCATATGGTCGTACGCGATCTGGGGCAGTACAGTAGATTGGCGAGGGAAAGCTTACGTCGTTATGCGTAACGGGGAGGTGCGGAGGGCAACACGGGATGATAGGAATGGCTGGCTGCGCTGGATCCCATGGGCGTCGGGCAGGAAAGACACGGCATCGTATGAACCTGTAGACCTTGCACAGGACTGAATGCATGTACGTCTATTTTCAATGCACCTATTTGTATACACTAAGAATTTATGTATTTATGGATGTCCGAGTCGGTGACCTTGCCGGCGGTCAGAAATGCTGTGGCTCCGGGAAAACCGGGGGGGTTGCCACATTTTCCCGCGACGCGTACGGGGAACGCTGCTGCAGACCCGGGCTAGGTGCTGGCTTGGTGGCGGGCGGGGTGGGGAGAGGTGGATTTGATGCGTTGACACTGCCCGTCGTTGTGCTCTTAGTCTGGATAGAGCCGACGGATGACTTGATTGCACCCATCGCCCAAGGCCCGTAGGTTTGAAATAGCTGGGAACCCATCGCAAACAAATTCGGAGGAGCTTGTTGAGCGGATGGGGTTTGGCCGGAGGGAGTGCCCGTCGCGGGTGCGCCTGCGCTTGGAGCACCGGACTTGGTCGCGATGCGCCACGCGGCTTCCCAAATAGCGGTGGCTTTAGCCTGAGCAAAAGTTATGGTGTTGGTCTGCGCCGCGACAATTCCAGCGTCAATATCGGCTTCGTTTTTCTTGAAGTAGGGGTCGAAATAAGTCTGGTAAACGAACGTGGAGCCCTGACCGAGACGGATGAGTAACAGGAGCTGCGGGGCGATATATGCTGACTGACTTGCGTCTGAGGGAGAGACATGAAGAGAAGGACCAGGGTGCGCAGCTCCCAATAGAAGGGGAACCTGGTAACGGGTGTAGGAAAACAGTGCATGCAGGGCTTCATGTTGCTGCTTACCAGCTGATAAACCATTCCGCCACACTCTCGAACGCAATAAACGCTCCAACGCACGTCCAGTACATGGCCCACCGCTCGAGATCGGGTTCGGAGAGTGGTCTATGGGAAAGGGCTTTCCATGTCGAGTAAGCAGGAATTAGAAATGCAAACCAAGCCCTACGCGGCGGCAGTCAGTTGTGCATTCATTTTCCATTATTGAGAGTACTTGCCCGACAATGCGCGACGCGAGTGCCATCAACATTATGGTAAGAAGTACGTGGTCGTGTGAACAGAGGCGAGGGCCTCGGGCGAGGATGCTAGCGGTGCCCGGTGCACCGCCGCCCGCCGCCGGCACGCGTCGGCGCGACGCGAAGCGCGGTGTGACTCGGCGTGATGCGTGACATCGGCGGTGCAATGTCGGGGGATGGCCGGGCCCGGGAGGTCACGTGGGTCCCCGGCCGCAGGTTCTCGCCTCAGCAGCCCGCTGCCTATCAGACCGTGTAGGTCGTTCAACCCCACTCTCCGCGTCGACCTCGCTGCCCTCACCACGCCCACACGGCAGAGCAGCGAGCGAGCTGCCGGTCTCCTTCTGCCTCTCCACATCCATCGCACACCTTCATGGACAGCAACGGCAGCCCGAGCGCAGTCAAGAAGCAAGAGGAGATGGATGACCCCAAGGCAGCCAAGGATTCAAAACCCCCAGTCAGGACTCTCAACAGAGTACCGCGTACGAGATCTCTTGCTTGCCTTGTGACTAGCGATTGACGTAAGGACTACTTCTTAGGTGCCTGTGTAAGTACTGGAGCTCGGTCTCGCGTTCCGTGATTTGACCCCCGCCTCGATCAGAATGCATGTCGCAAGCAGAAAATGAGGTGTGAGGGGGCTGAGAACCCCCCTTGCAGACGCTGTAGGCATGCAGGTCTCGAGTGTTTGTTTGAGAAACCTCAGCGAGAAGCAAGTCTTACTGGTGAAGCAGGCCTTGAGTAAGTCGCGTCTCGACCTGTTCCGACACTGCTGACCGCCCGCAGGCGCATCCGGAGTTTGGAGAGTCACGTTGCGGACATCCGACAGACTCAGAATGTCATCCAGAATACCCTGGCCGAGATTGCAGCTCATCTTCGAGGGGGGTCGCATTTCGCAGCACGCTCGCCGTCGGTCTACCCTCCAAACTTTGCTCACCAATCTCCAAGCGTGCACTCGGTTGGATCGCCCAATATGTCGACACCCACCGTTGGCCCTCACCCGCCCCAACTGATGGTTGACACCGTGCATACCCCCACGCCAGGAGGCAGCTCTCTCACGCCGTCGCACATGATGAATCGACAGCATAGGGACTCGATCTCCAGCACCTATCAGAGCCCTCCGTTGAGCGCAACTGGGCATAGGGTACCAGGTACTGTGCCTCCTCAAGCCCTCCCAAATCATGTCTACGGCCAGCAAGGACAACCAGGCCCCCATGGCACGACCCTCCCCCCGTTCTCGTCGATCGAGACAATGGGCCCTCCGCGTGGGCAGCCTAGCAACATCTCGTCCATGCGTTACCACTCCGCTGATCCATCGCGTCAGCAGTCTAGGGGTACGAACGGTCCAGAGGCGGCCTCCGGTTCCAAAAGAGCGCACCCCACGTCATCTAACGTTACAAGTGCAGATTCGACGGACGCAGAGGAGGAAGAGGGTGAATTGCCCGCGTCAGGGCTGGTTGCGCCGTGGGAAGTTCTGAGGAGTCTTGCTGATGTCGCAATTGAACGGGCCGCCCAGGTATTAGACTATTAAGTTACGCGAAACATTCATGCTGACTTATTTTTGTAGGAGAATGGCGAAGGGAGCGAACCTCAGAGTCGTCCGAGAACATCCTCTCCCGAGCCGCGTCACCCGCGTCCGGCGAAGCGAAGGAAGGTGCAGCACAAGACGGCTGTGGCCACAGTTCTACCCGATGGTACGTGAAGCAGGCCTCGTATTGATTCACTATCAGCAACCTAATCGCCACCCCAGTCGTTACTAAGAATATAATACCGGAGGCAGAAGCGCGGGAGCTGTTTAGAATGTAAGTTTTCGTGTTCCCTCATTCAATCGTCTGTTGATCATGCCGTCCATTCTAGATTCTATCACGGGTGTTCCACGTTCCTTCCAGTGTTCGATGCCAACATCGACACGTACGAGGCGCTGCACGAGCGATCCCCCTTCGCTGTTGACTGCATTTGTATGGTCGCAGCTCGCGTACGCGACGGTGGAGGTACGTGAACGACTAATATCTGAGACATAGTCTAATTCTGTGGCCAAAGGTGAACCTAGCGAGACGTTCCTGAAATGTCAAGAAGAGGTGCAAGCGATCTCATGTGCCAGCCTGTTTTCGCCGGTCATGCGGCAGGAGGCGGTACAAGCGATGGGTAAACCCGATTCCTCCTTCTGGCTCCGCCGCTAACATTTTGCATTAGTTTTGGTTTCCGGGTGGTCCGAGAATGGATGGTTGCCCGGAGGACATGCGGTTCGCATGGCTATGGAAATCTGTGAGCTTGCTGGCGAATATCCGGTTCGCGTCGTAGCCTCATCTTCTCTTACAGCTATGCATAAGGCTTGGCCCGATCTGCTCAACAAAATGCAGGCAAATAAGGTGTCGACTACTTCGAAAGAGCGTCAGTTAGTAATCTCGGCCCGCACCTGGTTCTGCCTTTACATTTTCGAACATCAGTGAGCTTCGGTCACATCTTAATATCGGCGCTCCCTCTCATAGTTTGTAGGATGTCATATGGCACTGGGCGGCCTGCTATCCTCAAGGACGATGAGAGCATCCGGAACTGTCGCCTTTTGTTACAGCATCCTTTAGCAATTGAGGACGACATGCGATTAGTGTCGATGGTTGAATTGATGGCCATTCGCGAGCGGGTTCATAACAATCTAGCGCCATTATTCGAAAGGCCCGTGGATGACAGCACACTGAACATCCTTCGCGATGCCGACTTAGAGTTTCGTCACTGGTACCAAACCTGGGACCACGCCTTCTCACAGAAGTATGAGGACGCAGGCACGTCGTTTTACCCTTCTCGAAGGCCATGTCTACACGCTCACATCTCACTACAGCCTTCTACAGACAAAGTCTCCAGCACCAATATCTTACGGCGCAACTATTCCATAATGCGACTGCTCTCACTGGCATTGAAATACCTGAGGACGTTCAGAAGATGCCACCTGGGCAAAAGGAGCTTGCCATCAAGTCAATTCAAATAGGGCATCAGATCCTCGACATCACCGTGAATTCACAAGCCTATATGGAGGGTATGAAATATGGTCAGTGTCTCTAAGCTGAATTTTACGCTGTAGTAGCTCAAAATATCCTAGCTGTGCATTACACTCATGCCACCGCTACCTTCTGTGCCACGTTCTTACTCAGATTGGCACGCCTATTGTAAGCACTTTCATCTTTCCTTGATCTTGCTCTTTCTCACCTCATTCAGCCCTGATCAATGCAATATGAACGAGGTTAGGATGCTAGTAGAGAGTCTCGCAACACAACTCTCTGAGGGTACGTAGACGGCTACTTTTCTCGCACACACCCCCTGAACCGATTCTTTAGTACCGGGCAAGCGGTACGCGATCACGCTCCAACTCATGCTTAAACGTCTCCGGAGGCGTAAGACCGGATCAATGTCCCAGTCACCTTCAATGCCCCGGCCCACGCATCGTGGGTCTAGCGACGGAGCTCATTCGCAAGACCTGACCATGGCACACCCGATGTCGCAGCATCCTCATCCACAAAACCCCACGATGTCTCCGACCTACGGCACGACTTTCACGACACACCCTGATACGATGGCCCACATAGGCCCTAATATGCAACCACAGCCCCACCTAGATCCATACGCCGGTGCTGCCAACATAGACACGATTTGGCGTGGCTTCGAGGCTACATCCGGGGACCAGCTGCCTGTGTGGCTGTCTGATCAGACCCTTGGCGGCGCATCCTTCTCCCAGCATGGCATCGATGCTTTCCTGCTGCCTAACGACTATCTACCCCCTGCTCCTCAAATTTGGTGATTAACATACCTGCCTCGTCGCTACTGTACCATAACTTTGCTTTGCTCCTGTTCTGTCTCTTCTTCTAGGACGCGCTGTCCAAGAGAACTTTCGGAGATCCTGTATTGCTGTTTCAGATACCACCTATGTCGCATGTACTCGCTGTCATTTAGCATTCTTCTGTATCCACGGATGTATTTTTCTCATCTAGGCACGATTTTATACACAAAGTTACTTGCCTCGTCGACGATCGAAACACCGGAGCCGCAGGCGCTTTGAGCGATTAAGCGCCCATTCTACGCGCATCCTTGCATTGGCGCTGGCAAGTTTTTTGGCGTACAACCACTGTGTCTCCCACTACTATGCCTGTTGCTGTAGACGCGCCGCCAGGAGGAGCATCCACGCAACAGCTAAACAACAGTGACTCTGTACCGCTATCACAAGAGTCCCCCAAAAAATTACGGGCGTCGAAGAGGGCCAAGAAGTTAGAGGCAGAGGTTGCGGAACAGCCTATAGCAGGATCCTCGAATGTGACGGACGAGTGGGCATGGAGGTCTCTGGCAGAGTCGTCCGCTAGTAATGTTCCCCCAGTTTTCACTCGGGACGGAAGGTGAGCAACACATTTTGAATAATGTCTGTGTCGCTTACGCTTCGGCAATTAGTTATTTCTTCTCAGCTTCTGGACCTGCAGTGAAGATACACTCGGTAGAGACTGGGAGTGTCGTCTCCACACTCAACCCTGCGAACTCTTCAAGCAAGCCTGCAGCACCCACTGGCTATGGTGACGCAGTCACTTCCATGGTACTGAGTCCGCACAATCCGTTCCAGTTGCTCACAGCTTCAATGGACGGATGCATCAGGCTGTGGGACTTTGTGGATGCAGTCCTACTTCAAACCATCGACATCGCAAAACCTATTCTTCAGATCGCCGCGCATGAAAAGTTCAAGGGCGAGGTGTGCATTGCCATCTCCCGTGGGACCAAAAAGCTCAACGCCAATCGTACGTCTCCTCAATCCTGTGCTCCATTTTCATGTGTCTGAAGATATGTCGCAGGGAACCCGACTGGTGAAGACAACGCGGCGGTCATGAACGTATCCTTGACACCTACGGAGGCGACTAGACAGCTCCCTGTGCAAAAGCCTTCAAGCACGCGCGTCGTTGGAAAAGCTCGCTATACGTTCGGCTTGTCGTACTCTCCTAGTGGCGCCTGGCTCGTTGCTATTGGTGGACACAAGGCATACGTTTGCCGGACGTCCGACCTCAAAGCTGGATTCACGAAGCTCGTTTCTCCTGAGAAGTTAACTTGCCTGGCTTTTCATCCCACGGAAGACTTTTTCGCTACTGGAGATAACAAGGGTATCGTGCGGCTCTGGTACTGCTTAAACGATAGCATCCCCACTGGTGTTCCCGATGTCGAGAAGAAGGCTCCGACCACGACCCTTCATTGGCATGCTCACGCCGTATCGTCTCTAACGTTTACCGCAAACGGTGCATATCTCCTCAGTGGTGGTGAAGAAGCTGTCCTGGTCATCTGGCAACTTCACACTGGCAAGAAGGAATTTGTCCCCCGTGTCGGTGCACCAATATCTAGTATAACCTTATCAACGGTACGGTCACGCGAGGAAGAATATCTGCTGGGGTTGAGCGACGCCTCCTTCGCTTTCGTGCGTTCTGGGACCCTACGAATTTCTAGGACTATCGCAAAAGTAAAATTAGGTGCGTATGAGAGTGTAATCTAAGCCCATCGATGTTAAAAAACGTGATTCAGACCCTGCTATTACGACCGATAGGCCGTCACCAGACACACCTGTACCTCTGGCCGCACATTCCATCTCGTCTTCCCTCGTACTGCCCTCCTCGCACCCCTCTTCCTTACAAACATACTCCCCCCTTACCTCAACTCTCATCTCCGAGCTTGAAGTGTCTCCCACCAACCGAGTTTCACGTAGAGAAGAAAAGACGCTAGAACCCAGTCGAGTGGAGTTTGCTACCACCTCGGACTCGGGCGACTGGTTAGCTACAGTCGATTCAAGACCAGCCGTAGACGGTTTCCGCGGAGAGGTGTATCTGAAGATCTGGTGGTGGGACCGAAAGGCCAGTACTTGGGTCCTAAACACCAGGATCGATAGGCCTCATGGCCTGAAGAAGGTCACTACTGTCACGTTTCGACCGCGTGTAAAGGACGTCTCAGCCCTGAGTCTGGTCACAGCAGGGCAGGATGGCTCTGTCAAGATCTGGGGTATCCGCTCAGCTACCAACAAATCCGGAGCTACTGAGCGTAGGTTTCTCACCATGTTGGATGTCAGCAAGAGCGTACTCACGTTTATGCTCTTCTAGACTTCTGGGTGGCTCGCTCTTCCCTGCGTTCTCGCTCAGAAAACCCGTCGCATGTGGCTTGGTCATACGACGGCTCGTTAATGTCTGTGGCTTCTGGCTCGTTTGTGGTTCTGTACGACCCTGCAACAACTCTCGCACTAAGGACGATTATGTGCCCCGAGTGTGAATCGGTCTCGTCTACCACATTTATCGGCAAGGCGAGCCGCTACCTCGCGATCCAAAGTCGTACAGACCTAGTGTTGTGGGATCTTGTAACGGATGACGGTGGGTTCCGTGATAAATTCAAAACTCGCGTGCTGAGACTAATATATTTACAGTGCAATGGCAATATCAAAGCCTCTCCACGATTTCACAAGTGTTTTCTCACCATCGTGAAGAGAGCTTTGTCGTCTTGGAGTCCGATGCTCGCACCTCGCAGACCTATGTGTCGAAGTTCACCCCATCCTCTTCGAGCCCCACCTCATCCCACACGCTGCCGTTTTCCCTCATCAGTACGGCTCCGTGCCCTCCCCGTTGGCTACTATCGAACGACCCTAGCTCGTTCGCGTTCGTCGGCATCACGCATACATGGAGCGCCGTCATCTTTGGCGATCACATACGTCTTGCTGAAGGGGAGGAGACGTCTGCCCGTGGGCTGGCTGGTGCGGCGTCGGTGACAACTCAGACGCTTTTCCAAGACATCTTTGGACGCTCCGCCTTCACCGATCTGTCCGCGAGGAACGCAAACGTGGCGGTACCCGCCTCCCAAGGGTCTGCATGGAAAGGAAAAGAGGTCGAGCGGATCTTTGATACGCCCGCCTATCTTCTGCCGCCCCTCGGGTCGCTGTTTGACCCCCTCATGGACGAGTTCCTCACACCTCGCACGGACACTGACGCTGCGCCAAGTTCGGGCGCAAACAAGTATGCGGAGCGGCAAGATGTCGATGTGGACATGGAGGGCGTGGAGGGACCGATACTCGTCGGCAACAGGTTGGAACGGGTAATCGACCAACGTGAAATGGCAACCATGATCGAGCTATTTAAGCACCATGGATTGCACTGTGAGTAGGATCTGGCCCTTCGTCTCTGCCAACGGCTGATCATTCGAGATAGCGGCTTTGCCGGAAGCCTCGACAACCAAAAGGCCCGTGCAGACCAATGGCCACCACAAAACCAGCAGCGGACCGAATGGTTTGTCGAATGGTGTGGGGAAGCCCAATGGTACCACACCTAGGACTATACGCCATACGCCAAGTGTCGCTTCGGTGGACACTGAAAATCCGTCACCAAAACAAGCCTCTTCACCAGCTGTAAAAGCGGGGCAGAAGCGTAAAAAGTCTCTAGAGTAATGGAGACTCTTTTAGTATATGCCAGACTGCAACACACACCATGTTATTATTTCTATAGCCCCCATGTTCAGTCCCATATAGTGTTGTAGACTCGTTGCATGACCGCTGTCGTTGTTTTCCGTCTGCACGCACAAGGCCGAGTGGCATTATAAGTGAACTGGTATTCTAGTCCGTAAGTCGATGAGGCGCATCAGCAGGCTATTTGTCGGCATCTGTACATTATGCCTCTTCCCCAGATCGCATAGATATCCGTTCATGAAACCTATCTCCGTGGTCCGCCCCCGCTTGATGTCCATGAGCATCGACGAGTAGTTGTTCGCAGTGACCTGCGCGACCCGCTCGACCTCCTGGACGAGCGCGTCCTTTGTCAGCTGGAACGGAAACGTGGTGTTGTGCTCGCGGCTCGACGCCCTCACGTCCCGTAGGTCGGCGGCGTGCTGCGCGCGGAAGACGTTCGCTGCCTCGAGACAGACGCGCTCGCAGATCGCGCGGCCGCTCGGGTGCGCGAGCACCGCGCCGTTCTTGCAGTCCATGAGCGCGGTGAGCGGGTTGACGACCGCGTTGACGACGACCTTGCGCCGGAGGGCCATCTGGATCGTGTAGAACGACTGCCAGTCGACGTTGAGCGCGGCCAGGCCCGTCAGCGCGGCGACCGTGTGCCGCAGCGTGTCGGACCGCGGCGTGCGCTCCCCGAGGTCGGCGAGGCTCATGTGCGGGTACGAGGCCTCGAAGTCCGCGCCGTGCTCGGGGACGACGCCGAGCTGGATCCCGCCCACGCCGGCGTGGACGACGTGCATGTAGTCTTTGAGGAAGGCGCCGTGCGTGATGGATGCGACCACAAAGTGCGGACGGCGGTCGGGGTTGCGGAAGATCTCGCGAATGAGGGCTTCGTAGATGCCCATGCCGTTCTGCATGAGGACGATGGTGGTGTCCGGGGTGAGCCGTGGGAGAAGTGCACGGATGGTATTAACGGTGTGGTGTGCCTTGACGCATACGATGAGGGACTCGATGGGGGTCGTTTTGGACGTCGTGGGCTCGACTTTGTGGTCGAATGTTTCGTGCTGGAACCCGGATTGGGGTACGACGATGCTGTTGCGTTCCAACAAGACGCGTGAGGATGGGTTGACAGCGTTCGCGGCATATTTTGTGGACTTGTGGACGAGTGTGATAGAGTGGTGGTTTGACACAGTTTGTCGTAAGTGGTGAGCGAGTAGGCATCCGATGGGTCCCAAGCCGAGAACATGAAAGCGCATAGCACGTCAGCAGCGTCGAATGGTGCGGTGCGAGACGTGAAAGGATGCGGCGGTGTATTCGGAAAGCCCTATTATACGGATACTATTCCACCGGTTAGGACTGGCCTCTATGTTTCCTACTGGACTACAGACACACCTTTCGGAACGAACACGACCACGTCTCCTCCACCTCCCTCCCCAAGTACCGTTAAAGGTGAGCCAAGCAGAGCAGCGGCGGTGTAGTCTAATGTGTCAGGAGGAAAGCTATCCAGCGCTGCATAGCCCAGGTGCCCACCGACGGCCTGGTCGCGTATTTCGTTGCAGAGTCGGACGCTTGTGCGAGCAAGTTCGCAAACCTCGCAAGCGCTAGAAGATCGGACAGTCATTGGGCGCTTGGAACAGGCGTCTGTATTTGCGTCATGACCTGCACACAAAATGCATCAGTACTCGCCTCTGTCTTGTGGCCTCAAGCGATACACAGAGAACGGAAATATTGCCTCCTACGCCGATTTTTCGCCCTTTCTTTGGTCCCCTGGCTTCTAGTGTTGCTCTCGAGTCGATACCCTGCGTCCTCATCCCATATGCTTGCTTAGTCTCCTTCAATATTCATCGGCCTTTCACTCGCTCTGCCACAAGCACACTCTCCTCAGGTCCTCTGTCGGTTTGACGCACCGGCGTGCTCGGTGACGCTGCTCGGGATGCGCATCAGCTTGACGTTTCACATCATCGCCTCAGACGTCCAAATTGCCGACCTTTATAAAGGCGACGGCGCGTTGCAATGTCGGATGGGCATCCTCTCCTTTGTATTTGTCTGTACGCCCTGAAGTCATGTTGTTCGGCTTTCTCTACAGTCTCTACTTCCTCGGCGCAGCGGTCCTTGCCGCACCCTCAAGGGCGCCTGAGATACGTTTGATCGTCAATCCGCCTGTAACAAATCCCACAGCATTCACCGTCTGGGTGGTTGGAAACAGGTACAATGTTACATGGTATGTGATTGAAATTTCGGGCTGTCTATCTGTCCTCATAGCAGGTTTACCTAGGGATATCACACAGCTGCCCCCCTTGGCAAATATCACGAATGACGTAGGGAGGATAGTGTTGGGTCAGTTCAACGGCGATGGAGAGAAGCTCTATACCGGTGTGTGTTATCATTAATGCATTTCTTGCTTGTTCATCTTCTTATGCAAATGGTGCTGTGTCCTTCAAGATGATCCTCTTGCAAACGGGTTTTTCATCACCGACGCTTCCCAAGAGATAACTTGTCCGGACGTTGACGATGGCAATTATATTATCGTCTGTGAGGGACAACTCTCCGCATATTTCGGGCGATTTTATACTGAGAAAGCTTCTAGTATTCGGCACCGGTAGCAACGCAAGCCCTCAGTTCAAGATCGCACGCGACCCCATATCCTCTATTTTGGACCCCACCTCCTCGTCAGCCAACTCAGCCTCAGCAACACTGGGGGCGAACGCGACGTCGGCGAGCGTTGAGGGCAGTCAAACGAGCAGTCCATCTTCCACATCGTTAGCATCTGGCCTGACTGTAGGCGCCACCAGCACGAGCGTCCCTCCCTTGTTCTCGTCATCACCGACCTCCTCCTCTTCGTCGAGTTCGCTTGCGACCTTAACGCAGGTAAGCAGCACGTCGGACTCTCCCGCACCCACGGGAGCATCGAGTGGAGCCATCGACACGGCAACTGCATACATGCCTTGGTTGGGAGCTGTGGTATCCGCTTTCATGGCGTTTCCCCTTCTTTGAGGCTTGTCTCATCGCTGCTGCTCTGGGGTCACAAACCACACCCCTAATACTATATATTTATAACCAACTATTTTCACGCCTCGGCGTGAGCGTTCCTATCGCTGGAGATGGCACCCAAAAAAGGTGCGTGCCAAATATAGCGCAAAATGGCTGACACTTTGCAGCCCAACTTTAATATGCCCTCCAGCTGGAGCCCCATGCGCTTTCACATCCTATCCACTACTTTGCACACCATGTCCCCGTCTTTACGGAATCTCACACCCGAATACGTGAAATCACACATGAAGAATGTCAAGATCTCGTTGTCTTCTTCCGGACGGCTCAGCTTGAAACCGCACCGTCAACTCCGGGACCGCCTTCGCAGGCTGACGGCGGATGTCAAGGGGTTGTTTGAGACCAGGCGAAAGAGTTTACAGAGCTTACTCTCCGACGAGAATTATGCTGAAACACTTGAACGACAGTTCGCCGACTCGATGGACACGGTAATTACCTCCCATCTATCTCTTTTCTTCGCACCCTAACACGTGTCTGGTCGTATCTAGTCTATCAAAAATACCACCTCCGCATACGACGATGAACAGCACGTAGAGACCTCGCTCGTTGAAATAGTATCGGAGAATTTCGATAAGGCCGACGATACGCAAGCCGCCGCCGCCATTGTCTCTGCCGACGACCCGATACACGACAGCTGTCTCTACGTCGACGACAACGGCGTCAGCGGCATCAGCTGCCCAGACGTGGATGGCCTAGACATCGAATCTACCGGTGGCTGCTCTTTGAAGGCTTGTCTCATCGACGCCGCTGTCCGCGCCCCCCTTGGCCTCACCAGTCTGCCTACCGGCGGCTTTCTCGACGCCCGCTCTCAGGATGAGACGACCAACGATTCCTGCGACGTTGTCTGCCCGAGCTCGCCGATTTGTGACGACATCCTCGCCGCTCTGGACTCTTTCGATGCCGACGCGGACGCTCTGTCTTGCGGGAACTCTTTTGCCTTGGGCCCGCTGCGAAGCCTGCAGACTATCTGGGAGGAAGACTCCAAGGTGTTCCACTCGCGCTGCTCTGTTGACGCACAAACATGCGAACCGGACGAGTGTAAATGTGCATCTCGTGAAGACATCCCGGACTTGACGCCGTGCAAATCTCGCGGCGAAACTCCTTGCCCTGCGGCTGCGCAGACACCGACAACATTCCGTGTCTATCAGAGCCTCGCATCTGGCGTCGCGCAAGCGCAGCCAGCACGGTACTGTGGCGTTCTCAGGCACCACTTCCACTTTACCGGCTCGCCACAGGCACAACGCTTGACATTTGCCGTCGATGAGAAGGGGGATAATGGGTATAATGACGTTGATTGAAGGACACGCTGGCTCAGAAAGTAGCGATTCTCACAGACCCGTGGCGCATTGTCTGAAGCGACACGCAACCTACGCCTTGTGTATTCAGTCATGAGCAAAGACCATCGTCTCCGAATCCGAAATCCGCTTTCTCAAGTCACCGATCACATATTGTACATCAATTTTTAAGTCTCTCCTTTGCGTACGGCCATCAGTTACATTTCCTCGAGAGCAGCCCTGGAGTGCTGCTTAGATTCCTCGCTGGTGTTGGGGTTCTTCAGGTTGGCCTGACCAAAACCCTGAGTATGGTCTGTCACTACAAGGGGTTGCCGCATACCTTGTGACCCTGTGCGACCTGGGCTGCGTGCGCCGAGTGACCGTGAGCCTCTCCGCTGTCCTGCATCTCGGCAAGACGGTCATGAGCACGCTGCTTGGCCTCATCACTGTTCTTGGGGTTGGATATTGCAGCCTCTGCAGGGGTTGTCAGCATATTCTAATGGACCTTGGAGAGCACTTACTGAGGCCGCGAGCAACGTTTGCGGGGTGGGCAGAGTCGGCCATGTCGATAGCAGTACAGGATTGGTTGTGCGGTGGCTATGGAGTTGTGAGAATGCGTTTGTTTTTGGCCTCTGAACGCAATACTGGGTGGTTTATATACCAGAGTATGGTGCAGGCACATCCACATTGGGATGTCGGGAGTGACGTCAAGCGAGCATGTATCGGGCCCACCGGCGGCGACGGCGAGCCATCAGAGTCCGCCTCAGTTCTTGCGCCGACACACCACAGGCCTAGAGTCAACTGCTGCCGTCGCTGACGGTGAAAACACTTTTATTTGAATGTGGGTAGAGAAATCGATACAGTAGAGAACGTCCTCAATAAATGATAATAAATATATGCACAAAGAACAACAAATTGCTATGCGACGAACCAGCTGTCATTAGAAGGGAGTACTGTTGTGCGAGACAATTAATGAAATGATAGATTGTAAAGGAGAGCAGAAAATACGAGCAACTAAATAGCGATGCCTGGTAGAACGGACTGTGTACAACAGAGTTGGGCTGTTTTCACGTAGCCTTCATCCGACGGAGGCGGTCGATGACATCGACCATGCTGCGTTCCTCGACATCATCGCCATCTGTGCCCAGGAAACGCCGTCTCGTAGCTTCCGCGACGACTAACGAGGTGTTGTAGGGCTGCTGGCGGTACACCAATGCCACGTTATCGAATGCAACGCCGCCGACTGCATGCGATGGGATGTGGGTCGCGCGGATGTCCTGGGGGAGTGCATCCGCGAGTTCGTTGACTTCGACTCCAAAGAACTTGGACAGCTTTGCCGCCCGCCGCCGCCGCGCCTGGAACTCGGATGGGGCAGGTGACGGCGGCGGCGCGGTCGCAGGCCGCAGCTCAGGTGGCGTGATGAAGTTCGAGAACGGCGGAGGCGTGCGCGGAGCGGGCACGAGTGGAGATGACGGCACATGGGACATACGGTTCGGTGGGGAGGAAGGGCCTGTGCTGGCGCGCACCGATATGCGTCTGGGTGCGGGAATGGGGTTGAGGATGGGCACAGGAGAGACAGGCCGGGCGTCGACGATGTCCAGCTCCTGAGGCTCGGGCAGGTCTTCCTGTTCTGCGTCCTCGTGAGCTTCTTCCGTCAAGATCAAGCCAGATACCTCGGACGAGGTAGTGACGATGGAAATGAAAGAATCGCGGAGCCTGGCTTTGTTGGTTGCGGATATCGACGGTGAGAGCGATGTGGTAGAGATTGAGATGATAGTGGTCAACGAATTGCGTTCATGGCGATGTGTGTCGGTGCTGGTTCCGGGCTCGACAACAGCCCCGGCAAAGTTGGTGATCTGGAACAGCGCAGAGGGCGGATTGTCGCCAAACAGCTACGCATCAAAAGGGACGATCTCAGCACGACAGCATCTATCGACGGCAGGGAAGCAAGCGTACCTGTGCCATCTTTTTCGCACGTTTGACATTCTGAATGCGCTGCTTCTCGCTCAGCCCCGGTACGATGACATCAACCTCACCGTTAACATTCTCCGCGGCGACGTTCTCGCTGCCGTCCGCGGTCTTGGGTCGCTTCGACCACAGCGACCTGCTGCGCTTCAACGTCCGTGTCTCCTCGCTCTTCTGCGAGGGTGATAGCGGGCTGGTTGGCGCAGAGAACAAACCTG
This sequence comes from Phlebiopsis gigantea 11061_1 CR5-6, assembly GCA_000832265.1. NCBI lineage: Eukaryota > Fungi > Basidiomycota > Agaricomycetes > Polyporales > Phanerochaetaceae > Phlebiopsis > Phlebiopsis gigantea. The sequence goes on along the minus strand of KN840442.1, from coordinate 270,687 downwards.
ATGATGGACGGATGTCGAGGCTCGCTGGCCTCGGTCGTTTGGGCTTGCGGCGCAGCGACGTAGACCGACGAGGCAGCTGCTCCGCGCTGAGCACCAGCGTGGGCACTGGGTACAGCGCGAGGGGGCTCGCGGGCGGCGGGGGCGACGCTGCCCTGAGGAGGACTTCGGGTGGAATGTTCGTGCCAAAGTGTCGTGACAACTTGGCTGCGCGCGTGCGTTGGACCTGCTCGACGTTCTGATCTGCTAAAAGCACCGAGGATGCGGTAGAATCTCGCCGGCGGAGGCCCTTGAGATCCCTGTCCTGCGTCTCCAGCGCAGATGACGATAGGCCGCACTCTGACACCTCGCGATGCGACAGGGCGCTGTCGGGGCGCGCGAACGTGATGGGTGAGGAGGGGGCCACAAAGGTGTCGCTGACGGATGAGGCGCGGGGCACGCTCAGGGACGGACGCAGGGCAGAGAGCGACCGAGCGTGGCGGACGTCGTGGGCTTCAAGCAAAGCAGAGCTCGAGCTCGCCCCAAATGTCAGACTTCTCCTCCATGACTTTCGTGCAGATGCGGACGCCGACTGTCTCTTGGATCCGTCGGGAGACATAGGCCTGAGTCCGCCCAGAGCTTCATTTTCGCACTGCTCAGAAGGCTCTGCATCTTCTTCTTCGACCGCTGGTATCTCTCCGAGTACCCGGCTCAGCTTCCTCACTTTCCGCATCAGCTTCATTTTTTCTTCCTCGGACAGGTCGTTGGTTGTGGGCGGTACGGCGGCTGGATCGACGGGTGGGAGAGAGCCAGGAGACGATGGCAAGAGAGGTGTGTAGGGCGACGAGAGCTGGGAGTCTACCGCAGATAGGATGGAGGGCGAGTACGCGGACTGTCCGTCGTGCTTATCCACGGAAGTCGTTGTCGCCACGCTGGGGGCATGAACGTTGAGCGAGGAGCTTTTCCTGCGCGAGCCGAAGCCCTGTGGGTCGAACGACACGCGCGAGAAAGATGGCGAGGCGAGGGAAAGGATAGTATGTGAGAGGCGGTGGAGGCTGCTCCGTTTGTGAGCAGAGGGCGTGCCGGACGCCATGGAGTTATCTGGTGCGCAGACGTGCAATATGAGTGGAAACTGATGAGGCTGATAGGGAGGGCGTTGGGACTAGGTCGTCTGAAACGGCCAGGGGGTCGCTGTGGCTATACGGCGGGCTCGCTGGGGGCTGCGAGCGGGGGCGAGGTGGTGGTGAGGAGAGAAGGCGTGGTAGGGCACGACGACTGACCGTGGTCAATTAAAAGTCGCATTCGCCGCGAGTGTGGGGACGCGGTCGATATTTAACATCACCTAGCGACGCCAAAGCCTGCAGCTGATCCTGGATACCAAATTGGGCGGTCCCTGACTCCCCGACGCTTCTCAGGTTCCTGACACACGCCCGACCATATTGATCTGATCACCGGCCCGTCTGTGTGGCGTTGTTTCGGCTACCCGAGAGCGAGGAAAATAGCGATTTAATACTACGTAATTCTAGTAATATAGCGTAAGGAGCCAACGTTGAATATGGGTACATGTTGTATGTTCCGACTGATCTACCGCAAGTGATGAAATAAAATATGCTTGAAAGAACGGCGACAGCAACGACAACGAAGAGGTGAAGGAGAACTAGTCAAAGGAGTGACGAATTAGATGTCTGACAGAGTAACGTTGTCAACGGTGGAATTTGTCCGAGCAAAAGGAGAGGAAGGGGTGCCGGTTTGCGGTGAACGAATGGTGGTCGTGGTGGCGCTGCTGTCATCCGACGGCACCTGGCTCAGGTTGCGGGTGTGCTTCCCGAACAGGGCAGACATCCTTAGATCGGAAGGAAGCCGAACCAAGGACACGCGCTTTGCTGCCCGAGTCTTGTTCCACTCTTCGGCCTGCTCCTCGGCAGTCTCATGCGCGGTGTAGAACTTTTCATGGCTAGCGCGGGGCGCACCGTCGTGATCAGCACTATTCGTCGTGCTGTCCACCGACGTCTGTGCGCTGAGTGTGGGTGGCTTCGGTGAGTCAGGGTATGGAGACGCGGATCCGTCTGTAAGAGGGGTTGAAACGGGAGAGTCGTCTAGGGCTGGAACAGACAGCCGGCGGCCGTTGTCGAGGTTAGAAAGGAACCCGTAATCCGTACTGAACTCAACGGCAGAGTGGAATGAGTCGGCAGCGGACTGCGGGCCTTGTTCGCCAACGCACTCCTGGATAGGCGACGTGGGAGACCGAGGCTTGTCTACTATGTACGTCGAAAGCGTCATGCGCGGCAGGCTGCGCTTATGCTCGAGCTCGAGCTTGGCCGTGGCGGCACGAAGAGCCATATTCTTCGTCCGCTGCCAATCACGCTCCTCCGCCTCGAGGTCCTTGATCAACACGTCTCGGTGGCAGCGGAGCTTCTCTAGGTCGAGCCGAATTTGCATGATCCGCTTGGCCACGTTTTGCACCGCTAATTGCAGTCGGTCGCGCGTCGCGCGCTGGAACGGCGTCAGGACGGCAACGTTCTTGACAAAACGCATGTCAGAGTCGAGTTGCGACTGCAGAACAGCGAGTTTCGTCTCTAGGTCGCGGACCTTGACGTAGATAATCTGGGAGCGCGACGACAGCCGTAGGCCTCCGTTGGTAGAAGTCGGAGAGGTCGGCGCTTGGAGAGTAGACTCGAGGCTGTATGCCCGCGGACGCGAGCCAGAACGGGTGACGACCGTATCGAGGTCCAGGCCTCGCCAACCGCCGGAAGCTAATTCGGCCTTCACTTGATCAAATGTTGCTTTGAACAGCCGTGAAGAATTCTCCATGGGAGGCGTGACGGGCTCCTCGGCCGTAGCTTCGCTTGGAAAGCGCGAGTGCTCAGCCCATGGGGTGGACTCTACGGTCGGAGAGGAACGATGGTCCCAGTTTTTGATCCGAGGCGAGGGTAGGGGTTGAATCTGGTGTTGAATGTCCCGAAGATGAGACACAGCGGCCGCTTCGCCAGTCAGCTCAATATCTTTCCCAGACATTCCCATGGATCGCATGCGAACTCCTGCAGTCTTGAATGTGGCTGCGTAGTTGATACAGGATATCCACTCGTTCATCTCGTCCTCGTCTTTCGCCTGTAGTAGGTAGTGACGACCATCCGACATGACCAATCGCAGAGTATTGGCGTGCTGCTTAAATCATTAATGAATAAATGTGCTCAATGGTAACTCGAATCACATACCTTGGTGTAAGAATGGTCATAAACAGCGACGGCGTCACGAAGAGAGAGCATCTCATCTGGGCGGATCAACAGTGCCTGGGAGAGGGAAGTGGGACCGCTAGGGGCGTTGATACGAGACCGTGATTGGACCATGGCCGCCCAGTTGGGATCGCGGGAGAACAGAAGCTGTGAACCCGTCAAGAGAACACTCCATTCCTTCCATTTTCGAGGGTTGGCTTTGCGACCACCTTCCAGATACTCATCCTTGCGCTGCAGTGGACCAACTTTGGTCACTTTCAACGTAGCTACGTCATGCAGGATGGGAAATGCCGGTGAGGCCATCATGGCAGCGCTGCTTGGTGCTCCGCCAACGTTCAAGTTGAACCACGGGGAAGCCATATGACGACTCTCCGAGGCAACCTCCACAACATTCGCATTCGCGAATGCTCTGAGAAGTTTGTCGTCGTCCCATGGGCCGCCAGTACCCTGATAGAAGTAAGGAGTGTTGAGGGGTATGTACGAGTGAATATCCACCCGTAGATCGTCTAGCAAATTCTACAGTGCAGCTGTCAATATTTCTCCAGTGCGATGAATAGCTCATGCCACGACGCACCCTAGTGATTAAGTAGTAAGGATCAACCTTACTGTTTTTGCCAAGTAACGTAGATCCGCTGCCGTTCAACCCCCCGGGTGAGGATACGTTCAGCGTATTAAGGGTAGAAAGACGTCTAGTTGCACCCTCCAGAAGAAGGCCACGCTGCCCATTGACGTCGACGGGGTCCTCGATAAAGATGAATGGAGCAAATACAATGTTGTCATAAAAACACTGACAATCTGTTCGTGAGGGCACACAGCAGAACTAGCATGACGAGGCTCACGTCCAAGACCTCGGGCGCAACGCCGGGGAGACGAGTATTCTTGATATAATCAGCCTTGGTCATCTTCCGCTTGTTCGACTTATTGAATGCATCTGTATGCAACATAATAAGGCTGAAAGCGAGAATGTATGGATGGTCTGTGGGGGATGTTAACACTTGTTAGTGATGTACACGAGACACGCTTCACCTTCAGAGACGAAGAGTGTAGGATGAGATTGTCGGTATCGTTCGGCGAATGCTTCCATGACGCGGTCGATTTGTTGCGTCTCCCTTGGAAGGCCAACATCCATCAGAAGTCTGCGCAGCGCCACATCCAGAGGATCATGGCCGAAATCGAAGCGAGCTAGATACGCGCGCAACGCTTTCGCATGAAAATCATCTCCACTAAGACGTCATCAGTATATGCACTGTATGCCTACCGCGAAAAGATGACATACGTCGCTGCCAACACGTTTGCCACCTCTGCTTTCGACACGGCCTCTAACAATCGCTGAAGATATATCTCAGGTGATTCTTCATCATGCCGTGGTCTTGGTATCTCGACTGAGACCTTCGGGGACGAGCGTGAGAGGGAGGGGCGCGACGACGACGAGAAACTTGCAGAAGGTGATCTTGTGAAAGTATCGGCATTAACGTGACCAACGACTGAAGATGGACTGGGGGAAGAGCCAAAAAGATTGATAGATAGACGATGGAGGAACGGCGGGTTGGTGGAAGACCGAGGTCGCAAAGAAGTAGGGGAGATGTTTGCAGATGACAAGCCACCTCGGGAGACCGCTGAACTCCCCATCGGAACGGGTTCCTCTGTGGGTATGGAGCCTGGGAAAAAGGTAGAGACTGCCCGAGGGCTTGTCGCAGAACCAGCAGTTGTGGGACGTTTCGATCGACGACGCCGCGGACTCTGCGGCGGGTCAGAAGGGGTCTGATCTTCGGATTCTCGGGTAGTATGCGATGAGAGTACTTTCTCTGAATGACGTCTTCGCAAGTCGGAGGGTGGAGGAGGTACCAATGCATTCGGGCGTCGACTTGAAGGTTCACTGATAGAGGCCTCCATGTTGAAAGGCGACACCGGTAGGAGTGATGGTAATGTCGACTGCCCCAAGAAGCCGTTTGAAGGTGATGCTACGATGGGCGCAGGAGCATGGGAGTCGTTTCGCTTTCGTGACCAGAAGGAGCTTTTCCTCGATAGTGGCTTTCGGTCAACGGGTTTATCCTTTGCTGCGTGGTCGGAGGTGCCTACAAGAGGGCCCAAGGAGAGCCCTCTGACACGCCGCTGTTCGCTCAGTTCAGCATAAGACTTCCCTTGATTCTCATCTGACTCCCTCTGGAAGCTCTTCACACGACCCATAGAGGCCGAAGGTGATAGAGTTGTTCCAGGAGCGCGCTCAGGACTCGGTGCGGGGGTCGCAAATGAGACTACATTGCCACCCTCGGGTGATTCTTGGTCGGAAAGAGAATTGAACATGAGGGGAGGTAAACCGAGACCCAGGGCGGCGCGAGCAAGAGCGGCAGTGCCCTGTGACGAAGACTCTGGCAGAGCATTCGCACAGGCTGGGGAAACGGACCGAACGGTGGTGGCAATGGAAAGCTTGCGCTGGCCTGCAGTCGGAGCTACCTCTCCATCCTTGGGCTCGGACAGATGGCTCCCGCTACTCCTCGACATTCCAAGCTCATCTACCACGAATGGTGTCGGAGGAAGATCCTTGTCCCTGGAAGCAAGACTCTTCGCGGGGGAAGCATGTATTAATCCCAACTCGTCTGCGGACGCGGGCCTGGGACCGGGAGTCGCGGTCAGGGACGGTATGGGTTGCTGATGATGTCTGCGTAGCCAGAGAGGAAGAGAAAAGAAATGAGTGGTGGTCTGAGTGGTCGTAACAGTGTGTGTCGTCGTTGTCGTTGTTTCTGTGGCAAAGTATGTTGGACTGCTGCCATTGTGTGTATATGGCGGCGGGGGTGGGGTCACTGGACGCGCAGTGTCGGTGGATCGAACAACTCGAGCGGGTGAGCCCTTATTGCTCAAGTGGAATAGGCCTACCATTGCCTAGCAATGTGAGCGACACTGACTGTAAAGAATCCAGCTTGACTGTGGGTGGGAGCAACAGACAAGGGAAGAGGAGGGAAAGAAAGGTGCGAATGTCGACAAGCCAAAGCGATCGCGACGGACCCCAGCAAGCGCCTTGGTTATGTGTGATTACCTCGGGGGTAGCGGCACGGATAGAACGCGACTAGTGTGCGTGTAATAATATATAGACATGCCGAGAGGCCAATTGCAGTTCCCGGACGACACGCGGTAAAGGTAAGAGCACAAGAATATGTTGTTACAGCGTAAAAAAGTCGATACATCCCATGGCTCGGAGAAAGCGTTACGATGTTGCGGCACACCAAAGTACAGGACACCATAGTAAGCGGGTGGTTCGTGCACGAAGGTAATGAGCTTGAAGAGGTTCCTTCATTTTTGGCATCCTCTGGCTTTCAAGGAAAGTTGACGCGGCTGGCGCGTTGCATTGCAGTGACCAAGTGGTGACTACGCAGTGTTCCGGAGAACTACGAATACGCATTAGCATCAGGTCCATATGCAAATATAGGAACGGATGCTTACTGAGAATAACCGAGTCTCCGCTGCGATCCGTAGTGTGTCAGCACTATAAATGAAGCAGCAAAGCCGCTGTAGCTCACCGCAGGAACATCTTGCTGATGAAGCGGTCTTTATTCACGGGCTTCTTGTTTTTACCCTTCGGCATTTCTGTCCACATCTATACAAAAGTTAGTTATCTATCTACGATAGCACCAACGTAGGGTCGCTTGCCTCCTTGACGTTCTCCAGGACCTATTATAGCGTTAGCAAACGAGACAGACTAGTCACAACCAAACACGCACCATGTTGCTATGTCTATCGAAAGCCTTTACACGAGCGAGTAGCTTCTTGTTGTTTCGTAAAGAAATGAGGACTTGGGTATGATTCCTAACAGCTTGCTGCAACACTGACAATGGACCCTGGCTGATCTCGTGCTCCTCGAGGGCACGAAGCTGAGCCTCATCCAGCTCCGATTTTGGTACGTGCACATATTGACTGCGTCCAGCGATGAGCAAGCATGCATATCCGAAGTGTGAGGGACGTACCTCATGTTGAATGTAAGATGGCAGCGGTCAAGCAGCAGGCGTTGTTTGCTCGGGACAAACACCGTACGAAAAGCCTGGGCGTCTCCACCGTCTTGCCTCGCTTTCAGCAGCACTTTCTTCTCTACACACAAAATGGGTCGCTTGAAGCAAAAGGGAAAGGCTGGTGCGGCCAAGGCCTATGTTACCAGGAGCTCTGCTATCAAAAAGCTTCAATGCTCTTTGGCAGACTTCCGACGGCTGTGCATCCTCAAAGGCAAGTACGCTCTGCTCTACCTCTGGTTTTGCGGAAGCTTAACTACCCTAGCAAGGCATCTTCCCTCGTGAACCCAGACATAGAAAACGGGCCAACAAAGGCTCTTCTGCACCAACATCTTTCTACTATGCCAAGGACATCGCGTATCTAGCGCATGAGCCTGTCCTCCGTAAATTGCGCGAACACAAAGCGTTCGCGAAGAAACTTTCTCGAGCGTTAGGCAGGGGCGAATGGAGCAGTGCGAAAAGTTTGGAGGAGAATAAGCCCGTATACAGGCTGGACCACATCATCAAGGAGAGGTGCGTCGGGTGTTATACTAATCAGGATTACTCTGACAGTCCCATAGGTATCCTACTTTCGTGGATGCAGTCCGTGACATCGATGACGCCTTGTGTATGATTTTTCTCTTCGCTACCCTTCCTTCCACCGCGAAGGTTGCACCTTCCCTCATCGAAAATTGTGCGCGGCTGGCTGCCGAATGGCAACTCTACGTGATGCACACCCACTCGCTACAGAAAACATTCCTGTCCATCAAGGGTGTCTACTACCAAGCGGAGGTATTCGACCAGACTGTAACGTGGCTAGTCCCTTATCAATTCACCCAAAATGTACGTCTCTGCCACCATACTTTGAAGCTTAACTTGACATGTTACCTAGATCCCGTCCGACGTTGACGTCCGAGTTATGCTGACCTTCTTGGAGCTGTATCAAACTACTCTTGGCTTTGTCTTCTTCAAGCTCTACACAGATGCTGGGTTGGTATATCCACCGCCTCTCGACACGGCGAAGGATGAAGGTGGAGCCGGTGTCGGAGCATTTAGTCTCCAAGAGGCGAGGCGAGTTGAAGCACCCGCAGTCAAGAAGGTGAAGGAAGTAGAGGTTGACGGTAGGCGCGTCTCAGGCAAAGACGTGCGAGACACGATCAAAAGCATTTCGGCCAGTGCCGGCGTCGATGCAGATATCGAAATGCAGGAAACCTCAGAGAACGCGGACGACGCCGAGGAAGAGTTCGTCACCCATCCCTCACACTCCAACCCGAACGAAACTGCAATCCTTCCTACCCTCCAGGCTCTCTCCTCCCTCCCACAATCCATATCGTCCCATCTCTTCTCTCCTTACACCTTTTGGCTCTCCCGGGAAACTTCACGCCCAATATTCGAGTTCCTGGTACGGTCATTCGGTGGCAAAATCGGCTGGCCGGCGACATCTGGCAGCGGCTCGCCATTCGAAGAGGAGGACGAGTCAATCACTCACGTCATCATCGACCGACCGCTCGTGACGAAGTCAAATGAGACCGATGAGGAACGCGACCGCAGGAGACGGCGTAAGTATGTCCAGCCACAGTGGGTGGTGGATTGCATAAACGCTGGTCAGATTCTCCTGGAGGAGCCATACGCCCAAGGCAAGACTCTACCGCCGCACTTGAGTCCCTTCGAAGATCGCCCCGATGCTTACAACCCAGCACTTGGGCTCACTGTGGAGGATGCTGAGATGGACGAGGAGGAAGAAGGCGGCGAGGAAGACGAGGAAGACGAGGAAGACGAGGAGGCTCCCGAGAAGAACGCTCTCAAAGCGGCCGCCGCAGCTAAGGATGCTGTTGCCTTGCGCGCCGCTGAACTTGAGGCAGAGGCGGCCGGCGTCGACTTCGGCACGTTCGAAAAGGAGGCCAAGAAGGCGCGCAAGAAAGTGCGCGTGCAGGAGGAGGATTTGGAGGTACCCGACGAGGAAGACATGAACAAGATGATGATGAGCAACAAGCAGAGAAAGCTGTACGAGCGTATGAAGCACGGCGAGAAGAAGCGAACCTCGGAGGTAAGCGGGTGGTGCCTTCCTACAGTCCAGTTGCTCATTACATTGCTTCGTCTAGCGTCAAAACCTCGAGCAAAAAAAGCGAAATCTCGAAAAAGAGAAGCGTCGCTCAAAAACTTAGTAGTACATTTCTACATGCTGCTCCTGTTAGTATCTATCACTCATACATTGACTATTGCTATACGAAATCTATCTCACATTCATTCAGTCGAAGGTGAGTCCTTCCGACTCCTCGATAACCTTGATAGCGTCGAATATCTCTCCCATTGCTATCCAACTGAAACTCCTCGCTCCGAACGCGTCGCCTTCAAGAAGGGCGATTCGGAACGCGATCCAGCCCCGCTCCATTGACTTCTCCGGCAACGTGCCTTCCTCTCCAGAGAGGTCGAACCGTACTCCGTCCACGAGGGTCGTCGCCTGCTCCCTCAGTTTTGACATGAGGTCCTTGCGGCGGCGGGGCTGGGAGCACTTGGCTACGATGGTCCCAATGACTGCTTCCTCTTCCGTGAGCATAGCACCTCGTTCGTGGGACAGGGTGTGGTCCACGCATATGCTTTGAAGTTGGGATGCGTAGTTGCAGTAGAAGTCCCAGATCTCGGCGACGTCACCCTCATCGTGTCTCCCGAGCGGTATGAAACCAGCGATCCGTTCGATCAGAGCGACGTGGAGGGGCTCGTCGTACGCGAAGATGTCGTCCTCGAGAAACTCAGCGAGGACAGCTTCCGCAGTAGCTGCCTGGCCTTCGTTCAGGTGCGTTCTCTGCTTCCGCTGCGTTCGCTTGGCCGCGGTCACTGCTGGCAGATCAATCGCTCGGTACAACTTCCCTATAGCCTTCTGGCTCGGGTAGTAGCGACTATTGTCTCTGCCCGTACTGACTGTCTCTGGGGCGTTCCAGTCTGGCTTCGCAGTCATCTTTAGCCTGGGGATATCGCGGACGGGTACAGGGACTCCGCTCTTGGGATAGTCGACGGCGTTGGAATGCAGGTCTGAAAGCTTATAACAGTCGGGGTCGAAAATGCCTTGAGTACTCTGGTCGGCTATGATGAGCCATGTAACAGCGATGATACCGAGAGTCTAGATGATCGCTCGTTCTTAGCTGGTGATGCGGTAAGAGGACTTGTGGTACTTACATCGCTGTTAATATACTCGGTGACAAACTCGGCGACGTCCCGCATTGTGCTGGGTCGATCTAAGACTTTCTTTGGTGCAGGGGCATACTCCGCAGGTTCATAGATGCGCGGTGGGATCAAAGGTTCCCACATCGTAACACGATATTCGTCCCCTGCGAGGTACGACTGAGATAGACAATCCAAAACGATGGGAGAAGGCTCGTACCATCAAGGTCTCCTCCACCTAAGAAGGACGGGAGAGGTCGTGACCCTAATGTACATGTAAATCAATCACCTGCTCATTCGGCAAACGTAGTACTGACCTTTGGTGGAGAAGACGAGGGTGTTGCGCAAGTTCTGATGCTCAAATGGAGAACCAGGCGGCGGAGGACCAATACCGTGGGCAATCTGCACGTCGCCTGGGTGGATGGTAGGAGACCGAGTGACCAACGTGGGTCCTTCGAGATAGACAGGTGCGCTACCATCGGTGGGCACAATGTAGCCAAATACCTCCCCCTCTTCCAGCCATCCATGCACATCCGCCACACCCACGACGTTCCACCCCTCTTTGACTGGAATCCGCGCATGGTGCTTCAACTCTCTGAGAACGTGGTTGATGGCGAAATCCATCATTCGCTGCCAAAACTCGTCGTCGTCGAGAGGATAAAGACCAAGCTTGTGAAGACTCAGCATGATCGAGGGTAGGCGGAACGACGCGCCCAGACCGAATCTCTCTAGCAAACGTGCAGATTTCTCGAGAGATTCGACAGAGCTTTGCGCTTCCACGACCGCAGAGTGTTGAAGGTCGCGGAAAACCTCGTAAGGTACTCCGAGATCTTCGAGCACCATGATCAACGGTCGGTTGAGGTAGAATGGTCCTGGACGGTTGAAGGCGCGCGCAATCTCGATCTGGTTGGAGGCGGGGTCTTCGAACTTGATCATGGAAGGTCGCAGACAAATCTGTCGACCCTCAAGGAGGTGGTCCACGCTGAGCATACCTTTAGCCCCTTGCACCCGAACCTGAAACGCTCGAGGATACGTGTGCCATCGCGATCCCCGTCGTCGCGCCGCTAAAACCTTCCAGATATCTCGAGCCAGCTGTGTCGAGATAGTACCAATGCCGTCGGTGAAGCACCATTTACCGGTGTCGTCCATGATATCGTCCAACACGGTCATCTCACTAGCCTCTACTGACACTGACGAATCAGTGGCAGTGAAGGCTTGCGAGATTCGAGCGGCGTATCGTGCGGGGCAGTAGATGAGCCTGTCGCGAGTAAAGTCCCCCAGATTGGCGATGATTGTTCGTGCGTTTACGACTGTGCCGTCTGACAACCTGAATTCCTTGACGAACCAGACAGCATGCTCTTTGAGAGCAGACTGTGAGTACGCCAGGAATTCGAAGTGTCGACCGGCTATGTCGAGACCGTCTGCAAGAATAGTACCCACTCTTCGTCGAATGAATGCTTGTCCGTCTACCAAACGATCAAAGCGATATTGTAACCTTGTTTCGTCGACGAAGTTGACGCGTATGAATGAGTCGTGGTTAGCGGGATACAACCGCATGACCCGGTTGGAACGCTCGGGATGGGGACCATCGAGGTTGATCGTCGTAGGCGTGACCGTAACGTGAAGACAATCGAAGTTGTCGGGGTTTGGTGGTCCTCTAAGGCGTCGTGTTCGAGAAGGAGGGGTGTACTCTATTTCGCAGCGGGAAAATAGATCCTTGACAGAGCCTGCAGGAGTGCGTGATTCGTCGGAGTACCAAAACAGCGTCTTAACTTGAGTCGCGAAGTGTTTAAGGAACTGGACTGTGTATGGCTCGCCCTTCGTTTGCAACACGTTTGCAATCTGCGCAGAAAGACCAAGTGCCTCTTTCAAATCAATGTAAAGGCCCTTAGTAATTGCCTCAACCTGGAATGCCACTGTCCAGGGCAAGCGAGCAATCCACCTCGCATATTGTTCTTGCATTTCGAGAGAAAATAGTCCCCGTCGGACGGCAGGGTATAGGTATTCATCGACTTGCATGTTTGCGTAGTGGCACAAATCACAGAAGACGTCGATGTCTTTCGATCGTTCACAGAGAAGGCGAAGTGTCGTTGATACGAAGGGAGCAAAAGGGGCCTGATCAGGTTCGAGGTGTGACCAGCGCTGCCGTGGAATGGGTTTGTCGAAGAGTGCGAGTTCGCCGAATAATTCTTGTAGCGTAGACATTCCGCTGAGTAGCGGGGGATCAGTTTCGTAGGAAGGGGGGTAGTTCAAGCTGAGGAACACCACAGGGATATGCGGGTTCCCTTCCTTATCCATTCCAGCCGACGCCCAAGCGATCTGTGAGGCTCTGATGATGATGAGGGTGGATGTGTTTCCCCGAGCGTGCTTGACGTGGAACTCTCTGCGCTCTTCGTCGTAGATGAGCTCACAACCGGTTTGATAGATCCGCTCCCATTCGATAGAAAATACGTTGTCACGGCATTCCCACCCAAATTGGACCGCACGCAAGGGGATGGCTCTTGACCGTAGATCTGTGGCGATCCTCTCCCTCTCCTGCTTCAGTCTGGGGTCGAGGTATGGGAGGCGACGTATCTCCTCGAGGACGTTGCGCCGCGGGGCCTTCTTTCCTTGTTGAAACTTGATTCTGGTCCCAAGAACAAGTGATCTGGCTGGTGCAGGACCGCCAAAATCGCGAAGGAAAGCATTCCCAATCTCTGTCGTTGGGACGGTCAAAATGCCTGATCGCTGGGGATACGACGGCTTCTTTCGGTGAATGATAATCTCAAGATTCATTGGTGATTGAAAACTGGGCAGATCGGAGTAGGGAGGCTTGTGTAAAACCCCTGCCAACTCGATTTTGAGCTGGTCAGGCTTGACGGAGATGCCGATATTGGTCATAAAAATATCCATACTATAAAAGGATTAGCCAACTACTAAACGAGGAGTGAGTTCAGACATACCTGTTCCGCTTGCAAGAGAGGACCGTCTACGACAATTCTGGCTCCACGGGGTGTTGGCTTCGTGCTGGGCAGATTGCGGCCTCTGCAGAGCAGTATATAAGAATCTGACCATCCACAACGGGTCATATGCCCACGGAGATGCCCGCGGGTCCGGATACGATGCCTTCGAGCTCCTTTTCAGAGCTTAGTCACCTGAAAACCTTGTATCTTGTTATTCGCCAGTGGTAACCTTGTATCCTATCTAAGTATCTGGGTGGATATGAGCTCAAGAGAGCTAGTACACCTAGAAACTGCTAGATTAAATAATCTTCACTTGGAATCAAGTGTGACATATACCCACAACGGCACCAGACACTGTACAAGTATCACTGGTGGTTGTCATAATCAAGTCACGCATAAGTCAATAAGCACCTGGCCTCTTCGACGGGGCCCGACGACCACTACAGCACTTCTCTTACTCCTGAATGTTATATCGCAGCACACAGTGACGGAAATAAAAACTTAGATGAGGGTGCATTCGCATCATTTATACAGTAAGCTTAAGTAACCACCAACGCAAGTACTTGCAGGTACCAACACTACTTCGTAGAGTATCTGGATGTGCTCGCGGCGCGCACGCTGCCCTCACTGAACTTGATAGCGTCGAATATCTCGCCCATTGCAATCCATCTGAAGCTCCTAGAGCCGAATTCCCCGCTCTCCATGACAGCAAGGCGAAAGGCAACCCACGCTCTTTCCACCGACTTCTCCGGCACCATACCATGTTCCTCCCCTGATATGTCGAAGCGCACGGCGTCGACAAGTAACGTCGCCTGCTCCCTCATACTCGCCATAAGGGCCTTGCGCTTCGTCGGCTGCGAGGATTTGGCTACAATTGTCCCCACGACTACCTCCTCTTCTGTGAGCATGGCCCCTTTTGTTGGCGAGAGCGTGTGGTCGGTGCAGATGGTCTGTAGCTCGGAGACATAACTGCAGTAGAGCTCCCAGATCTCCGCAATCAGTTCTGCGCTGTAACTATCAAGAGAGATGAACTGGGAAGCCCGGTCGGCTATGGCGGAGTATACGGGATCGTCGTATAAATCGTCATCGTCCAGAAGGAAACCGTTCAGTACGTCAGGCAATGTCGTCCGCTGACCGTCTCTGATACGGGTGTACTGCGAATTTTCTACGCGGTATATGGTTTCGTCCACGGGGAGATCGATATCGCGATACAATTTGCCTATTGCACGTTGACTTTCGTAGTATTTTCTGTTATCCACACCGGTGGCAGTGGTCTCTGGCGCACTCCAGTCTGGTCGAAACTTGAATGGGTACTTTGGTATCCTCTTCACTGGAACAGGATATCCGGTCTTCGGATAATCTACGGCGTCTGAATGTAGTGCTGCAAGAACCAGGCATTTGCGGTCAAATATGCCCCATTGACTACCGTCTGCGATTAAAAGCCAAGTTGTCGCTATAAGGCCCAGTGACTTCAAAGGTGGTATCAGCAGAGGTCGCCAGCGAGTAGGTCAAGTAACTCACATCACTGGTAATGTAGTTTGTAACGAAGTCAGCAACATCTTGCATTGTGCTGGGACGGTTAATCATCATTCTCTGGGCAGGAGTGTAATTGGCAGGATCCTCCGTGAATTTGGGTAGGAGAGACGGGACCATGGTGACACAGTATTCATCGCCTTAGGGATCGGTATGAGTATTTCACATGATATGTGATATTTGTGAATGCAACATACCATCTAAGTCTCCACCACCAAGATATGTTTGCAGCGGCCGGCCACCTAAAGCCGCAGTAAATCTTCGACCTGACAAACCTGAGGCCTCGAATCATGATATGAAACCGCGTACCTCTGGTTGGGAAGACAATGGTATTGCGGAGCGATTCCTTTTCGAAAGGTGAACCCCGTGGCGGACGGCCGATCCCCCAAGCCGTTTGAACGTCGCCGGGATGAATGGTTGGCGACCTAGATACAAGAGTCCAGCCCGTGAGATAGATAGGTGCACCGCCATTTGGAGGAACGATACATCCAAAGACCTGGCCATGTTGAAGATAACCGTGTACATCCGCCACGCCCACCAAATTCCACGCATCGGGGACTGGTATCCGAGCGTGGTGTTTCAGCTCTCGGAGTGCATGGTTAATCGCAAAGTCCATGAAACGATGCCAGAACCTGTCCTCGCTGAGGGGTCCAAGACCGAGCTTGAACAAGTTCAGCATTACCGATGGGAGGCGGAACGAGCCTCCGAGGCCGTACGTCTCGAGCAAGCGTGCTGATTTATCCAACGCCACCACCGACTCCTGCGCCGATCGTACAGCGGCTCTTTGCAGCTCGCTGAAGGCGTCGTACTCTACTCCTAAAGCCTCGAGGATCATGATGAGAGGACGGTTGAGGTACAGAGGGCCGGGCCTATTGAAGGCGCGGGCAATCTCGACGTGAGTCGTGTTCGGGGCTTCAAACTTGACCATGGATGGTCGGATGCAGATGAGTCGGCCCCGCAGGGTGTGGTCCACACTCAGCATACCCTTCGATCCCTGGAAGCGTATCTGTAGAGCACGGGGATATGTGTGCCATTTCTGCCCGCGACGTTCCGGTGCCAACGACTTCCATATTTCCCGCGCGAGTTGTGGAGACATGGTGCCTACGCCGTCTGTGAAGCACCATTTGTGCCTCGAGTCCCAGACATCGTCCACAAGCAGGATTTCGTCAGGATCGACAGAGATAGATGAATCCGTCGCGGTGAACGCCTGCGATATGCGTGCGCCGTAACGGGCAGGACAAAATATCAGCTGGGGATCATGGGCGAAATTCCCAAGACCCGCGATGATCGTCCGCGCATTGACAACGACGCCGCTGGGAGTTCTAAACTCCTTGACGAACCACACAGCATGCTCTCGGAGAGCAGATTGTGAGTACGCCAAGAACTCGAGGTGACGTCCACCAACGTCGAGTCCGTTCGTGAGTATAGAACCCACACGCCGCTTGACGAAAGATGGCAGGTCGACCTCGCGGTCGAATCGATACGCCAGGTTAGCTTCATCTACGAAGCTGACGCGAACGAACGAATCATGATTGTGAGGATATAGCCTCATGACTCTGTTTGAACGTTCTTGGTACGGTCCATCGAGATGATATGTCGTAGGAGTGACGGTGATATGAAGACATTCGAACGTATCGACGTTTGAAGGCCCTCGAAGTCGAATCAGCCTGGCGGGCTCCATGTGCTCTGCCTCGCAAAGCGAGAAGAGATCTATAATGAAGTCAGACGGACTGCGAGTATCATCTGTATCGTGGATAAACATCCTCGCTTGAATGGCAAAGCGACGCAAGAACCGGGCAGTATACGCGGCGCCTTTGCGTCGCATGAGGCTGGCAATCTTCGTCTGCAGCGCAAGAGCTTCCTTCATATCCACAAGTAGGCCCCTCGTCAGTCCTTCAACTTGAAAGGCCACCTTCCAAGGCAAGCGATGAACCCATGTTGCGTACCTCTCCCGTATATCTTGTACAAATAATTCGCGTCGTCGGGCAGGGTAGAGGAAGTCCCCGACTTGCATTTTTGCACTACGGCACATATCTCGGAAAAGGTCAAGATCCGCCACGTTGTCACATACAAGCCGGATAGCGTTGGAAACGAATGGGACATAGGGAATCTGCAAGTGTTCGAACTGTGACCAACGTTGGCGACGCGGCGGTTCGTCCTCGCGTCCGCCTGTCGGAGCATGCGAGCTGGTCGAGATGCTCATAGATTCGAACTGCTGGATGGCCGTGTCAATCTTGGACAGCTCGGTCTCGTACGATGGCGGGTGAGCGAGGCTCAGGAATAGGATAGGCTGTTGGGGTGACGTTGACCTGTCAACTTCAGCCGATGCCCAGTTGATGTAGGAAGCCTTGATTACGATGAGTCTGGTTTCCGATGTTTGGTAAAGGCTGATGCGGAACTCTCTCCTGCCTGGCACGAAGGCGAGCCTGCAGGGAACTCCGCACACGCGCTCCCACTCGATGGAGAATACGTTGTCGCGACACTCCCAGCCGAATTGTATCGTGTTGAGTGCGATGTCCTCTGACCGTAATCCGTTTCCCTCCCTCTTTCTCTCCTGTCTCGCCCTTGGGTCCTCGTATGGTGTATTCTGAACTTTATGCATGACATGTTCAGGCGATGGCTTGTTGGCTAGTTGAAACCGAATGGGAACCTGGAGACTGAGCGTTCTCGATGGCTTATGGCCGCCGAATTCGCGCAGGAAGCGATCCCCGACTTCAATACTGGGAACAGTCAAGACACCTGAACAGTGTGCCGATCCGCGGCGGGGATGGATAGCAACTTCAAAATTCATGGGATGCTGAACTCCAGGAAGCGTGGAGTACGGGGAGGTGTGAAGTACTTCTGCAAGATTTATCTTTAGTTGATCCTTTGTTATCTTGAAGCTGATGTTCGTCATGAAGATATTCATCCTAAGAGGGATGTTTTAGCAACGTTGGCTAGCGGGTGGTTGTACGAATGTACCTGGAGATTGTCGCACTGTGCTTGCTGGTTGGACGGAGTTGCAAAGACGGTGCGAGGATGGGTCGTACAAGCAGTAAAACCTAAAGCTTATACAGTGCGTTCAGTGTGGCTAAATGTCGACGGAAGTAGCAATCCGAGTATGGATTGACTCGACCGTATCAGCACGTCGCGAACATGCCAGAACGGGAAGATACCTCGGTCCATGAGTACACAGATCTGCCGGTACGCACAGGTCCCACCAACTAGCACCGGAAAGCATGTCGACACGATCGGGTTGTGTACAGAACTAGTGTTGAGGCAGTCGAGGGCGAGAAAGGTTCCAGACGCCCGCATAGCTCTGGTAGGAATGATCGTGTACGCTTAACAGCGTTTTCGCTGTTCGCTGTCTGCTTCAGGGAGACTGAGGTGAACAACATACTAGCGATGCAGCTCGCTTGCAGGCTGCAGTTCCACGACCCAAGCAAATTCATGGAAGTACGACCATTACAATGCTAATATACAATAGAGAAGCGGGTGAGAGTACGGCAACGTTCGCTACTGGCCACCACGCAAGCGGAGCACTATATCACAATCGTCAGCGTTGAGTATGAGACAAGTTTCAATACGCAACATACCGAGGTGCAGAGTCGACTCC
Source organism: Phlebiopsis gigantea 11061_1 CR5-6 (assembly GCA_000832265.1). Lineage (NCBI taxonomy): Eukaryota > Fungi > Basidiomycota > Agaricomycetes > Polyporales > Phanerochaetaceae > Phlebiopsis > Phlebiopsis gigantea. Next base: position 252,272 of record KN840442.1, on the reverse strand, counting down.
TTCTGGATGTTGTAGTCCGAAAGCGTGCGCCCATCCTCCAGTTGTTTACCAGCGAAGATGAGTCGCTGTTGATCTGGCGGAATACCCTCCTTGTCCTGAATCTTCGCCTTCACATTGTCAATTGTGTCCGAAGACTCGACCTCCAGGGTGATAGTCTTGCCGGTAAGAGTCTTGACGAAGATTTGCATACCACCGCGGAGACGAAGAACCAGATGGAGCGTGGACTCCTTCTGAATGTTGTAGTCGGACAAGGTCCGTCCATCCTCGAGCTGTTTGCCGGCGAAGATGAGGCGTTGTTGGTCCGGCGGGATGCCCTCCTTGTCCTGGATCTTCGCCTTCACGTTGTCGATGGTGTCGGAAGACTCTACCTCGAGAGTGATAGTCTTGCCGGTGAGGGTCTTCACGAAGATCTGCATACCACCACGCAGACGGAGCACTACATCGCACGAATGAGTAGCGCACAGCATGATGGTGTGACAGTTACTTACCGAGATGAAGCGTAGACTCCTTCTGGATGTTGTAGTCAGAAAGGGTGCGGCCGTCCTCGAGCTGCTTTCCAGCGAAGATGAGGCGTTGTTGGTCTGGCGGGATGCCCTCCTTATCCTGAATCTTGGCCTTCACGTTGTCGATCGTGTCTGAGGACTCGACCTCCAAGGTGATCGTCTTTCCCGTCAGGGTCTTGACGAAAATCTGCATGCCACCGCGGAGGCGGAGAACGAGGTGGAGGGTCGACTCCTTCTGGATGTTGTAGTCGGAAAGCGTACGACCGTCCTCGAGCTGCTTGCCCGCAAAGATCAAGCGCTGTTGGTCTGGAGGAATGCTGTGACTCGACGTCAGCAACGCGAGTATGTGACCCTGCACGCCACAGCGCGACTTACCCCTCTTTGTCTTGAATCTTAGCCTTGACATTGTCGATAGTGTCAGAGGACTCGACCTCGAGAGTGATGGTCTTTCCAGTGAGTGTCTTAACGAAGATCTGCATGGTTATGCGAGAGGTAGAGCGTGAGGATGGACGAAGAAGATAAGAGTGAACGAGGCCTGTGCTGCGTATCCAGCTTTTATAGTCCTTGCCGCGGAGTTTGAAGTTACCCCGGGTTATCCTGGGCCAAAACGAGAAACTCGAACCTGCTCGAACCAACTGTCACTGCGCGTACTCGCGCTCCGGTCAAGCAGGCGTCGGTTACAAAGAAGGGACTGTGCATTAGTACACGGTAAAGTACATGAGGATATAAAACGATGTAGGGCACCCTACATTCTATCAGGAGAGTTTACATCGTGCCAGATGCGAATGCTGAGGTCCCTTTCCATAGACGCTGAAGCAATGATAGGCCGATGTGGGTGACTCTATGGAGACAGCTCAGTACAGTAATGCATGGCCGGGTCTAGCAACAGGTACACACCGCCACAGCAATGACCACGTCTGAAATAGTATGAGAAGCGAATGGTGAGCAAGCGGAGTGGAACATACCTCGATGACCTTCAAGAACCTGAATAATTTGTCTAGTTTGCAGGTCCCATAAATAGACCTTGCAGTCCTCGCTTCCGCACACGACTTGCTTGCCTCCAGAAGCGAAGTCGACGAATAACGAGTACGTACGGTTTGTATGACCCTTGTAGGTTTTGACACACCGCGAGGCTTGAGTATTCCAGAGACGAACTGTGGAGTCTTGGGTCGAGCACAAGACAAAACGTGAGTTAGGAGTGAACTTGATATGGGAGCTAAACAAATTTTCGATGAGTTCCCTTGGTGCCAGAAGTATTATTGTGACTAAATATTCACCAAATCGGATTGTCGTCGTCCACCAGCGTCTTCAAACATTGCCCGGAATCTGCGTCCCACACACGACTGCCTCAAAGCATGCTCTAGAAATGTTTTACACCGATGTATCGGTCACACTCACATGAGCCCGTCCATTGCGCACGACGCAATAAGTGTGCCGTCATGATTGAATGTAACAGCTGTGACGGGGTCCGAATGCGCAGGAAGCGTCTTCAACGCTTTCCCTAGTCGGCAGGTTTATTCAACAAAAACCTGACGAAATGCGCGAATACCTCACCTCGTGCGACGTCCCATACACGGACAGTTTCATCGAAACCTCCTGACACGAGGAGGTTGGATAGCGGACTGAAATTGACACAGAACACAAAATTGGTGTGGCCTTTGAGGACTTTCACCATCGTAAACTAGACACCACAATGTTAGCGCGGAGCTACAGTTCGACGACAAAGGTCCGCACCTCCTCGATGCTCCATATCCATATGGTCTTGTCGTCCGATGCAGAGGCCAGGAATTCTCCGTCATGAGACCAAGCTACGTCGGATATTCCCTCGGTATGGCCTTCTAATGTTTGAATAAGTTCCCCGTGTACGACGTCCCATATTTTGACAACCTTATCAGCACCTTTCATACATAAGTCAATCAATACGACATCAAGGAGCTATACTCACTGCAGGAGGCTAGCATAGTGCCGTCCGGGCTGAATTTGACTGCAGAAATGGAGCGTGCATGGCCGCTCATAATGTACTTTGTCCGGTAGTGCGGAGTACCGTCCAATCGTAGTGACTCGCTCGGAATCGTTTGGGGTTTGTCCTCATCCATTTCATTGGTGTCTAGAAGGGTTCCATTTGGTTGAGCTTGCGGAGGACTGGTAGGTTGGTCCGTTACGCCATTCGGTACGTGAGCAGGTTCTTCGATGTGAGCTCCCTCGCTCTGCGTCGTGTCTGACGTATCCTGTAATGGTGGATGTTCGTCGGGCATGTTACCTTCTTCCATTATTCCAAACGATTCCTTCGAGACTAGATGCACTCAGCTGCGAAAGGAGTATAGGTGGTGAACGTCGTTGTATGGCCAGTGAGTTCAATGGGCGTCTGCCAACTTTTCCAAATGGTAGCGTTAGACGCCTATACCCTCTTGCTCTCTTGCAGATATCTTCAGACATCCACCCTCCCACCTTACGTTCACCAAAAATGTCTTCAGCTTCTGCATGGGAAACTCCTTCAACTCGCACAGAGTTAATTGAAAACCTCGTCTCCGGTGTCGGTGAGTGGAGTCTACTCAGATTCACAGCGCACGCTCAGGTCCTGCCTTGTAATAATCAGATCGGTACAACCCTTCGAACGTGGGCATCCTCGAGGATTACCTGTACCACCAAATTCGTAGCGAGGAATACGACTGCTTGGCCAACCTCGCCATCCTCAAACTGTGAGCGATACCCTTCCTTCTGCGTCCACAAATGCACTGAACTCACCTTTTGTGCAGCTACCAATTTAACCCTGACCTCTACAACCCGGACGTAGTTATCAACATCCTCGTCAAAGCCCTGACAGCCCTCCCCTTCCCTGACTTCAACCTCTGCATCTCCCTTCTCGACGAACGCCCCGTCGCCTCCAACCCAGACGAGCCCGACCCGCTCCCCTCGCTCCTGCCCGTCCTGCAGTCCCTCCACAACCTCCTCCAGCAGTGCCGTTTCCCCGCTTTCTGGGCTCTGTACCGCTCAGAAGATGCAGAGCCGCTGCGGGATAACTACACGATAGAAGTCGCGGGCTTCGAGAACGCGATCCGGGAGGTCGTCGTGCGCGCGGTGAAGGCTGCGTTCCAGAGGATAAGCAGCCAGAGGCTGAGCACATATCTCGATTTCTCAGGTGCGCAACTCAAATACGTGCCCGGTAGGGCCGTCATTTCTGACTGTGCGTTAGATGAAGAGCTCCCGACTTTTGTCGAGGCGTTGGGATGGACCATCGATGCCTCCACAGGCGTCGTGTCTATCCCGCCCAACGCAGACAACCAGATCGAGTCTACGGTCGTTCAGGAGACCATCCAGCTCCCTCGTACGTACACGGATACCTGCGTCCTAGTCCTGCATGCTGATTGGGACATATACAGAGCTGGTCAAAGTCATTGCTCACGCACAGGCATCATAATATGTGATGCAAAAATCACTTGTATTCGTACATGTTGCCGGTCATAATCCGATGTATGAACAGGTATCAGGTTTTGAATGCTGCTAAACTGTCTTTGGGTGCACAGAACGAGTATGAACTTCTATGATGTCGGTGTTTGATGCTTGCGCAGCTGGAAAATGGCGCTGCGGGTTGAGTCCATGCTAGCCTCAGACTCCGCCTTCCGCGGTGGACCAAAACGCTGCCATGGTGCCCCACGTAGCCATGATGACGGCCGTCACCAATAAAACCGCATCCCACAACCTACAGCGCCCTGTCAAGGCGACCTTCGCCGATACAGGTCCGATGACGCAGAGGAGGAACGCGGAAAACGACCCCAGGAAGGCCATCATCGAGCTGAACTCCGGCACGAGAATGGAGGCCACGACTGAGACGATGGTGAACATTGCGCGCTCGACAGTCGTGAAGAACTTCTTGAGGCCTTGGCGGCGGTTGTGTGCCAATGATGATGCATTGTCATCCGAGTTCGACTTTGCGGCGGCGCCGTGATCGTCAGAAGAGTGTCCGCCCGTCTCAATACCGAGTATAATTTCGAGCGTTATGTTGAGCTGTGGCACAGGATAAGTACCACCGCTAAGGGCTGCAGAGGTGCGTGTGCTTACCGGGCGTGTTGCAAGCGCGAACTTGGAGAGAGGTGCAATGACCAAGCCCCAGACCGCCAACTTGTTTAGGGTTATGTTGTATCCAGGGATGGCAGTCAGCTCCTGGCTGAACTATATTTTGAACGAACTGCTTAGTGAGAAGAGCGACAAATGGTATGTAGTACTCGCCTCATCGCTAACGTCGTTACCAAACATGAGGTACCCTGTTACCCCAATCGTAGTGTAAATCGCGGTGGCAATGGTAAAAGCCCAGTCGATCATGTTGTCGAACTGCGCAGGGTCGATCATATCACGGGCAAGCGAGGGGATGACGGCGTGTCCTGAAAACTATTATCGTTAAATTAGAGACGTTCTCCAGAAGCATTGACATGGTACTTACACCAGCCATGAAGAGACCAAAGGACAGTCCCAGTTCACCGACGCCTGCAAAAGAAAGGCTAGTGTGAGCCGGATCCCAAAGACTCCCTGGGGCTTCGGCCTTGGAGAGGCCGTCGACGAACATGACAGCCACCAGAAATAGAGTAGACAAAATCCCCAGGATGGAAGCGTAGGATAGCACCGATAAGGGCATGAGGACGGTTGGTATGAGGCTAAGGAGAGCAATCAGTTTCGCGCTGTACAACATATTGAGTTTGAAACATACACTGTGAGGCCAATTATCTTGTACGTGTTCGACGAATATGCCGGAACTACTGCGTGCAAGGAGTCTGCATAAAGCGTGACGAGCGCGACGCTAGGAGTGAGTTGAGAATCCATCGCTCTCTAGAAAGTGCACGGAAACGTTTACCTTACTGTGAACAGCTCCAGACAGAAGAGTGCACTGATAAACGGGCTCGAGCGTGGACCAAAGGCTTTGCGACCAATGTCGGAATAGGACCTCAATTTTGGGTCGTCAAGAATTATATGGGCTAGGATCTTTGCCCTATGTGACGGTCAATAAGCTGGGTTGAGTAACAAGTTGGAGACTCACGTATAGCATGTGATGTATCCGTAGAATATCATCAAGGCCATGCCACCTATCCATCCTGCGTACGCAAACGCCAAGGGTTCGGACAACATGCCAATTCCAAGCAAGATTGCAATAGCATTGAACAACTGGCCACCGCTCAGACCCATACAACGCGACAACGCTCGGAGCACTTACAGTTTGTCCAAACGTGCTCTGGCCGGCCTGTACGGCCTTCGTCTGCTTGGACGCCGTGCTCCCCCGCCGACTGCGCTCGCTCAACTGCGACGTGCGGCGCGTCAGCGTCTGCGGCGGGCCCTCGATGGGCACCGCAATCGCAGGCAACACGTCGCCGCCGGCCGACGGGCGCGGCGGCTCCGCAAAGGTCAGCGACGTCTGTTTCGGCAGCAGCGGGGTGTCCTCGCGCGGGGCGGACACGGAGACGGCGGGCCTCGGCGCGACGGTGTCCTGGGTGGTGTGCCGGTGGGGGCGCGGGGGCAACAAGAACGCGCGCTGTGCGGAGGGCGAGGGCGAGTCGGCCGTGCTCGAGGGGCCGGGCGTGACGAGGTCCTCGTCCCACTGGAGGTTCCCGACGACGGCGTGCGGGTCGTACTCGACGGCGTCGGGGAACACGTCCTGGCCCTCGACGTCGGCCTCCTCGTCAATCACGCTGCCCCTGTCGTAGTAGTCGAACTCATCGTCGGTGTTCGACGCAGAGGCGGAGACGGAGTCCGAGAGGTAGAGCTGCGAGCGGCGGTCTGGCGAGCTTCAATCACGAGGTGTGGGTTCGGACACGAGCTGGACTCACAGGCTTCGAGTGCATCGCGCACCCCGGTCGTCGAGTGCGAGCCGAATATAAAGGATCCCTGGAAGGAGGACATGGCAGGGGTCGTCAGAGCCGTGAAGGTCGTTATCGCAGTGGAGTGGTTCAGTGCGGGGATGATAAGGAGACCCTGTATCCCGTGCGACGTTCAGCACTCTTAATTTTCGTCGTTGGAGAACAGAGCTGCAGCCCTGAGCCGCACTCGGGAAAATTGTCGAAGTCCCGCGAACTCACCTGGGGTCTTCTCCTGGGACCATCAGACGTCGGCTGAGCCCTTCGCAGGCCCAGCGTAGCGCAGCGTCGAGACGTTCAGATCCGTCCGAAGGTTGTATTAGTAGTAACAGAACAAGAAACGTAATAACTCTACAGCCCGAACCGTAAACCAAAAGCGGGATCAACGAGCGATTATAACGAGATCTATTCTAGCGGCAGTAACAGGCGATGTATGTAGAACGCGTGCCGATATCAGGATGCGTTGACTGCCCTGCGATTCGTCCACTGCATGTATGGCTCGCGCAGAAGGTCAGAGCCCGAGTGCTTTGTCCGCGTACTGCGCCGTGCCTCGGGCGCGATTGCCTTTGAAGTGAGGTCCTGGGAATCTCGGACAGTCAGCTGAAGAGTCACAGTGTCTGCTCGCATCCACTCACGGCTGTCCGGCGGCGCATGCCAGGGCCGATATGCGGCCACCACTTCGCGAGCGTGTTCTTCAAGGCTGACTCCCGGACGCCCTTGGGATTCAACCACGCGACGTATTCATCAACCTATTGGACAACAATTAGCTTTTGACTTTCGTGCCGCGACTCACGAAGCTTACCGTCTCAATCTCATCAAACACCGCCCACTCTCCAACGCCGAGCATCCCTTCTTCCCCCTCCTCAGTACGCCTCCTCAGCTCCACTTCAGCGCCGCGCCTCTGCAAGATCTCGACGTCAAACTCGCTCGGCCCCTGCAAGAATATCCTCCCCCCGCCGTACTGCACACTGCCGCCAGTGCCGAGCAGCGACGCGGAGCCCATTCCGTCAAACCACCACACCCGGTTGTAGAACCGGTCCCTCCCCAGCGGCTTCACGCGCACAGCACCGAGCAGCTTGCGGAAGTCCCGCTCGATCTGTTCCAGCCGCCGCTCGCACTTGTTCACCTCCTCGTCGAGGCGGCGCGACTCCGCGAGGGCCTGCTTCTGCGACGCCAGCCTCACACGCGCGAGCTGCCGCTCTGTCGCCGCAGAGCGTCGTGCGCTCATCCGCGCGCCGACCGCAGACGAACCCGTCTCTGTCTCCCCGTCGGACCCGGGGGCGTCGGACAGGTCGCTCGAGTCCTGGACCGGCACGTTCTCGGCCGCGCCGTTGGCCTTCTTCTCGCCGCCGTTCTTCTCTCCCTCCTTGCCGTCGCCAAGCAGGGCCGCGATTTCTTCGTTGCTGGAAGATCGACGGACGTGGTCAGTTGTGCACAGATAGAGAAAGCTAGCGAGTGACGTACAACTGCTTCTTTGCACGGTTGACCTCGATCTTCTGTTTCCTCAGCTCAGTCAGCTGCTCCTCGCAGGACTCCATATGCGCGTGGATAGCTTTGCTCGACACTGCTTGACTGCAGAGGAACGCCAGAATCAAGACCTTGTCGGCAGAGGGCAGGAAAGGGTATCGTTCCCTAGGGGTTGACCGCACGCTGTACCGAGTTGGGGCAGGACTCGAAGCAGGAGTCCCAGGCGCGGAAGCCGCGTCCTCTGTAGAAGCCTCTTGTGCAGGGGCGAAGAGGAGACGGACGAGGATCTCGCGCAAGTGGGGGAAGTTTTCAAGGGAAGCGTGCTGGGGGTGAGGAGTTAGCACCTTGTATGTGCCACAATATGTCTTGTCGAGAGACTTACATCCTTCAAACAGCCTATAAGCGACTCCTCCCAGCCATCTCTGCCCTCTGCGTGCCGTAGCGGCGCTCGCTCCCAGTTGTTGCCCACATCGCCGACGGCATCTATCAAGTCTTCTAGTGTCACTCCGAGCACCTCGACGTGCTTCCCAACTTTTGCTTTCAGAGCGACCAAGGACAAGACTGCGCTATGCCTAATAAAGGGCACGGTTCGGAGGTTGTAGATTAGGGTGGAGTGCGCTTCCGCAATCAAATTGCACGGCGGGTCTACGGTAGCATGTTGGAGTGCCTGTTCATACTCGTCCATGGTAAACGATGACATATGAAGCGGGTTACTGCGACAAAACAGATTAATAAGAGTGTAAAATTAAATCCAATATCTTACCCGTAGACAACCAGGAAATTCCATGACATCAAAAAATTCTCGTTCGCCATTCTATCTGTGCCAAACGGCATAGATGACCGACTTGCAAGCGGTCGCCGGAGCTTCATGCCCTGTTTCTTCTCCTTGTCGCCAATCACGACGTCAAAGTCCTCCGTAGGGTACCTGATCGGCTTCTTCTTTTTCTTCTCAGCAGCGAGTCTCTCGTTCTCCTCCTTCGCCTTTAGTGCCTTCTCAGCCTTGTCCTGGGCCTCCTTTTCCTTCCTCTCTACACATACGAGGTTAGACTGATCACAAACACGAGCGTGGCCCTCACCTTTCTCCTCCTCAGCGGCGGCCAGTTTCTTCTGCCTCTTGGTGGGTGGGCCCTCCTTGTCCTCCCACGCCTTCCGCCGCTTGTCGCTCTCGCCCTTCTTCAGGTCCGCCACCGACTTGCGGATGGCTGCGGGCATGACGGTGTCGACGCCGTAGCGCGTCGCAATGGCGGGCTTCACAGTCCACGGCGACGCCACCGCCGCGTCGCGGTCCACACACTCCCTGATGAATCGCCGTAGAATGGACTTTGAGAACGATAGACGGTCGCGGCTGTGTGGTGCGGCATGCAATGGTCAGACGACACTAGCCATGGTGAACAAGCACGCGTACCTCATCGCGGTGGAGCGCACGTCCATAAGAGATCCATTGTGTTTGCACTTGGTGGCCTCTTTCCCCTTCGCCTTCTCGTTGAACTTGCCGACGCCCTGCTTGTCCTCCTCGAGGATCTGGACCTTGTAGTAGTACTTCGCGGGGTCGTCGCGCGCGACGGCGTCTTGGAGGGATATTTTGAGGTCCTCGGCAATCTTGTGTATTGACTGTGCTTCCTCGTCAGATAGAGGTGAGGAGGACGAGGAAGCCTGCCCGCTCAGCCGCGAGGTAGAGGCTTGCGCCTGTGAGCGTGGAGGGAAGACCTGTATGATGCGGGCAAAGTATCTGCAGGAGGCGGTTAGGTTGTAATGGTCGACTGTTCGGGAGTGAACGCACTTGTCGCCTTGCACGTCCACAAAGACACCTGCGGACGAAGGGTATGGGTATACGAAAGCATGCAAAGAGGTATGCAGGGACGCACGCTCATCTGGGTAGTAGCGATCCTTGAATCGTTCGTACACGGCTTCCACCAGGTGGTCTAGACGGCCCACGACCTCTGCATACAATAACAGCATCGTTGAGCCATGATGAAACACACGAGAGACGGAGAAGGAGCAACGCACGCCATTGGACACCTTTGAGGACCGCTGCTTTGAGCGGCTCGGGGAATCTGGAGTGCATCGTGCGGGCTTCATGCTGCTCGCTTTCGAGTGCCTGGAAGTAGTCCAGCCCGGACTTGCCGGTGACCTCGCACTGGAACTGTTTGCGCCTGTAGAAGGACATCCGCGCGGCATAGGTTCTGGGGAGGCGGAGGTGAGCGGTCGACGGGGGCACGCGAGGGGAGGCGGGGTGGGAGATGCGTACTCGTAGGTCTCGAAGATTTCGCCGGTCTGGGCGAGGTAGTAAACCTCTTTGTTCGGGTCCGATTTGAGGGCGTCGAGGAGGGCCTGGGAGGGCTCGGTGAGCAGCACGCGTTTGCGCCTGCATGTGGGCATGGCGGGCGTGGAGGCGAGGGTGGGGGCGGGGAGATGGTGACGGGGCGGAGGAAGAAAGGGACGGGCGGTTGCAGGCTGGAGGGGATGTGTTGGATACCGAGTCTGCGTGAGGCGGTCATTTTCGTGCAGCTGCGTCTCTCTCCGGAGGCTCACCCAGCCCCGGTCCTGGAACCCCCAGGCCACTTTCTCTCCGTATATATTTCACAAATGCTATGTATAATGTCTTATTATGATGCATGCTATGAGGGTTTCGTGGCCGTTGTGCTCTGCAGATTGGTGCCTTTCCGGTGTGGGCGGGACTTGTTCGGCGGGGCCACCGCCAAATTCTCGCTAGCAGATCTGGCCAGCCATGGGCTGATTTCTGTTGCTGTTTCGCAGCAATGCCCGTTTGTTGTGCATTTTGGGGGTGTTTCGTGTGAAGAAAGGACCGAGAGACGACGAGTGCTGATACAGTGCTGGTAGTGGACACGACAGTCGGAGGTGACCTCATCCGTCTAATACATTCACTCGATACACTGTACAGTACAAGATGAACGCGCTGTGGGCAGCACAACGGGGGCGCAGAATGTAGCTCGAGCAGAAGTGAGGACATTTTCCTTGCGAACTTTGCGGGCAAACCGACATGGCGGGTGGCACGGGAGAGACGTCAGACGAGACGCCCGGCAGGCGGGCGGCGGTGTGTCGGCGGCTGGCGGAGGCGAGGGCAGACACGGCCGACACTGCAGCGGACGTGTGCACAACCGGGGGAACTGCCAGTGACCGGCGAGGCAGCGACCCCACCGTGACGCTTCGCACGTGACAGACGCGTACAGGATCGAACGTGACCCATACGCGCCTCGAGGCCATTACTTGGTGCCCTCCCGAGGCAGCTTCCACACGCTGCCTCTCCTGCTCGAGTGGTCCCACCCCTCTGGCTGAGCCCTCTGCGCGCATCCGCCCTTGCCTCCCCGCTCCCACACCCGCTGAAAATACCGCCGCAGACCCGGCCACGCGTCGTCGCCGCCGCCGACCCTCTCGACGCCTTCCAACGACGGTCTCTCCCACCGAAAGCCACGATGCACCATGTACGCCAGCAGCGGGAAGAACGCGCAGTCGGCGAGCGAGAAGACCTCGCCGGCGATGAACGCCGTCCTCGACGCGTACACCTCCCAGTAGTCCAGCTCCGCGCATATGGCGTCCATGAGGCGTGTGCGGTCTTCGTTCGACAGCGGGCCACCAGACGCCCCCTTTCCAAAGTGCGCGTCCTCGAGCGCGTCGTAGGCGTGGTGCAGGTTTTCGGTTTCCTGGGCTCGCGCGAGAACGAGCGCACGGGCGGCGCGGTCGGCGCGTGGCGGTAACAGAGGGACCTCGAGCCTGAAGTAGGTCTCGATGTATTGCAGGATGGCCAGGCTTTCGTTGACGACGACGGGCGGATGCCTCGCTCCGTCGCCCGACGTCTGGTCTACAAAGACAGGCGTTTTGCCCCGGTGGTTGAGAGCAAGAAAGTCGGGCTCGCGAGTCTCCTTGGGAGTCGACATGACTTTGCGCCGTATCGCCTCGAACTCGACACCCTGCCTGGCGGTGAGTCACAGGCACAACTTCAGCTCGCTGCGCGCCCACCTTTTCGTACAGTGCCATCATGACACGCCAGCTTGGTATCGATCCATTCACATAGTACAACGTTGGGATGTCCAACGTGGCTGGAGGCTCCGTGGGCGCAGTAGGGGAAAACGTGGGGAGCACACATATCCCCAGCTCCCGCATACTCCTCAGCGCCCTCCTGTGGCTCTCCTCGCGCCGGTACATGAGGCAGTCCTCCACGACATGCGTCCTGAACCCCAGCCTCTGTGCCTCCGCGGCGGTGGCCAGGACGCACACGTTCGACAGCAGGCCCGCGACGTACACGTCCTCCACCGCCCGCCCGCGGAGCGTCGTCGCGAGGTGCGTCTCCTTGAACGCCGAATACCACGTCTTCGTGAGCACGACGTCGGCGGCAGGATCTACGAGCCCGGAGATCGCGGCGGCGAGCTCCGCCCCTGGCGTGCCCTCGTAGCAGCACGGTGTCTCGCCCGTGTGTCGGCCGCCGAGGACGTCGAGGGCCCTGCCGCGCTCGCGGGGAGGGCTCGCAGGATACACCGCACGGACCCAGACAAGATGTGAGCTGCCCTGGGCGCGGAACCGCGTTACCAGCTGGGAGATGTTGGCGATGAGCGTGGCTGGGTCGGCGATAGGGAAGTTGCCCTCCGGCGTGAGGAACTCATTCTGCAGATCGACGAGGACGAGTGCGGAGGGTGGCGTCATGGTCGTCATGGTCGTCACAGGAGCTCTGCTTGCTAGAGGAGTGAGTTCGACCAGCCAGATGCCTCAAAGGTCAAGACGCTCTCACATATCGAGTCACCGTGACTGGTGCCGTCGAGCGTTAGTCGATTGACACGCGAAAAGGTCCTGTTGCAGGCACTGGCATTGTCATTGACGTACGCGATCCACAGCACAGATGAAGTACATACTCTGTTTATTACATAATAATATTGTAACACAACAAACAATATGACCAGCATAGCGGCGAGTCCGGGCGCATGTATAAAGTAATCGTCGTGAGATCTGAGTCGTCCCTGTGTGGTTTATACTGTACAACAAAATCAAGCATTCCTAGTCTGCAGCATCTGTTAGGATATCTCAAATGAAGTTCAGCCGGAGGACGCACCATCTATCCGTCGTGGGTAGTCTGTCGTAACGCTCATCAATCAATACTGAGTCTCTTGTCGGACGGCCTCGAGTTTGTAGGCGTCGCGCGCATCTTGTCCTTGACGCCTACTCTGTCTTCCCTCGTCCCCGCGTCCAGACTCCGCCTCTTCGTCGTGCTCCCGTCGGGCGTGCGCTGCCGCACCGAGGCCGCCTTCGCCGCGTCGCCGTCCGCGCCCTTCGTGCGGTGGAACATCCGCTGCAGCTTCGACGGCGTCGGCGACTTGTTGCCCTGCTCCTTCGCCTCCACGGCGTCGATGATCGCGATCGTCTTCGCCGCGGCGGACATCGTCGCCGCCGCCGGCGCGTTGCCGACGGGGCTGCGGCTCTTCGGGGCCCCCTCGAGGAGGCGCGAGTCCGAGTTGCTGCGGCGCTGGCGCACGCCGGGGCGCGTCGGCGGCGGGCTGGGGCTGCCCGCCTTCGGCTTGCGTTCCTCGGCGGGCGCGACGTTGACCATCACCCAGCCCGACATCGCGGTGTCGCGCCGTGCCGCGCCAGGTGGCCTCGGGGGTGGACTGGCCCCAGACGGCGGCGGGCTCGACCTCGACTGGTAGTGGTGGGGCGTGTGGGGGTCGAGCACCCCGACAGCGGCGGCCTCGCTCCTGCGTTCGTGCGGTTTCGTGTGCTCGGGAGACATGGTTCTAACCGTTCCCTGTCGTGCGACGTTCTCCATAGGTTCTTGCGGGTGCGCAGTGGTGGTGGCAGCAGATATAGGGAACGCTCTGTACCCTACGTCATGCTTGTCGTCGCGCGGCCAGGTGTTCGCCTGTGGTTGCTGACCGGTGCTGCGATGCTCCATCGTACCTGCTCTGCCGGCGCCCGAGTGGAGCCCATCATGGGCGCTTGTACCGCGGTCGTCGCGTCGCGCGCGCGGCGGCTCTGGCCCGCGACCCACCCACGCGATCGGGATTTCCTGCGAGCGGAAGCCGGTCGCAGAGGAAAACGCAGAGTCGCGGAATGTCCCTGGGGTCAGCAAAGGTGGTGTAGGCGTGCGCGCGGTCTCCACTATCCGGTCCTTGTCTTTCTCGTTGTGCGCTCGAGGGCCAAGCAAGGAAGAGTCTTCGGGGAACAGGCGGTTCGAGCCCTTGGATCCCGATGCAGAGATAGGCGAAGGCGCGTGAACCTGGATCCCAGGAGTGAAGGACGAGACCGACTGACGCGTCGCAAGCGGCAGAGTGCTGGATCTCAGCATGTAGGAAGGCCCGAGCGACTGTCTCGACTCATCCTTGCTGCTATGCGATCCGCTGCGGTCGTGCCCTCGCAGTGAGGCCGGTTCTGCGTTTGGGTTGATTGCGGGGAAGTACGGATTATGCCCATTGGCCTTTGGCCGACCGTCGGTTGTGTAGAAGACGTCTGGGGGGCACTGGACGTCGATGGATCGTCTCATCCGCCGCGTCCCGACGCCTGTCATGTCCACACTGCCGACACTGCTTGGGTTACTGAGACTCCGAATAAGCTTTCCGGGTGAAAAGCCGGCTCGAATGCCTGATCCTTTCCCTGCAGATTGCTTCGAGGCAGAAAGATCTGTAGGAGACCCCCTGAATGACGGGTCAAGGTAGTCGTCCAGCAAGGCGACAGGAATACCCGTCTTGGGCGACGGCTTCCGCAAGGCATTGTGGACCTTTGAGAATGGGGACGTATGAGGCTTCAAGGCCGGGGCGACAGCCTCGGGTGACCTATTGCCCAAGCTCGGCGGCACGGACATGGGCAACTGCCTCGATGCTCGACGGTTCTCTGCGCCATAAGAGAGCGGGGACGGCCCTGGCGCGAGATTGACATCGCGCTGGGGCGTCACTTCTCTCCTCAAGTCTGTTCTGGACCCGCTTGGGGTGGAGGGCTGGGATTCGGGATGAAAATCGCCAAGGAATATCCACAAGTCTTTAACACGCGATCGACTAGACAGGGATAGCGACGTGAGAAGACTAAAGCCATGCCCGTCTAGAGCAGTGAGGAGGCCTAGGATATGGTGCAAGGAGTCCGTAGCAAACGTGTCCTCCTGGAACCCTGCGAGCACAGATCAGTACATGCGATGGCCGCGCCCCGAGATCGAGGCAGCGAGACGCACATTTGTATCCTTTGAGTTTGAACTCGTACGTAGCGTCCCCCACCTTCTTCTCCGAGACGACCCCACGAGGCCATGCGCCTCTTACGGCCTGGAGTATGGCAGGCGTCGAGTGCAAGGGGGGTCCGACGACGCGCAGCGAGGTTGCGGACGAGAAGGAGATGGCAAAGGGGATCTTGGAGACGGGCTGGGTGAGGGAGACGACCGAGCCGTTGGCGAGGGGAAGGTTGGAGGGGTAGGTGGAGGGCGGCTTCGGCCTGGAGAACGCGATGGCGAGCTTATCGTCCTGCTCGCGGCCGTAGTCAATAGTCGAGAGAAATGAGTAGCCGCAGTGGAAGATGACGGCGAGGATATCTATGATGAGCTTCTCGGAGGTGATGCTCTTGGCATTGCCCCATGGCTTGCCCTCGAGCGTAAACTCGAAAAAGTGCTTGGGCGCATGCTCGCGGACGGTGTCGACGAGGTCTTTCTGGGCAAAGAGACGGCGGAGGGTGGATATCGCGGTGTCGGAGAAGCTGTAGAGCCTGACGAAGCCCGAGCCAGAGAGCGCGAGGAGAGAGAAAGAGGAGGCGACCCTGGTGTGGTCCCGAAGGAACTCCCGACGGGGGGTAAACTGAAGAGCGCCGGACGTGGTGGCGGCGTTCTGGGAGAGCGTCGGCTGCTGGGCCTGGACGACCGGGTGTTTGACGAGCGCAGGGGGCTGCTGGGACATGACCGCGGGCTGCAGACTGTCCTTCGTCCGCAGGTCAACCGTTCACTCGCCCTCGATTGGAGCAGCACCTGCGAACCGCCCTCCGTCATCGCGTGTTTACCATGTGGCCCGACGTTCCAGCCTGTCTCCGGGTTAGGGTCTCGTCGCCCGGTCCGACCGCTGCTGCCGGACCGCGCCCGGACACCAATACTGTCCCCCTGGCCGCAGAACAGAAGGGTGCTCGAGGACAGTACATATATCCACCACCGCCGACGCCAAAATGCATCACATCTTTCCCCCAACCACCGCCTGCGCAGTATGTCGTCCGACAAGAAGCTCAATGTGCTCATGTGTAGGTGCCCCTCTTCGCGGTGCAGCGGAGGATTAACTCACATTTTGTCTTGCAGGCGGTACTGTAAGTCTATTTGCGACCACGCAGGCCGTGTAGTGAGCTCATCGGAACGCCCACGTAGGGAGAGTACACCACAGGATGGACCCCCTCTGGTGCCTCCAAGTCCGACAAGAAAGTAAGCTCACATATATTATATTAAGCGTCTTGCTTGCTGACCATGACTGCGCCAGATTGGTGTAGGTACAATCCCGTAGTGAGATCAACACTTCTGCTAAAGGCAGCGGGATAGGTCGTCGGTTTGACCCTCTTCGACCTGCGGAGATTAGGCAAGGTACACACAACGCCTACTATTGCGAGCGATCTGCCTCTGATCTCGAGCACAGGTCGAGAAGCTCAGCATGGTCGGTGTAAACGGCAGCAAGTTCCCAGCCATCCGGGAGCACCTGAACGCGAACATTGCTCAGGTGTACAAGGACATTGATACTTCGTGCGTACAAGGCGTCTTCCAGCGGAATCCCGTCTAATGGCTCCGCTCAGCTTCGAGGGTTTCCCCGAGGAGGGCAAGGTTGACCCTGAAGCTTGTGAGCATTGAATAGGCCCAACCATATGCTGTGCGGGACTCACCATCGATGCTCTACAGACAAGACCGCGATTGACAAGCTTTCGGCGGGAGACGCAGTCATTATTTTTACTCCTGACAGTACGCCCGGTCATTTGCTTTCGCGTGAATAAGCTGCTGATGACAATCTCATGCAGACACTCACTATGACATTGCGAAATACGCTATCGAGCGCGGTTTGCACGTCCTAGTGACGAAGCCCGCCGTGCAGTTCCTCAAGCACCACCTGGAGCTCGTCCAGCTGGCCGCGAAGCACAAGGTCGTCTGTTTCGTCGAGCACCACAAGCGGTACGCGTCGCCTGTCCGTGGACGTACGCATGTCCGCTGATTGGCTGGAACGTAGCTTCGATCCCGTCTACGGCGACGCAAAAGTCCGCGCGCAGACCCTGGGGGAGTGCAACTTTTTCAGCGCGTGGATGAGCCAGCCCAAGAGCCAGCTGGAGACCTTCCGCGCATGGGCGGGCAAGGACTCGGACATCAGGTGCGTCCGCCACAGCGCGCGAGCTCCCTGCGACGACGCGAGCTCAGGGCGCCCCCGTCAGCTACTACCTCTCGTCGCACCACATCGACATCCACTGCTGGATCATGCAGGGCCGGGCGGTGCCCACGCGCGTCGTCGCGAGCGCGGCGACGGGCATCGCGACGGGCGAGCCGTACAACTGCGTGCCGCAGACGGAGGACACGATCACGCTCCTCGTCGACTGGCAGTCGCTCGCGAGCAGCCGGCACCGCAGCACGGCGGTGTACACCGCGTCGTGGACCGCGCCGATGAACTCGGGCGTGCACTCGGCGCAGCACTGGTACTACATGGCCGAGAAGGTGCGTGCGGGCGCCGTGGGAGGGACGGGCAGCTGACGAGCGGTGGCGACCATCAGGGCGAGATCAACGTCGACCAGGCTCACCGCGGCTACGACATCGTCAACGACGCGACGGGCAAGAGCTACTACAACCCGTTCTAGTGCGTGCCCCCCCTCCCTCCGCGAGACCGCGCGCGCGCGCGACCGCTGACTGCGTCCCCCTCCGCAGCATGAAGTACACGCCCTCCGAGAGCGGCCACTTTGACGGGCAGCGCGGGTACGGCTACGTCTCGATCGAAAAGTTCGTCGACGCGGCGCGCAGCGTGAACGCGGGCACGACGACGGCGGCGGACTTTGACGCGCACGGCCTGCCGACGATCGCGAACACGGTGCTCACGACGGCGATCCTGCACGCCGGCCGGCTGAGCCTCGACGAGAAGCGGCCGGTGTACATCAAGCAGCAGGGCGACGAGTGGGTTCTCGAATAGACCGCAAAGCTAGGGTATCTCTCGGCAAATTGCAATATGTAAGTAGGTATGGCGCGTTGCGCGCATGACAAGATGTAGAACAGATCCCAGCCTCCCCAGGAACTCGTCACCAATTTCGAGAGCGAGATATATGAGCACAACATTCATCGCTGCGACTTGGGCGCAGGAGTGATAGTGGCACGGTGCCCCGGGAGGCGATGCGCAACGCACGCGCTGGCGTGGAGCCTTTATCCTCTTGCGAGCGATTGCCCTCCCACAGTGCCTGCAGGGAGCCTGGCCGCGCTAGAGCTTATATAGCATCTTGCGAGCAGCACGCCGCCACGCCTTGATCTCACCGTCCCAAGAACGGGCCAGCGACGCACACCCGGGTGGATCGTAGTATGCCACGGAAATGTTATTCCAGTCTAGGGACGTGATGTAATGTATGAGGGTTGGCGAGCGCGCGGCCCGTCAGGCGGCCCCGGACGCGGTGACGGTGCGATGAGTCGAGCGATGTTGCAACATTGACGATGACGGGGACAACTAAGGAACAAAAGGGGCGAGGGGCCAATGTGCAAGTAAATAAACGGTGCGAGAGGGGCTGGCGCAAGGGATGAAGGGGTTGGGAATAGAAAGCGGAAATGGGTTGATAAGGGTACAATAAACTTGAAGAATAAAATAGAGAGAGAATGGGGGGTGGAATAACGGGGTGCAGGAGTACTCATCGCGTAAGGCGACTCGGGGAGGGGCAACGACGGTATGCATAGGGTATGGCAACAGCTGAAAGAATGTGAGGAGACAGTGCAATGGATTTGTAGTAAACACAAGTAGCGCAGTGGGCGCGGACGAAAGTAGGACTCGGCACGAAACGAAGCTGTCCGTTAATAGTACACCGTTGTGAGATACACTAAGAGGGCAATGCCGTATGTCGTCCCACTCTCGCTGTTCCACCTTGCGCGCGCGACCAATCTTGTATTCTTGATGATGATGATGTATGAGATGAGGAGAAAGCGAGAGACAATTGCAAGGGAAAGGATGCATGGGATGATGTATGTTGTGGAGAGTGCAGAGACAAACTTGCGGGGTGATATGCCGATGGATCGACTTGTATGGTATGTTGATACATTTTCTTGCAAATCAGAGTGCGACGACAGGAATTTCTTACAACCCGGGTCTTGTGGACGACAAGTATGCGGTGGACGGTGGCTTGAACGCTCGCATGCTAAGATGCCAGCGGCGCCACGCGCGGCGACGCACCGTTGAGGCTGTGGAGGGCCGGACGGCTCATCGTGACGAACCCGTGCGGTAAGAACCGCTCCGGGATGGCCTCCGAGTGCTGCTTGCTCACCATCGGCGAGAACGTCCTCGGCGACGACGAATAGTTTTCCTTGTCGTCTGACGACAGGTAGCCAGAGAACGGGTCGCTTGGCGTGATGGGACTCGTTGGAGTCACGGGCATATCGTCCGAGAGATCGGAGGCCGTTGTCGAGACACTCATCGGCGAGGAGACCTTTGACGGCTTCGACTTGACCGGAGTCATCGGCAGAGGAAGTGGGGGCTGCCGGAGGAAGCGGCCGCCCTCGAGGTAGTACTGAACGACCAGAGTCGCGGCCTTTGAGTAAAACGCGTACGAGTACTTCTTCACGAGCGTTTCCGAGAGGTCGTTGACGTGCTCGGCCAGACGCGTGTCGAGATGCTCGACAATGGCGAGGCACTCTTCGGTCTCCTCGAGCATCCGACGGGACTTGCCACATACGTGACGAGCGAGGGTAAGCGCGCCCAGAGCGATGGAGGATGGCGGGTACTCCACGAATTCACGGTAGAATAGCGTGATTTCCATGACGAACCGCGCCACATGCTGGACCTTGAGCTCCTCCATGCACGGGCCGACACACAAAAGCCGAAGCCACGCCTCAGCGGTAGGGTGCCCGAGGGTCCACTGTATCGTCGTCAGAACGTGGCCTTCCATCTGGATGAACGCCGACTCGTCGTAGGTGTCCCGACAAATCTGTGCGAGGTCCGCGACGGTAGGCACACGCTCCTTTGCGTCCTCAAACTTCGCCGCGATCCACAGTGCAGCGCAGCCGACCAGCTGGTAGTGCTTCACGTAAACGATCCGACGCGAGACGTAGCGGTCTATGATGTTGAGGGTGAGGTACAACGTCTCGGGGCGTAACCGGAAGGTAAAGTGTATCTCCACAAGGAAGTCGACCAGACACGGGCGCATGTGCCATCTTATCTCGGGCTGTTGGTCCATGGATGCGATGGACGACATGGTGTGTCGCTGGCGGTCGTCCGAACAAGGTAAGCGCTCACATTCCGGGACGCGACGTATGGACAGCTCACCTCCATGGCATGCATGTACTCTTGTATTTCGTCTCGATACTCCTCCTCCAGGTAGATTCCCTCGCGTCGGAGGGTGTGTATCTGCGTTTCGCGCTGGCGCTGGAGGGCTTCTTGGGCCTTGGCTCCGCGCGGGGACTTGCGGACGACCGCTTGCGCGGGGTGTAGAGGGGTTTGCGGTTGTCTTTGATGTTGTTGAGATAGCTGTTTCCGCGATTTGGACACGCCATACGGAGAGGGTTTCTTCTTCGGATATGCCGAAGGGCGGGTGATCCTGACAGAGTTGGAGACGTCCTTCATGCTGAGGGCACGACGGGAGGGCGAGGTTTGAAAAAAGGACTGCGAGCTGGAACTTGAAGAAAGCGAGTCAGTCAAGGAGTGTTCGTGGTGGGTAAAGGTGGCCATGACGGTCCACGCTCAGATATACGTAGAGACAGGGGGCAGGCGCACACGACGAGCGTCGAGGACAGGACGAGCGACCGTCGAGAACAAACGACGACGGGGGTCAACACCAAGCAGGTCGGCAAAGCCCAACTGGTTCATGTCTGTTTTGTGCAGTCCTGACAAGCTTCGGCGTCGATCATAACTTCGGCGCTGGCGCGCCAGGATAGGGGAGCGCACAGATTGGGCCATTCCTGCGCCTGATGCGGAAGGGAGCACGGTGCAACGAAGCAGGGACTCACAGAAGTCAAGTCTTGGTTCATGCAACGAAGCAGAGGAATCGTGGAGAGTCGAAGCGTTGAGTTCGGCGTGGCGGTCGGGATGGGCGTGCTTCAGCTGGGGTGTAGAGAAGCTGAAGGACAGTGATAAGCGTTAGCGCGTGGGGGTCATCAACAACGACAGGGACAGAGAGAGGACGCCGGGGACGACGAGGAGGGCTGCAGCGACGGCGAGCTGCGCTGGGAAGAGACAAGACGAAAAGAGACTTGAGACTCGCGGGGGTGGGCGGGGAGGGAGCGGCGAAGACGATACAAAAGCAGAATGTGAAGTGACGAAAAGCGGTGTGAAGAGTCTATCGATTCGATGGGATCGGGGAGCTGGACGACGACGGGACGATGGCGGACAGCGGCCTCTCACCTGGGTCGTCTCAGGTCGTGCAGATCGTCATGGCAGAGAAAGAAAAAGAGGCTCAGCCTGGGGCAAGGGAAGGCCCTCGCCCGCCTACACCTCCTAGCCCGTATTTAGGCATTGCCCCGCACCGGCGTCTGGCCTGGTCGCCGGCCGTGCCGGGCACGCTGTGACGCCGCGTCACGCTCCGCTCCTGCCGTCTCGGGCAGACACACGTTCCACGCCCCGCAAGCCTGTGACGTAGTGCACTCACCCGCTCGCTCAGTGTCCCCGGCTGCACGCTGCTCGCATCACCCTCAGGCACCGCCCACAGCACACCACAAGCCAAGCAGAGACTCACCAGCGATAGTCTGTGTGACAGTTAGGTCGCTGTGCACGCACTTTCTCAGAGGACAGGGATTAGGCCGGTAGCGTGGCGATAGATATAGCGTGCTTGACGGGCTCGGCAGTAAAAGGAATTAGGTGGACGATTAGGAGCTGGCGATAGGGATAGCGACCGACGACTTGCAGGGAGCAGGCAAAGACAGGCGGAGAGCGGGGGCAAACGAACGACTGCCAGACGAGTGCGTCTGGTCTATGAGGCGGGGAGCGCGGCGGGGAGCAGGACGAGGATGTCTCGGAAGCGATCGACCCGACGGGTGCGTCAGATAGGCCCGAGGTGTGCAGAAGCTCGAGCGCGACCGCTGGTGCTGCAGCGTATAGGGGGATTTGCAAGAGGAGGTCGTCTACGATGCCTGCTTTCAAGACAGCTGCAGCACGACCCACGCGAGCAAAAAATCGGCTTTGGCACGCACTGGGGGCGTGGACTGCTACTTAATTCCTCCGCCCCTGGGTGCGCTGGATTGGCTGGAGCCTGGCTCTCGCATCTGTCCGCGAACCCGGCACGTTGCCTGCCTGCAGGCAAAGCCAGCGAGCAGATCCGCCTCGCCGTGTGAGATTTCTTACGCTCGTTCACATGCGCCCGGGCCCGTCATAAGTACGTTTGGACCGCTTGATTCCATACTCTACCGTGATAAGCCACAGGAGACCACGCTCTTACCACTTTCCGCAAGCAGGCGCGTTCATAAAGTGCATGTCAAGGATGCAGGGGAGACCCGGTCGACACCGCCATCCCTGGCACGAGGCTGATGCTGAGCCTGCAGCTCTGGCGCTGGACTCGCCCTCGCGCGACGCTGGCCGTCACAGCGATCAGACGCGGCGAGCATGGCCGTCCATTGTGTCGCCCCCGCGCATTGTGCGAAGCACGGCAGCTGCCCGACGAAGTGCGGCGCGCAGCCACCGACCGCATCCGAGCAGACGCACGACGGCATCACGCGCGCCCAAAGGAAGAGGCGACTCTGGGCTCTGATCGTGTTCACACCCCCGACAAGGCCAATACAAAAAGCACTTGGGCCGTAACCAGGGAAGGTCTATGGGTCGACGCTCCTTGGCACGTCCTGTGGCGGACAGAGGGCGGGTCTCCCTGCTGAGTTGCTGCCACAGCGTTCCACGCCCGGCGCACACGGGCCGGGCGTGCTGTCTCGTCTCGCGCGTCGGGCCCGCTGGGGCGGCCAAAGGCATGACCGCATATTTCGCCGCGGTGCGTCTCGGCGCCGCCTGGCGCACCCTCGCTGGCAGCACCGCCAGGACGCACTTCTCGCGCACACGACATTCCGCGAGACAGAAGAACGGCGTCCCGTGCGGCGAACACCACCACCAGACGTCCGCGGACACACTAGTGGGGGATGCCCACCCACATGAACGCTGAGATGGAACTGTGAGTTCCTGTTCGACAAGGCTGGGACTCTGCTGTCAAAAATGGTAGACCCCACCCACCGAATTTGACCGCTCACTTGCCCACGGTCACAGCGATCGTCGCCTCCTAGGTTCAGAGAACCAGAGAACCACCAGCGGACAGACCGCAAACTACGCTCGGCGTCGGAGGCAGCTGGTGACCGTTCCATGCAAACCACGACGTGGAGTATATTCACGCTGTCCTGTATTGTACGACATTATTTGTGCGCATAGGTTTCTCAGAATTTGCTGCGAATTGAAAAGGGGAGAAAACGTTGCAATTGCCGTGGAGAGAGAACGAAAGACATGTTTGTACAAAAGGTGGCTACAAGCAAAGAGTGAGACGAGAGAAGGAAGAACCGAAAGTCCTACTGGTAGCCCGAATGTCCGGCCGTTTACTCGCGCTGTCCGCCCATCAAGAGCGCCATCAGGTCCTGCGCACCCTGCGGGTTCGTGTGGATGTTCTGCTGCTGCTGTGGCTGCAGGTGCGGCGGGAGCAGGTGCGCGGGCGGCATGCCGACGTGCAGCTGTTGTTGCTGTTGTTGTTGTTGTTGCTGCTGCTGTTGGCGGGCGAGTTGATGCGCCTGCATCTGCGCCACGGACGTCGGCTGCCCGTGGAATCCACCGGCGCCGCGCAGACCCATGCCTCCGGCACCGAGATTGAGAAGCTGCGCCTGGGTGTGTTGCGCACGCAGGTCCATGCCGTTCCCGGGGCCCATGCCCCCTAGCTGGTTGACCGCCAACGGAGCATTGTGGTGCGGGGCCGCGACGATGGGGCCGCCGCGCCCAACATGCCCGTTGAACCCGCCAAGCCCGCCAAAGGTGTTGAGCGACTGCTGCTGCGACACATGCGGGCCGCCGTGGGGAGGCGCGAGGCTGTTGAGCTGCGTGTTCAAGAACTGGGACGCGTCGTGCGGGGGACGGCCGCCCAGGTTCGCGAGGCCCGGGGGAAGACGCTGGCCCTGCGGGACATTCGGCGCCTGCACCATCGACGGGTTCCCTCGGAACTGGTTCTGCTGGAGGGCAGGGGCGTTCCGCCCGAGGCCGCCTTGCTGGCCAAACGCGTTCGGCGCTGGAGCGCCGGCGTACAGCTGCTCGAGGTTGCGCTGCTGTTGTGCCAAACGAGGGTTGACCTGCAACGGCTCGTCGAGATGATCGTTGAAGTGTATCACGGACGGTTCTCGACTCCGCGGGCGCGGTGCGAGCCTGAGGCCCGGGACCATGCCATCCGGCACGAAGTTTCTGTCGTCCATGCGGCTGTCGTATAGCGAGTCGAGGCGCGCGTTTTGCTGCGCGAGCTGTTGCTGATGATGCAGGTGCTGAAGCTGCTGCTGCTGCTGCTGAAGGACTTGGAGGTCTATCGGGGCTGGACCAAAGGGACCGCTAGCCGCAGACAGGCGGCCAGTCTGGTTGAGCCCGGGAGATGCACGATGATGCTAGGAGCGGTGTTTCAGTATATTTATTGGCAGAGCATAACAAACACGTACCTGAGTCGAGTTTTGAAGCATAGCGAACAGATCCTCCATTGCCCTGCTCTCCGCAGGTGTGTTTGGCATACCGTTCATGGCCATAGGATCCCGCCCTTGGCCAGGAAGCGGCGACGTTGAGACGAATCCAGTTCCACCAGACGTCTTGCGGCCCGCGTTAATCTGAGGCTCGCGGTTCTTCGCGTCGAAGAACTTGGCGAAACGGCTACCCTTTGTGGCAGAAGTCCCAGCACCTATGATATTCCCACCCAGCTCATAGCTGCCAGCATTGAAGCCGCCCGTCGCACCGCCCAAATCGACGAAACCTTGCGAATGATCAGGACCAGGGCCGAGTCCACGCTCAGTAGGTCCTGACGCTCGGCGCATGACGTCTGCCTGGGAAAAGCGCATACCCTCCGGCGCATCGTGGAGGCCGAATGGTGACTGATGAGGCTGACCAAACGGCGAGAAGCTCCTCGCAGACCGCTCAGAGGGAGTTGCCCGCGGGTTTGGTATCATGTGGGGCTCTACTTGCATGTCGAACATCATATCATGGGCTTGGTGCATGTTTGCGTTGGCAGACATACCATGAGGGGGATTGAGTCCTGTCATGCGAGGACCGGGACCACCAGGAAGGGCAGATGGGCCTTGCAGGTTAAACGGTAGGCTGCCAGTATCTGAAGGCGACATATTCTTGAGCGGTATCTGAGAAGCGCCAGGGGCAGTACGCGACGCGAAAGCTAGCAGACGTGAGCCAGTAGGGGGGTCGAAGGGAGTATTTGGATATGAAGAAGTGGAGAGATCGACAACGTGGCGTTCCGAGTTTTGAGAAATCGCGGGTGAGAGGCCGGGAGGAGTGGGGAACATGCGGGAAACAGCTGGAGGAAAGTTGTCTGGCGTGGAAATATTCGGTGTCGGGAGTTTAGGTGCTTGAGAATGACCAGCGTCCGTGGAGGTCTGGGCAAGAAAAGATAATAACTTCGAGCCCTCGCCATTGGAAGGAGTATTAGATACAGAGCTAGCCTCGGCGGGTGGAGGCGCGGGAGAAGCAGCGGAGCTAGGTGCTGAAAATTCCACATCATAAGTACTGCATAGTGAAAATAGAAAGTGACCTTCACCTCCAGGAGCGGATGCTGAGACATCCTTAAGTTTGGCTGGGGAATGTCGGCCGACAGACGACGATCCCGGAGGGGGGAGAATCGGGCTAGGACCAGAGTCCTTCCTGGCAGCGTCCCTCTTCATCATAAGTTTGAAGAGCTGGATCTCGTCGAGGGATCCTTCAGTTGCTGGAGAGGGATTAGAAGTAACGGGCTCCGTAGAAGTCGATGCAGCCTTGCCTGCGGCATCGGCAGCTTGTTCAGCATCCTTTTCCTTCTTTTCCTTCTCCTTTAAGCCCTTCTTCCATGCCTGAATGCCGTCGAGCTCTCCATCAGCGGACTGCCCACCTAGAATGCCACCGCCTGGAGTAGTGGGCACATAGGTCTCCATCCATGCCGGCTCCTTCTCCTTCTCCCGTTCTTTCCGTTCGTCTTTGGTGTCGTCCAGGCCAGCGCCGCTTCGCCTGTCACGCCCTGACGTTCGCTTACTGCGAGTATCGCGGTCATCCAACCGGTCACGATCGCGGTCGTGTGAGGGCTCCCACCTGTCCCAACCACGCTCCTTATCTCTCTCTGCACGTTCCCGCTCCTTTCGGGTTGCAACCCTCTCGTCGCGTTTCCCGTCGTCTCTCCAGCGTCTCGGATCTTCGTCGAGGTCCCGATCTAGGTCCCTTTGCGACCGACCATAATCATAGCGATCGCGGTCGCGGTAGCCGTCATCTCGGTCATCTGTATCTCGACGGAAATAATCGTCTTTGTCCCGGCGCGGTTCGTCACGTTCGTCTCGTCGGCGTGACCTGTCCCGGTCGCGATCCTTTCGACTTAGAGATGGATCTCGTCGTGGACGCGAGGTCTCTCGCCGGTCGCGCTCCCGGCGGGTAGTTTCAGATCCTACAAAATATCACCTGAATATTACTGAACGTGAGTGTAGATATAAAAGTGCCTACGGTCATCGCGAGAGCCGCGAGCAGGGGGTTCAGCACCTTGTTCGTTCACTCGTCAGAGGATTATGTACCCCTTTGTTATTCGTAGGCACTCACCCCTACGCCAATCATCACTAGCTTCTCCGGGTTTCTTCTTGGCAGGCTCCCTTCCATCTGCACGCCGTGATGAGGTCGTGGTTTGCCCTTGACCATTGCGCCCAGTGGTACTTGTGAGGTGAGGCGCAGACTCGCGTTCTTTACCGCGCAGTGCACTTGCTGAGGATAGAGCTAGGCGTTCACGATCGTACTTGTCAGATAACTACAATACCATTAGACGATGAGCTGGAAAAGAAGCGTGGTAGACATACGTTGCGCAGTCGCTCTTGATTTTCTCTGTCGCGTTCGTCACGCTGCCTTTCCCTTTCCGAGTCGCGGTCCCTTTCACGATCAGCGGTGCGCAGAGATTGATGTCTGAAGTTACCCATTTGCGAAGGCTGAGACAGACTTGACCGGAAGGATGGTCTAGACGGTGTATCTGGCGCGGCTGACGTTAGTAATTGGCCGATGGAGAGACGACGTGTCTATATACCTCCATCTTCAGCATCTCGTCGGAAGCTAGCATATAATACATCAGGTCGGAGGACCACGTGAAAAATAGCGTTACTCACCGTCTTTCTCTCCCACTTGTTGTGCCATTCGAAGACTCAACTTCTTTCTTGTTACCCGACGATTGCTCAGACCAGTCCCTAAGGTACAAATGAAGCGGATGTCAAAGCGCCAGGGCAGCGAATACATACCCAAACCATTCTTTCAAAGGTGGCATTCCATCAGGAGCTTTGACTAAAGGAGATTTCGAGAGCAGAAGGAGTTGGGGATAGGAATAGATGTGTAGGTCCCGGGGCGATTGTACGACTTTTTCTTCAGAATACTCATCTCCTTGTATCTCTACGTTGGCGAGAGAATTAGTGAGACCATCAACGGGGGAACTTTGTTGGGCGGCATTCTGTGGGGCAGACGACCGTACCGCTGCGGCTGCCATTCGAATGCGAGGGTGAAGGACAAGAGCAGAGGTGGTGGATGTGCAAAGATGCGTGCCGTGCAGAGTCAAGTCGAGCGGTGGCAGGAACAGACGCGCGAGGTCTTCTGGGAAACTGACGGCTTGATCGCCTTCACAACGGACCTTCAGGCTGTCTCGTCGACCGCCCTCTAGAACCTCTTGGGAGATCGAATATGCAGGAGTTGACTCTCAAACATTTCATCTTGAAGCAGAGGGTCATAAACCTCTACAGACAAGCAGCCCGGGCCTGTCGTAGTAAGTGCGCCACATGATTGCCTGAAGGCATTGGTTGACCTCCTTCCCCAGCCATTCCAGATCGTCAGACACGTAGAGAAACACTGTCTTGGATTCGAATCGAGTTTGAACGCAACAGATACATCCATGACACGGTATATCTCCTTACTACTTGGTGATTCCATTTGCCAGGGTGTAACTCTTCTCACAGGCCGTCATCGAGGATAAGCTCGCTACTGGCATACGTGAACTCAGGCGAAGTTTACCGGGCATGGACTTCACTTCGTCGTCGACCCGCCGATAACACTAACATCCTAGCTCTGTTGGCTCGAAACCTATGCACCCCCATCGCCAGATAGTCAATGCAC
Source organism: Phlebiopsis gigantea 11061_1 CR5-6 (assembly GCA_000832265.1). Classification (NCBI taxonomy): domain Eukaryota; kingdom Fungi; phylum Basidiomycota; class Agaricomycetes; order Polyporales; family Phanerochaetaceae; genus Phlebiopsis; species Phlebiopsis gigantea. The sequence goes on along the minus strand of KN840442.1, from coordinate 224,045 downwards.
GCGTCAAATCTTCTTGAACGGCAAAGGCAAAGGCAGCAAGTCCGTTAGGGTCCATGCAACAAATCCCACACCCGCTAGCCCTCAAGCTGCTTCAAGACCCTCATACTCAGTGACGGGACGCGCGTTACCCAACGTCTGGCTTGCTTGCTGTTCAAAGCTCCTTAGAGGACCAGTATTAATATGTAATAAATGACACGAACGAAGGCATATAATGAATATACCATTAACCGTTTATTCCCCCGTCTCCAAGGTTTGTATGCTACCTGATGCGTTTGATACACCCTTCCGCCTGTGTTTGCGCTTGTGACCATGACTGGTCGCTGCATCCGGGGGAGCTGGTGAGACTTGCTCATCATCGACCCGTTTACGCTTCTCGCCCAGATTGACCGACTTCTCCGCATCCTTTGTGGCAGGCCTTGGTGCCGATTCCGCCTGCTTCGGTTTCTTCTTCTTCATACTGAGCGGATTAGGACCCTTGGGTCCTTTGCGCTTCTTTTTGGGTGGCCCTTCCGCCGCTGGTGCGGTTGCGGCTAGCTTAGCCGTCTCTGTCGACGAAGGAAGCAAAATTTGTTGCTCAGCCTGGTATTATCAATGAGAATTGGCCTGTATTAGTCAAAGATATACGCACGCGAGCCTTCACTTGTTGGCTGATCTCGCTCATGGGTTCAAGAATCATGACTGAGCGAGTAATGTGGACTACAGGCACAGCAGAAATTGCCCGCAGCTTTGACCGTAATGGCTGAGACTGCGTCGCAATAACATATCGATGTTTATTGCTATCACCTGCCAAAATATTAGCTAAACGGTCTTCAAAGACGGGGTACTACTACTCACCAACGACGCTTGAAACACATTCATCTCCAGGTATAGCTTCCTTGTGGTTACACTTCCTCCGTTCGAATGTCTTCGCAAGGTCAACAACAGGCTGAACACCTTTTCCTTGTAGATAAAGCTCGTGTATACAACACTGCGTAATCACTAGGAAGCCGCTTTCGCAGGATCGTTTAGTTGGACGGCTGCGTCAGGGTGCTCTTTACATACTGGGCTTAACGGTTCCTTGTAAAACGATTCCAAGTTGTTTAACTAGGTCCAGTTTATGCTCGACCGCTTCTTTGCAGATTAACGAATCCGCTATACGTACAGTGTTAGTTGCATCGGGACGAGAGTACTAGGATGTGATTCGCACCCAGCACTTGGTACGGCTGTCGGAAGCCAAATGTCAAGGAATAGGCTGCCATGAGCTTTCGGTACGCCTTCGCACGTTTTTGACGCATTTTCAAGCCGATGGTAATGAAGATACAACAAATCCCGCGGAAGAAGGATGAGGGGAAGCGGAAAGAATAACGCAGCCAATCAGCACCGGCGGCAGCTCGGCGGAGGCCAAGCGCCCATTCGTCGACCGTGGTCCGTCACCGCCGTCGGCTCAGTTCACCACTAAGATGAGATTGTCTCTACTTCCACTCATTGGGTAAGTCTTAAACATCCTACTGCATCCTTATTGCTCACATACTCCACAGGGCTGTAGGGTGTGCTCTGGGGCTAGATGTGCAGGGATATGTTCAATGGAACGAACTCTGTAGCGGTGCGCATGCGTCTCCTACGCGTTGATGCACACAAGCTCATTGCGCATTGCTTTTGCAGGGATATCGGAGCTAGGACAAGCCAAGGCTGTTCTTGACAATGGAATTCGCTACGGAGGGATCACTCAGGATGGAGGATTCTCTATGTACGCTCCACAGTATCTCCAAACTGCAATCTTCCTAAGGTTGTCACCCACCAGTCCGAACGTCCCACCAGGGATTTATGTTCTTTCTATCATATCTCATGATCATATATTTGACAAGGTACGCACAGCTCCCCGTTCGTCCCCACTTGCTGACCCATTACAGTTGCGCGTGGACGTTCTCGAGACCGACTCGTTACCCGAAATCCGCCCTTACCTCCCTGGAACTCCTTTGCTAAACCCATCTGCGGTTGCTCTACCTTACCCCATTCGCATTTCTGCCGCTCAGAAACTTGACTACTATACTGATAGGCAGGGGTTCAATCTTCTGGCTATGTTTAAGAACCCGATGATGATGATGATGCTCGTTGGAGGAGCCCTCGTCTTCTCGATGCCATACATCATGGTCCGTCCCCGTCTAGGCCTTATACACACACAAACACTCATAGAGACATGTAGAAAAATCTTGACCCCGAGGTCTTGCAAGATTTCGAGAAGCGACAAGCGAAAATCAGCACCATTCAGAGTTCACTCAACAGTGGTGATTTGAGGACGGGGTGGGTCATGTCTCTTTCTCGAGGCGGCGGCGATGTACTGAGGACGCGCAGGTTATCTGCTCTGATGTCCGTCGGTGAAGAAGAGGCTAGTAGCGCGACCGCAGGCAAGCCACAGGCGGAGCCCAAAGTATCGTCGTCCGGACTTAAGCACCGCAGCGGGCGAAACAAGAAGCGATAGAGGGCATGTATTACAGTAGAGAGTCTATCTCGCGTGCAAATAGACCACATTGCATGATGACTAAAAATGTCAGACGTACAGACGGTGGGCAGCGCACTGCGACCAGCGAAGAGATGGCTATGTAATTGGGGCTGCGTGTCGCTCAGACGATTGTATCCGGAAGGGGTCATCGTATGCATGGCTTGGCTCCATGACACCGACATCTTGACTACGCGATTCGGGATACTCGAGTGTGGCTCTGAGTACTGCGTTCCTATCAGCTGTGATGAGCATCTAGTTGTTCAATATCTGGATCTGCACTACCTCTGCTTGAATCGAGATAGAAGGGAATGCACTGTGTCCTGGTCCTCGATGTCCGGTCTGACCAGCATGTTCATTCATTAGAAGCAGTAAATAGTGTAGAGCTCTACGTACGTCAAATCTGTGGGTTTAGCTGTCGTTTCAATCACGTATATATAATTATTGCTTCGCGGGTTTGGATTGTCGTCAATCGTAGAACTGGGGGCCTCTGCGACCTTTACGCCTAGGACAGCGAGATCCGGTGAGAGGCTCTGGGCCATCGGTACAGTCATGTTTGTCGGGTCATAGTCAAGAATCAAGACTTGTTCATGAGGAGATTGCGGGAGGAGCATGTTTGGCACGTCGTCTGCATAGTGATATTGTATGACGGGGTGACTGAAGGACTTGTACGTAGGTCCTGGCTCAGTCGAAGCGGAGGCGACAGGCGTCTGCGACACCAAGATATAGTACGGAGGATGGTCCCCAGGCAAGGATGATGGTGGCGAAGACATGAGATGTGATACCGGGCGCTCCGAAGTCTGTCGCGCACTGCGGTCATGGCCAACTGGGCGCATGCTCGACACAACTCCCAGGCACTCTGGTATTTCACGCGGCTACCTTTGATCGGGGTAGTGTACTGGAGTGATGCTGTCGAGGTCGGTATGGTACCGTTGGCCAACGGTCTGACGCACCCGAGTGTTGCCTTCGCGACGGAGGGTCTGTATGGTCCCAAATTTGCACCTACCGACGGTCAGGTTCTCACCTCGGCGGACGTATATAACGACGGCGGTAGGGTGGCCGTCCCAGTTCATTCTCCCATCCTTTACCCCCTTATTCGGGCTCTGCGTCGGGACAGTGTCCTCGGGTTCTTTCATCTAATTCACAGTCCTTCCTTCATATATTCGTTCATTATTGATAGCATAAGCACCGCCCAATCCGTAAACTTGAGTTGCAATGACGCGGTTTACATTGATTACCCCCTTGCTACTTCTTGCATTTGTTCTTGCATTTGTCTCTGATACATCCGCAGGTCCTTCATGCGCACGGCGCAATCAGGGCAGTGACTCTTGCACTACACAGTGTAACGGGGGTTGGGGCTACCCCGGCAGAGTCATGGGCACCAATCCCTGGGGACAAGTCATGGCGAGGTCTACATCAGACATCAGCACGGTCAATAGGAAAGCATGTCGTGCCAGAACTCAGTGAGTATCTAACTTATTATGTTGATTTTTGTTAATTCCCATTGCAACAGACCCTCCGCAAATGCTACCTCTTCAGTGTCCTCGTTGGCATCTCCGCTCATCCAGACCTCTCTTGGTGCTGTCAATGTAGGAGGAGCTTTGCCCAGCTTCTCCACCGCGTCAATCGCCTCGACGAAGGCCCCCACGACCACACAAGCGGCTTCGTCTTTGGTAGTGTCTTCCACTGGGGAGCCATCATCCAGCATCTCGTCCACCGTGACTCACTCGACTTCTCACATCTTTGCACCGGTCAGCAGCAGCCGATTCGCTACCAGCCTCCGCTCGGCCACATCCCCTTCTCCCAGCCCCACGCCCAAGGAGTCCTCGACTACTGAGAAAGCTGAAACGACCCCCGCTGCCGCTCCATCGTCGTCCCCCAAGCCCGTTACCACCGCTGCGCCCGAGACTACGAAGGCAGCCACCGCTCCCCAGGTTACCACGGCGGCGCCTGCATCTTCGGGATCGGACTCGGCCACCTCTTCCAGTGACATCTCCGCCTATCTATCTGCGCACAACACCATACGCGCTCAACATGGAGCCTCGGATCTTACTTGGAGCGATGAGCTTGCCAGCAAAGCACAGCAATGGGCAAACGGCTGTGTCTTCCAACACTCTGGCGGAAGCCTGGGTCCCTTTGGTGGTATGTCAACGTCATGAAATTATACGCATCGTAGTCATTAAGGAATGATAATGCAGAAAATCTGGCTGCCGGGACTGGCAGCTCGTACGATATTGCGGCTGCTGTAAAGTCGTGGACAGATGAAGTTTGTGAGTTACAGGGCAGTGTAGTATGTTTGACTCGTGGTGCTGACATGACTTACAGCCGAATACAACGCGAACAGTCCAGTGCCGTCTCACTTTACGCAGGTATGTTGCCGCTGGTTGGCCATCGATCCCGATCACTGATTCATTCCACGCATACAGGTTGTATGGAAAGCTTCAACCCAAGTCGGCTGCGCTGTTCAATCTTGCAATGGGATTTTCGCCGCCAGTTTCGGGGTACGTTGTGACATTCCTTTCGTTGACCACTGTATTTCTGATCTTCATTGCTCAAGTTGGCGAAATTCTTCGTTTGCGAATATTCTCCTCAAGGCAACGTCATTGGAGAGTTTGCGTAAGCTGACGCTCCACAATCTTCTCTACTACTGGAGGCTGACGAAATCTCTAGGCAAAACGTGCAAGTCTGAGGTGTCTGCAAACTCGAGAAAGATTGTGCTTTGCTTTACTGCTTAATTTCTCCAGCGGCTGGCCTTTCCGCCTTTTACTTCCTCTCTTCTATAGTCGTGCATTCGATGTATCAATACCTCTTGTTTCCCTTTGTGATTGTTCCGAATGAATTCGTACAAAGCATTCTACCTATTGGGCGCTAGTAGTTAGGCGTCTATCCTGCGCCACAAAGCCTCTGCAGCCCCCTTTCGGCTAGGCCCGACATGCGTGTTGCTTCGCGCCACCGTGGATGTTGTCGCGGGGGAAGTCGACCCTCGCTGGCATAGCCTATCTCCTTCTTGTTCTCCTCCTGGTGCTTTTTGTCGGACTTTCATGCGCTGGCCTCCTATCCCAGGCTGTACGCACGTCGCCCGACCGGAACTGGACTCGCAACTTCAATGCCCTCATCATCGGCGCCGCGTATGCATTAGTGGTCAGCCCTGTCAATCACAAGGTTCATTAGTCGGTACTGACGGACTTGCCCTGTATTAGCTAGCTCTTTCCGTGGCAATTTGCTTGAAACGTCGGATTGCAGTCCACAGGAAACTCCAGCGGATATCGAAAGTTTACCATACTCTCGGCAAGGCTGATGTACCCAAGGTGAGTTCGTACATGATGAGATATGCCACGATCACTCACATAGAAAAAGCCGGTCCATCGTTTCATAAACCAGGAGTATGCGCGGTCATGTCTAGTAGTCTACGAATCGCAACCGAAGGATGGCTTGCAAGAGGGATGGAGCAAGCGGGGTGAGGATCACCTTGGCCGCATCGCGCATCCTTTGTACTGACCCTACCATAGGCAGCCCAGCTGGAGAAGTACGATACAGGACCACACTTCTTCATACAATCCGCGAAATTGGTGAATATGACTCTACCTACGCGTGGTGTCGTGCCCGCTGAACTCTGCCTTCAGATCATCTAGCACACGCCGTCATTCCTCGACATCCTACACTACGACCACACACTCGCATGCTACACCACTTTCGTTTCATACTCCCTCTTCTTCCACGTGATGAAGATGGTCTTACGCCGCTACACTTCTATGACTCAGCGATACAGCTGGTGCGACATGCGTCCAGGGAGCCCTCCGAAGCCGAGTTTCTTCTTGGACTTTCGGCTGCCAATGGCTTGATGAAAGTGTAAGCACGGCTTGCGTTGATGTTTCTTATGCCCTCACCACATTGTATCACAGTTTGAACGAGTGTCGCCTAGAGATGCTAGAGGGCTCGCTCACGAACTTACTGGATCTACGGTCACTGTAGAAGAGATGGTCATGACACACTGGATTACAGCCCTAATTGCGAGTATAATGTACAAAGGTATCACCACGGCAGCAGACATTCCACACGACCAGAACACGACCAGAAACAGACCAAGCAGCCGCTTAGTGAAGGGTTTCGGCATAAACCGTCTGCCAACTCGGACGAGCCGACCAAGCCTTCCAGTAGGAGATAACCTTGTCGGGCACAGGACCCTTCAGCTCCTTCTCTAGAGCCTTGTAACCCTCCGTCTCCTTGTCACCGCCACACACCCATGTCACACGGGCAATCCAGGCACCAAAGTGGAAGTCGTCTTCACCGGGCTCTGTGCCGCCGATGAACCCAGACTCGGGAAGGATTGCCACGAGATCGTTGTTGATGTAGTTGACGATGGTGTTCCAGTGATTGGTCGAGGTGGTGAAGAAATCGGCGCTAGGGGCTTCGCCGTTGTAGATCCTTAGAATGCCGCCGTTACCCTCGAGCTTCTGGGCGTAAAAGTCCTTGTAGGCGGCTCCCTCGGGTGAAGCAGAGTACTTCTCGAGTGCATTCTGGCCTGTGGTTATCGTCAGAGAAGGCATGATCACAGGCGGAAAGGGAGCTCACGATTCTGAACGAAGGTCTTGGGAAATCCGGACGAGGCTGTCTGCAGCTCCTCATCGTTACGCTGGAGCAATTTGGCGTGAGGGGGGTGGCCGAGACGAAGGAGAGACGTGACTCACGACAGTCAGGAGGATGAAGTTAGGGTCGTATTTGTCTTCATGCAGCTTAACTAGCCAATCAGAATGCGCTGCAGCCACTTTCTTCTTTGCTATCTGAACGAGGTGGTGCGTCACTTCCGTGCTGGTAGCGAAGGTTTTACCCTCCGGAGTCGTCAGCGTTGGGAGCGTGCCGTGAGGGTTCTGCAAGTGTTGTCAGAGACGCGGTCTACATCAAGGGAGGTGACGGTAGACACCCACGATCTTGAGAAACTCGGGTTTAAAGTTCTCGCCCTCGACGACGTTGATGATGACAGTGTCCACATCAAGGCCAAGCTCCTGACTAGAGCCATGTTAACGTTGTTCTAAGTATTCACGAAATAAAAAACTTGGAGCTCACATTGCCAATTCAGGGACAGCAGACCACACTGAGACGCCGAATGTGTAAAGTGTTGGCTGTGGCGCACCAGTGAGATGACTAGTCAATGAACAAGGACATTATAACGCACCTTTCCCCCCTTTTTGGAGTGGTGGGTGAACTTGCTAAAGGGGTTGGGGATGTGGAAAGGCATGTCGGGGCGACGTGTGACAAACGGATGCTTGTTTCTGGGACCGTCATAGTAGAGCCCCTTTATATACAGCTCGTCAGGCCGGAGCCTGTTTCACGTGGAAGACGATCTGCCTTGTCAGCCTGAACCTAAGCAAGGCCGAGCCTCCTAATTCTCATGGCCCGACGAACACCGGACGCCGTCGTAGATGGTCGCTGCCTTGGCCAGATATGTGTGATCAGCTTCGTCAGGACTGCCCACCGCAGCGCACGAGATAGCAGATGCGATGTAAGCTGCCACCGCCATGGCGTGACACGTCCGCCTCGTCCGCCACACCCGACGATAATGGGCGGCACGGATCCGCTCTGTGCCCATCATCCTATTCACGGAGGCTTTTTCCGAGAACAAACCTACACCGCACGAGATTGCGGGACGAGACCGCTATCCGTGCCCATAAACAGCGAAACCCCATCACTCGCGCAATTGTCTCCTGAAGGCTCGCAATAGAAAGCTGTTGAGAACTTGAATAGCTTAGCCCTGTAAATTCAAAGTGGATACCCGAACCTTTGGCTCTAGCGAATGTGCTCATATTTGCTCACTTTCAACTTGTGTGGGGAGACATCGTGACTAGCTTCCACAAACACTTAGAGTCGTTCTAGACGAAAGTCGTTGTCATACTCAGTCATACAGTGACAGCGTAAGTTGCGTACCACTTTCTCGATGATTAAGATGCACGTGACGCGAATGTCATCACCGCCGACCGGTGGCCTCGCGTATTGCGCACGGCAGTCGCGCTGCCCTTTCTATGTACCACAATGTCGCCTCACGGCCTCCTGGTGGATGTCCGCGAGACGCGAGTACACTACTGTGACTGAGCAATCTGATTGGAGAATCATTAGCAGATCCCCGGCCTGAGACGGGAGTAACGAGAGCGAACCCGGGTGCAAGCCTGGACATTCTCATGAAGACACTGGTGAAACTGTCACGAAGAAGCTTAAATGGGATACATCCTTGTGTGCAATATCAACATCGTACAAAATAATACCGCGTGAACTCCAAGGGTCAGGAGCGCGAACTGTCCATTCTTGTGCCCTCTAACCTCTCATTGGTATTATAGCTATGATGCCCACGTCAATTTTGCTTGACTCGGGAGGAAGATCGGCTCACCTCTATTGTAGTAGGAAGCTTCTCAAGAAGCTGTTTTAGTTTTGCAATGGTGCCTTCTGCGTTGTAGAGCTTCCTGTGGCAGTGTTGGCAGACTGCACTCAGCATCTCATGCATCTCCGGGTCCTGTAGGACAACACCCGACACCACGTTTGCCGGATGCTGCTCGACCGCGTTCAGCCACACGTGTTTGAGATGCATCCACTCGACGTGCGCGATCTCCCGCTGACAATGCGAGCAGCGCCCGGGATTGTTATTGGCGTAGAATGAGGTGTGTGAGTCGAGACCGGCTCGGAGTACGTCGCGTCGGCGGCGGTGCAGCTGCAGAAGAGCTACGAGGTGGGGCGATTCGATGATGTGGAGGTCTTTCGCGGCGTCGTGACCGAGCAAATCGATGCCTAGCGTCTTCGTCGACGCAAGCTTCGCCTCCTCGACCCACCCCCACTGGCATGCGATCGCGTAGACCCGAACGGGGTGAGTGTCGAGGAACTTTGGTGTGACGAGTGCAAGTCGGAGAATGGAGAGGACGCCCGGCATGTCGTATTTCTCGGCGGCGTGTAGGAGGTCTTCAAGGTATTCGAACGAATCAAACTCGGGTATCTCCCGCCCGCCCGCTATGAGTAGCAGTCCTGAAATGACCTTGGCGTCTTCAACCATATGAATAATTTCTGGAGTTGGCGACGGGGGTGGAAAAGAAGACTGTCTGTACGACGGGGGGCTGTGCGGTAAGGACAGAAGAGTAGTAAACCATTCCGAGGTGAGAGTGAGAATCAGGGAGTGTAAACGGAAGAACACATTGTCGCTGGAGCACAATAGGATGTCCCCGTCTGAAGCGTTGAATGCAGGGTGTGTCTTTCGGGCTAGCGACTCTGTCTCAACCACAAGAGGGGGCGGGAGAATTGTCTCCTGCTTAATAGGCATGGAGACGAGATCGTGTGCTTGCTGTGTCGTGAGGTCTTCGACGGCCATGGCGAGGGTCTAGCTTTCTAAATCACCGCCCGAAGTCTTTATAATATGAAGAGCTTCACCAACATCACTGAATGGTTGCCCTACGCTGCCATATAGAGCCATGAAAACACATCCCAAAATGATCCGTAAGAATAGAGCAGGGTCGCGCCAGGGTCGTTCTATGTCGTGGACTATACTCCGGTCCGATTTTCGCCTATTCAACGGTGTGTCGAGAGATTTACACAATACAAGATCGACTGTGTCGAGAGCTGTATCGTGTGAGCTGGCACCCCCGGAACGGAGAAGCAGCGTTAAGCGTCGAAGCTAAGCCAAGAAATCGTGAATGTGAAATCTTAGGATAACTGACCGACAGTGGTAATAATGTACTCACCTATGCGACGACAAGCATGGGATTCCAGCAAATCCTCGAAGTCTCTATTCACAGAACTTATACCGGCGGATGTCTGTATACACAGCGCATAAGTCTAATCCCCGAGCCCGTTGTGTGTTTTCTGTGTGTATTTTTGTACATGGAGTTGGTCACTACGTACGGCAGGCACTGCGCTATGACCGTTGAATGGAAGGCATTTCAAGGGGGAAGATTGACTCCGTGCCATAGTTTCGAACAATTCTACAAGCTGGAAGTGAGTAACAGGTGATCAGGAAACATGCCAAACACTCACCGCGGTTCGTGATGTTGTCTGGAGATGGTATCCGGCTTTCCCGAAAGGGCTCAGCCACACGCGGCGTTGGCTTCAGCAGCTGGGCGCTTCATTATGTGTTCAGCTCGACGTAATTTGGACATGTTGCAACTTGCACTGACTGTAGAAATCTGTCACAACGAGCCGACTCCTGATTTCCAACGTTCCCCGTGCAATCGTACATGCTGCATTTTGGACTTTGATGAATGCGCAGGCCTCGGAAAATGCACATGTTCTGAAGGGGCCGATCTACAGAGGTGACTGTGGGTCGTACGTTTATTGAAACGCGTAGGTTGCATTTGGCGTCATTCATCGGGCGCACGTTACGGTCATGGCTACACGTATTTGCGGACATGGCTGATCGAGATGTTATTTCTGTCAGGCGAATTCTTGGACGGCGGTAGGACACCTGCCTTTTCCGCTTTGCGTCTGTGGCAAAGCGGCCGGAAGCAAAACCCATGTGTGCGCCTGGCAACGGGCGCTGCGGCAGTCGCGAGTGCGGTATGACTCGCGAAGGCGAGTCCCTGGGCATGCAACAGCGTGGGTAATACTCGCAAGATTATTACAAGGCATGGGTGCAATGAAACAGTAACCACGGCTTGCGAATACAAGGAGGCGAGAGCGCGGACGTGCGTCCGCGTCTGTTTGAGGGCGATGCCAAACACAGCCAAAGTTGGAGCGAGGTTCCCAGTCCTCGAGCTCACACTCTCGTCTCTTGTCACGACCGACTACGACTACGACTGTGGTGCCCGTCCTTTCCTGGGCTGCCCGACCAAGTTTTGTTCACAGGGCCCTATTATTCGCCCTACGTTTTTTCTTGTCTCTCTTTCATTTGTTCCAACCCGGTTACACCTGTTCGATATCGTACACGCCGGCGTGTCGTCCTCGAACCCTAAAAGATGGATACAGCAACCCCTCGCCCACAGTCCGCCTTCCTGTCGTCCTTCTCCTCGCGGAGGAAGGGTCCCACTATACCCCTCCGCATCGACACGCCTCTGCATGCAACCAACGTTGCCCTCGTGTCCGACCCAGAGACTTCCACCTGTGCTTCTGCACTTTCCTCAGCGACCTCCGACGCAGACTCCTTCTGCTGGCCCCCTCCTAGCAGACCCCATTCCAGAAACATGAAGAAACTCTCGCTGACACTCCCGTCCGCACAGTCCTCGACAAACTCCCTGCTCAGTCCTCTTGCTCCTGAACCCATCAAACGCATAGCAGACGTTATCCCCCCAAGCGCCACTCGCCGCAGGCCATCCATCGTCTCGCTCCCTGCCACCTCGACCTCGTCCATTCTACACCGTAAGGACGAAGACGGCGACGGCGATGAGCAGGGCCTAGCGCCATATGCGAACGGCCCGGTTCAGATCCTTCCCGGCATCTGGCTAGGCAACGAAGACAACGCTCGGGACTGGCGGGATCTCCTGGCCAGGGGAGTCAAGTCTGTTCTCAATGTTGCAAAGGAGGTTACGTGCCCTATCGAAGGCGTAGCATCGCATACGTTGCGCTCCGTCACGTCTCACTCCGACTTGAAGCTCTCATCGCACTCCGGCCCCGCATACTATCCGCCCCACCTTCCCAGCGGTAGATCCGGCATGCACTACCTGCAGCTGCCATGGTCCCACGGACAGTCCGATCTGGTGTCAGAAGGATTCCCGTCTGCCATGACATTCGTCGACCAAGCCCTTGAACGGGGAGATGGTGTTTTGATCCAGTACGCCCATCGCGCCGATCCACGTGATATGTCTGCTCATTTCTTGATTGTCTTAGTTGTCAATGTGGCGTTTCACGCTCTGCTACACTTGTGATCGCTCTCGTGATGCGGGCAGCCGCACAGTGCTCTCCATCTGTGCCCCCAGAAGTGTGGTCTCTCAAAACCATGCACGACGCATATGCATTCGTCAAAGAGAAAAGCAAGTGGGTCGGTCCCAATATGTCGTAAGTGAATCATGCATGGTCGGCTCATATTGGCGTCATTGACGAGCCTCTGTCTCAGTTTGATATATCAGTTGCTCGACTACGAGCGATCTTTGAAGTCCGATACCGGCTCTCCCGCCGCATCTGAGCTGTCATCTCTCGCGGCGGAAGAAGAATGGGCCCGCCGTCGACAAATGGTGGACGATGCCGACACGGAGGATAACGATTTCGAGAACGTCGAAATTATGCGCGAGGCGCGAGCCCTCGACAAGGCGATGGAAGATCGCCGTGTCTCTCGCAAGTCCTCTGTGTCATCCATGGGATCCTCTACAGGTATTGGCATGGGCCAGGCTTGGAGGAGTAAATACGGCAGTAGCCGCAATAGGGCAGGCTCCATCGCCAGCATCGTCACCACAGGCAGCGTTCTGAGCGAACATTTGGTGGAGGAAGATGAGGAGCAGGAGCTACTGGGGGTAGGCGGCGGCTTCACCGAGACTAGTTCTTCGAGCGCCGAGCCCACCGAGGACGAGTCTTCGTCTAGCAATACATCTGGAGATGCTGATTCTCCTGACTCTACAAATGCTACCGACGTATTGTCAGGTACCCCAAAAGCCTACTACCGTACCTCCACTCATGTCCCCCCTTCAGCTCCTGCGCACAGGGCATCCTTCAACCTACCCGCCTTACCTGCTACAGCGGTCGCTACATCTTTCCATCTGCCCAAGTTGCATGGTAAAGCCAAGCCTAGGAGACGCCCCCCACCCCTCTTCGGTCTCCTCCCGCCTGTTCCATCTTCACCGGTAACCCCAGTGTCTGATGCCCGCCCAACGCCGCGCCCTCATACGCGTAAGGCGGAGTCTCGTCTCCCGTCACACAGGCTCAATTCGAGAAAACCATATCAGCACGTCCCCTCATCTGCGACACCCGCACAGACGCTGTTCGTCTTTCCGCCATCGCCAACCTTTTCGGCGCAGACTCCGTCAACGATGACCCTCACCTCGAGTGCGTCGTTCTTGGCTTCCCCTGCGCCCACGCCCCGCGTCGCCTCTTTCAAGTCGGAAGGCCGCCGTCGATCGTTCATAGGCGTGGGCTCCCTGGCAACCCCGACCACAGCATGCTCTCGTGTTGATGCGCGCGGATGGGTTGGGATGAACTAAGTTATCCCGTTCAGACCATTCTCCCTATGCCCATAAGTATCGGCCAGATGACAGCCTTTGACTTCATGTCGCTTTCTCCATCGGGGTTCATGCGTATGGGTTTGGTATTATTACTGAACGTTTGTTTATCGTCGTCTCGACGCATTGTATCATAATATGGCACACAGACTTTCGCATTCACCAAGTTCTAGTCGCATCCCTCTCACAATATTCACTCTTCATGGACCGGATTTTGGCGCCGGACTCGTTTGGCATACTTATCCACTTCTTCATTCTTCACTATTTTTGCGCAGTATTTTCCGTGTATACTATTTTGCGTTGTTGTTCATCAGTTCGTGTTTGTTTTAACTTACGCCGTGCTGTAGAACAGCCATGTGCAGATATATAGATCAACGCTGCTGAACAGGCAAGCTTAGAGCTTCTTCGTGATAAGTCCTCTGGTAGTGATAAGTCCTCTGGTAGAACTGGTTATGTGGTCCACATAGTGTCTAGAATAAGCGGATTTATCTGAAGACCCTCCCCACACTATTCTTCACAACGCCCGCGAGAACTTGGCCACCAAGTCCGCCGATGCTCCAACCACCAGCCAATTGGTTGGCCCATTTCTGTTTTGCGTCACGATCCCTAATATTGAGAAGTGAGTGGTATGACATGTGAAGAACGTAACGATGATGCGTACGCGTAGGTGAAGCCGACTGCGTTGGACACATTGAAGACTAGCGCGAGGAACACAATTGGAATGAACCTAGGACGAAGTATTAGACCACGATGATGAGAAACAGACGACATGTCCACTTACGAGGCACTGAGCTTCAGTATTGAAACGATCAAAAGTGCGAGCCACAAGGCAGGGAAGGTATATATGGCTATCTGTATGCAGTAGTGAGTGATCCGGGCAAGACGAGACAGTGGATGCTCATTCATACCCAGAACATCCTGAGAAACGCGAAGTTATGAGGCGGTCGGCTTTAGACTGTGACCAAATACACGTACTTGGAATCTACCGGGTTAGCTGGGCGAGTCGGCTACAGTATCGTCAAAAAAACAAGCGTATTCTGCATGACAAGTCACAACTCACGTCTCTACTCTCAAACACCCAGTAGCTCTCGCCGTCATCATCGACCTGATTTAGTTCTCAAGTAAACCATCCGAGCGTACGTAATTCATTCGTACCTGGTTCCAGTATCGCAGACCAACTAGTGTTCTCCCAGAAACATTCTGGGTCGTGTCAGTATCAATTTCACGAGTCGTGGTGAACTTGTACTCACCCGACAATTCCAGAAGTCCACGGCAAGCAATACGACTACGATGACAGTCTTCAAGAATTCTAGATAAGATTACATAGTCCCACATCATATTTACTCACTGAAAGAACATAATTGCTAGTGAAGAAGCCACAGAGCAGGTAAACCACTATTGCAGCAGTTCGGAAGAGATAGAGGAAGAGTAGGGCTATTGGATGCGCGGACTAGCAATAAGCGTTTCTGTGTGAGCCGCAGTATGTGGGAGACGGTATATGATCAATCGGACCTGGCGGAATATACCAGCGAGTCCTGCGCGGCATACTACATGAACGCTGCAGCGCAGTTGGAAGTTACGACGACATACCAGCTTCAGCATCCCCAGGAGATGAGCTCGACGCAGTTGGACGTGATCCTGGTGTCAGCACTACAGGGTTTCGGGAAGGTGCCGGGTTGGTAGACCCAATAGTCCCTGTAGCACCGGAGTCGGTGATCTCGTCGGGCTCGATCTGGTCAAGGAGTGGTGTTGCCGCGGACGCGTTCATATTGTCGGGCTTGTGTGCGCCTGCACGGTCCAATTATATTGAAGGGATGGATCCAACTATGTTAAGCCAGTGATGTAGGAGGCCTCAAAGGAGTGTAGTGAGGGTTCGACGTCAAGTGCAGCACACGGCGTCTGAATCTGTCCCGCCGCTTGACTGCGACCATGACCACACCTGCTCAAACTGAACGTACAGAAAGGACACCTCTGTTGCAGTACAATTTGCATCAAGACCAACTGTCTACGGAGACTACTGAGTCTCCAACAAGATTATCCCCTCCGATATTACCACACCTTGCGCAATTCAAAACAGGACTCCCACTGGGTGACAGTTGGTGCCCAAATGTGTTTACTACGGAAGGGGGCAGAACAGCCTTTGTCCTATTGGTGTGGCTACATTACGCGAGACTTTTGCAACAAAGGACACAATCAGTTGACGATATCTGGGAGGAATGGGACACAGAAGTCAGGGACTCCACCGCTCTACGCAACGTCGAGCGACGAATCACGGAAACTTGGGCGACCTTTCTAGATGCCCCTCGGACACCGTCCGAGATAGAAGAAGTCCTCTGGAGACCTTTCCCCCTTCGAGGGAATGAACATTCGCCCCTTACCAGAGGTGAGGGCTACCCCAACTGCAGCGTGGTCAATGGCTCACTTAGCTGCGGTCTTCGCTAGTCATTGACCTATATGTATTTCTGCCTCGGGAAGTAATCACTCATCGAGTGCTCGAGTTGAGCTTGCTTCGAGTTTGGAGATATTACTTACGTCCTACGTCGCAAACTGGGAATGCCTGGGATTCTACAAAGCGGGTTCTGTGGATGATGTTTCCACCTAGGTAAGAGACTAGGTGCAGGTGCAAACAAGTGTTTACCGGATACACAGGCGAATACACGCGGTCGATCTGATAGGACTTGTAGCGTATCTCGCTATTCTGGTCCGATATTCGCTCGACCCTCCAGATGTAGCCATTGAGGAAGCTACCACAAAACAATTATTCCGTTCTGGTTTAATCGTATCCTACGGCTTCGCAAATTTCCTACAAGACTTCTCTTGGGCCAAGGTTCCTTTTCTCCTTACTGCAACCAGCTTCCTATCTGCGTCTCCGGCACCATCCTCAGGCGACCTGGGCTACAGCGTTATTCTCGCCGTGCTATGCACACACATCGTACAGCTACATATATCCTCGTCGCCTAGTCCGATCTATCTCTACCCCTTTGCACAAGCACTCCCCCTTTCCACACTCATTTGGAATGGTTTCGCGAAGATATACCTCCCTGTACTGCTGATGTTCCTCCCTGCTCTCTTGCTGGCCTCGGTCCTACTATCATTTTCCTTGGCGGACGTCGTCATTATTCCCGCGAGTACCGCATTTGCATCACCCCTTGAAGCGCGGACCGTATTCCTTCTTCTAGGTGTAGTTCTTCTTCTGCTCCTTATATGTTCGCTTGGGATGCTAGTCCTAGTGTATCCATTCATCTCGGCACATTCCTCAGGATCTCCCTGGGATCGCTATTCGACAAGCGTTGGGTTAGATGCGCGCCGTTCATTCGTGCGGACTGTGCTGCAATACGCGTCTCTTCATAGCCAATTCAACCTTGGCTCGACACTGTCTACTCATTCCCTATTCTATGCACGAACGCTGTCACTGATTTCACTCGCTCGGAGGACGTTGTGGTGGATAGCAGTTGGACCCCTATCGTTCCTTCTTGTTTGTTACTTAGTATTAGACATATTTACATAGATGATAATAGGTACAGTGTATGCATACACAAAGTCGCTGACCTGACAACAAGTTTCCGTGCGCCTGCTGCAGTAGCATGAAGCAACTCTGACTAGGTATGCTGGAGAAAGCGCCGGTTCGGCTGTGCCACCAGGACGCCCGGACTGGTTGAATCGGGACTTAATTATACTTAATACGCTTTCGACGCAACCCTGTCCTGGACCTCAAAGCATGATCATACACGACGATGTCTTCCTCACATCACAAACGCACGGCGCACGCGGAAAGTAACAGCCGGGGTAGACGTAACAAACCCTCGCGCGATGACGACGAAATCCCAACGGCCCTAAATCAGACGCACGCGCCTTCTTCAGCCTCTTGGTCTACTCGCACCTTACCAGCACCCGGAATTTTACCTTTGACAACATTGTGCATGCACACTTTCGCACAATACTTCCAGAAGTTTTCGTCTGATGAAGCTGCTGTAGAAGGACTCAAGGAATGGCTTGTAGCCGTTCCCGATTACCTCATGCCTAGGTTATTTGCCATTATGAGTGACAAGGGAGTGTACCCGTCCAATGAGTTCATTGCCGCGGTGATTAATTCCCAGCAGTTATTCATTACATGCTGATCAGGTTGCAGTACCTTCTGCGGGGCCCGTCTATCGTGCTGGATGGAGAAAATATGCCCGAAGTTAGCAAACACGTAGTGGCGGCCATCACTCGCCGGGCCTCCACGCGCGAAAATCTGCGGGAGCTACATCTTAGGAGCTTGGACAAGGTCCCTGACGCCACATTTGCTTCTGTGATAGAGAAGCTCCCCGTATTGCGAGTCCTTGACCTTGGGTACGCATAATTGCAACTAGCTTCGGAGCGCTCTCATATCTGGGACCTGATAGGGGTTGTGCAAAAGTTGCCGCACAAACAGTCCATGCAGCCGCTGCTTGTTGCTCTCATCTGAACGTTCTGAACGTTAATCACACTGCGGTGCCACCGGTCGCGCTCGCTCCCATCCTTCAGAAGTGCCCAGACTTGACGGTGCTCAAAGTTGCAGGAATTCCATCTTGGGTGTGTGGAATCCCAGCCTGCTGTTGCTGGTGAGACTATTCATTGTGCCCAGACAGATGCAAATGCCACAAAACTTTTGATCGCGCTTGGTCTCAAGGACGACCCAGCCCTTCGATTTCCAAATCTACGAACGCTCAAACTTAAGCTCACTCCAGTGGGAGACCAAGTATTGAACACAATTCTTGAGATCTGTCCGGGCATCCGCCGACTAGATGTTTCATTCACCAATATCCAACGTCCAGCCAGCCTCATACAGACTACATCCCTCGAAAAGCTCTCATTGACATCTACGGCGATGTCGAGCGCAGACATGTTGAAGACGGTAACGGGCATGACCGGCCTTCGGTCCCTGGCCCTGGGTGCACTGGGCAGGAAGGGAGGATCATCCATCGCTGTTGCGAACACGTCTGTGATGACCATGACAGACGAAACCCTGCGGAAACTGACCAAGGCTCTGACCGGCTGCGAACGCCTGGCAAGCGTCAACCTGGCCGGAAACACAAAGCTCGGCTCCGTTTCGGGCTCAGCATTGACGTCCTTTGTAGGTCAGATAGGGCGGAACTGCGAGGTAAGTAGGGTATCTATGCATTCATCGCATACACTAAGGGCTGTATAGGCTCTCAATTTGTCAGGAATACCGGGTCTGCGCTCAGCACATCTAGAGGGTCTTCTCGGCGAGACGGCGGAGGAATCGGTATCCCCTTTACGGGAGCTTGCGTTGAACAATACAGGTATAGACGACGCCGCCGCCCCTTTTATCTCGACATGCAAATCCCTGCAAACACTGGAGGTTGGAAGCACCAAACTGACCCGTAAGCCGTTGGCCACTCGTTACGCATGACAGACTGATCGGAGCGATGGGCAGATGAGGGATTGTATTGCATCATCGACGGTTGTCCAAGGCTAGAACGGCTAGACTTGACCAGCTGCAGAGGCGTCCCAGTCGCGCAAAGGCGCAATTTCTTCGAGGTGCGTTTGGTCTCAGACATGGTCTCGAACTTGCCTGTTTACCATCAGCGGAGTTTCTTCAGGCGTACTACGACAATCGTGCTAGCGCTGTAGACTGAGGACATGATGGCGACCCCGCGGCGTATGCGGTCATGCATATTGTCCGTGGCATGTGGAACCGTGTACTTATATCCAGATTCCGCGCCCATATCCGCCATGCAAGGCTTGCCCAAACGGGGTCCGTCGCGTCAGGAATGGCAACGAGCGGCCATCGACGAAGCTACAGACAACTGCTGTGTGCATACGTAAACGTGTGCTATGAAGATTGCTGCAATCACAAAGTGTTGACGCAGTTTCGCTGATGTCCCCAGACACACCACAAGTTCGCCATCAGGAGACCTGTGCAGACGGCGAGAGTAGAGCAAGGGTAGAGAAGTATAGACCTGCTAGACTGCTGCTGTACGACTGGCGGCGCATGGGGGTGTCGCCTGGTTGTAGGCTGCTGGGCGCGGTCTACATAGGGTGCGCCGGGTCGGTGCACGATTTAGCGTTGAGGCGGACGGAGGGTATAAATTATTAAATTGGCGCGGGCTGATGAAATTTCCCGGTGTCCGTGCGCTTGGCGGGTTGTACCTTCAGAGTGTGACCTGGCTTTCTGCTTGCTCTCGTTTCGTCTGCCGTCTCTGTTGTCTTTCCTTGCCCTGCTCATATTTCTTTCTATCGTTTATGCTGGCATTGACACCATATTCGCCTCAATCGGCCCCGGAGTACCTCTCGACCTCCTGCTCCCCCTCCTCCACCTAGTCAAGTCATGCCATATCGACCTGAAGCCCCCACGCCGGCCGCCTTGCTTCCTCCTCACGAATGGCGTTCTTCTGATGACTCGCAATATGAAAGTCCAATCTCGCCGTCCAGCGCATACATCGTGGAGTCGCCCTCGCAAATGCAGCAACAACATCCACCCTCATCTGCCGCGCCTCACGCCCCCCACCCGCTCTCCCAACAGGCTTCTGAGGAAGACTATTCATTTCTCTCAGAGTCCGGTCAATACGACGCCGCAACGCTCTCGCCGAGGCTGCCTTCGCTTCCAGACCCTTCACAATATCCCGACCCATACCCATACCGCCCCCGACACTGGCATCACGGCATCTCTACGCCTGCACTGTCTGTAACTGACTCCGCGTCCGCACGATCCTCCGCATACACAAATTCTGCACGGTCTGGCGACTATGGGCACGTCCATGTGGCGCTCGGGCCTGATGAGGCCAATATGAGCATGGGAATAAAGGCAGACGACGTTGCCCAAATCTTTGCACGAGAGAAAGGGTCGTCCTCGGCCTCGCATCACACACGAGTTCCATTCGCGGATGATAGTCGCTGGTCTGGCCGCTACTCCCACAGCGTTCGCTCGCGGTCGTCTTCTATGGGGAATGGCAAGGGCGAGCCCGAGCTAGGGAGTCCAGCACTACGCGAAGCCCCAAGCTTCGACCATGGCTGGACTTCCGTGGACGAGAGGGACGAAGTGGGGGTTACCACCGACGATGAAACGGACGACGACGCGCTGATCGATGAGGAGGATGAGCAGGATGTATCAGAAGAAGCTACGAGTGCGGCGATGGTCGCGGAGGAAGGCAGAGGTGTCATCGTGCGGGGGAACGACGTGCCAATCTCTCAACTTCAAGTTAAACCAGGTATGCCCACTCTTTCGTACCACAATTGCCTGTGAACCCATGCAATGAGCAATCAGGAACGACCCATTTATTGATTGGATCGTCGAGCACGCCGAACTCTGTGCCCTCCTTCCTCACGAACGTTACTCCGCCCATTGCAACCACCCTGCTTGCACTCGACATCTCCGCCAACTTCTTGGTCGCGCTTCCTCCAGTTCTCCAAGCATGCGTCTGCCTCGAGGAACTGAACATCGCGTCTAATCCTCTTCGCGCGCTTCCAGTCTTCCTGGCCGGTCTGACGTCTCTCCGGGTGCTCATCGCGGACAACACAGGCCTGAGTACGCTGCCACCCGCCCTTGGCGCTCTGGAGAAACTCCATACTCTCAGTATCCGGCGTAACAGGATGAGTTCCCTTCCAAGTTGGCTGTGTCTCCTTCCCGTGCTCGAGACGCTCCTGGTAGATGGCAATCCGTTCCAAGGCCCGTGGAAAGCTCTTGTCGAGCCACTATTGGCCAAAGTTCCCATGTCTCCCCTCTATCCACCGTCGACGCCGTTATTCCCTCCACTGTCTGCCAGTATAGCGAGCGTGCGGAGTATAGCAACCGACGATGCTGATGATACGACGGACTCGTCCCGCCAAGAACGCAGTGCCACGCAGTCACCCAATGAAGAGGAGGACACGATTATGCCCGCACGAGCACCTCCGGTCATGAGGTCAGTCACGTCGCCCATCCCGACAACTCAGAGCGGCCCCGCCATGGCAGCGCTTTCTCGTACCCGTACTACGCCTAACCGGCAATATTTCGACAAGTACCGCGCCCCGACCAAGTCTGTGGTTGGTCCAAACGGGCAACCGCCTTCTATGACCGGGGCTGGTAGTAGGGAAGCCGGGGAACGTGAATTGCGCAAGATGAAAAGTGCCGGAGAGCTGCGTCGTAGTCCGGGCGGGACGTCCAAGGGCACAGCCGCGACGTCTCAGGCGTCCTCTCCTCAGCGTCCTGCATTGTCACACTATGCAACTTCTGCCTCGAGTTCCAATTTGCTGGCCACGACATCTACGCACGACGGTCAAGACTTGCCCAAACGGTTCGCAAGTCTAGGCGTGTCGTCAGCGTTGTCGCCTGAAGGCATACACAAGAGGCCTGCTATAGATTCTTCTGTGTGGGATGGCCTGCCAGTCGAGAAGGACGGTACAGGCGCCAAGAGCTTGCCCCCAGTTCCTCTAGACGACGCGCCAGGTGCGCTTCAGGCCATGGGATCGCAAATTTCGAGGCGGGACCGCGACAGCCGCCACCAAGAAGAGACGCCGGCCAAATCCAAAGAGGAGCACAAGTCCACGAGATGGGGGTTCTTGAAGAAGATGTCAATGGGGAAAATGCGAGCGGATCCTCAGAGCGGAGCGCGGCCATCCGTGGCCAATTCCCGCCCGCGTTTGCCTTCGAAATCGCAACCAGGGGCCATTGAGCGATCATTGTCCTCGGCCGCCGACTTCGCAAGAGGTTCCTTCACACCACATCTTGACGTCCGGATTTCGACTACCGGAACGCTTCTACATCCGTCTGAGGGACGTCTTTCCAGACAACCGAGCGAAGAAGTCTTCAAGACACTACCTCCAACTATTCTTGAAGTGTCAATGGCGCCTTCGGAGGAAGGTCTTTTGCTCACCGCTCCCAAGTCGCCGACTCCTTCCCCCAATCTACTTGGATTCCCACAGCCCACCAGCCGCGCGGCAAAGCGCAGAAGCTTCCTACCCATCGAGATGTCCCCAATACCCATTCCCACTCCGTCCCAGTTCTTGCCGGGTGTCACCGCCGCGAATGGCGCAGAAGAAAGCGAGGATGGAACTAGAGCCGTGCCAAGCCCCAGCCAGACGAATACGATGGAGCAGATCCAGCGTCGTGAGGAGGAAAAGGCGAGGGAGTCGCGCACACGCGCGTTACGATCGGTGATGGCGTACCTCAAGGACATGCACGACTTGGGTCTCACGCAGATCAACAACACGATGAGCATGTATGGTGGATCGCCGGACACACTAGCACGGTCGCGAAGACCTACTGTCGTCGACAATAGCCGGCTTAACTCGGACAGCTCAGTCACTTCTGTCGTGTCTCTGTCGTCCGTCACAACGTCGTCTCAGTTGCGCTCGGCCGAGTCGAGAAGTGCACTGCGCAGCGGTACCACCACTCAGACGAATAGCGTCGCTACCACCGACAGCAGCGGTTCGGGTGGCACGGAGGAACGGAAGTACAAGGACGACAAAGGGAAGCGCGCTCGGATTATACGAGAGATAGTGGAGTGCGTAGCCTCTTTTCACACGTCGTACAAGTTAATTCACATACTTCTCAGGACGGAAAGGACTTATGTCAAGGGTTTGCAAGAACTTGCTGACATCTACATCAAGCCCGCGGCGGCGCCAGTCACTTCTCTCAGCGGTGTTGGCCAAAGCATGCTTCCGTCGGCGGAACGCAAAATCGTCTTCGGTGGTCTGGAAGCCCTGTTCTCCTTCCACAAGGAGAGCTTCCTCCCCGCCCTAGAGAGGGTCTGCGCGCCTATCATGCGGCCATCTGCAGAACTCGCTGAAGCAGACGGAGATGGAACTATTTCCTTGAACGTTGCGCGTGCTGTTGCCAATATCTTTGTGTCGCACGCGGCGTTCATGAAAATGTACTCCACCTACATCAAGTACGTGCTCAATTCATCTGTATTTCACTCTGCTCATCCTCGAATATAGCAACTTCGACAGCTCAGTGCAGCGAATCAAGACCTGGGTCACCGACAAACCCGCCGGCGTAGCTAGTTCTCTTTCACCATCATCTAGCACGGCTCAATTGGTCGGGCTCGGCCTTACAATGTCTGCCGTCATCGCTCCGTCTAACCTGCCTGAGTCCTCGTCCGGTAACGTCGCCACTCTTTCATCGAGCCAGAGGAGGCGCATAAAGGGTTACCTGAAGCGCTGCCGTATGAACCCACGACATTCTCAGCTGAACTTGGAGGGCTACCTGTTGCTACCGATACAGCGGATTCCGCGGTATAGATTACTGGTATGTCCTCTTGATACCTGCGCCGTTCAGCGTACCTACATCTCTTGTAGCTGGAAGAATTGCTCAGATGTTGCCCCCCTACCTACGACTACGTGGAAGACCCCCTGGATCGAGCGCTTGCCGAGATTTCTTCGTTGGCGACCAACATGAACGAAGGAAAGCGCGATTCCGAGTCAAGACGTAAACTAGTACAGTGGCAATCAAGAATCCGAGGCAAATTCCCCAGTCCCTTGGTGCAGCCTCATCGGTCAGTCGCTACCGTTTGATATGCCCCGGTAATCCTAACTTGTTTCCTGTTAGACGTCTCATCATGGATGGCCCCCTCCAGCTAACCCGGGTCGTACGGAAAGCGACAGTCTCCTTCGAGGTCATCGACTCTAA
This sequence comes from Phlebiopsis gigantea 11061_1 CR5-6, assembly GCA_000832265.1. Classification (NCBI taxonomy): domain Eukaryota; kingdom Fungi; phylum Basidiomycota; class Agaricomycetes; order Polyporales; family Phanerochaetaceae; genus Phlebiopsis; species Phlebiopsis gigantea. The sequence goes on along the minus strand of KN840442.1, from coordinate 199,861 downwards.
AGGGGATACCTCCACGGTGCAAGTAGAATGCTTGTCACCAGAGCTGACACCACGATCTCTGATCGGTGTCTTATGCAATGACTTGCTGGTCTTGTGTCGTGACGCAACCGACGGACAAGACCCCAACTCGCAGGTCGACCTATGGGCTGTTCTTCGGATGCAAACGCTTCCACAACCAGCCAGCATTGTTCACGGCAATGGTACGTTGATGCCGTGATTTATGATAGCGAACCACTGATCAAACCTCGCGTAGCACTTCGTTTGGTCGATAACAAGGCGATATTATATTTTGAAGCGCCATCGACATCTGATGCTTTGACATGGTTCAGAGGTCAGTAATCCGCGTTTCTCAGACTTGTTCGTTACTGATGGAGGTCCCATTCCTAGCCATTAATCTGCACATTCCTGCCTCCAAGACATAGGACTTTCACACACTCCCTCCCTCCTTTGTCCACTCTGTTATTCTTATTCGTACTCATCATATCACTGCGGGCCCGTTGTCATGCATTTCAATTCGGCATCTTGCTGCAGGGCATCTTCGTTCCCCGTGTCCACGCATTCTCTCATTTTTGTACATCTTCTCCCCTGCAGTTTATGTCCGCTGACTGCAGTATAAACTTTACTCTGTCTACATTCTGGATACATTACTCTCGCTTCTATATAGTATGTTGCATGTAGATGTTGGTACTCATGTGTACTATCGTGCGAGAAGTGCAAAGTACCTATATAACGAATTATTGGGATCCAGTACCTGTGGCAGCCGTTGCTCTTCGTGGCGTTCCGGCAATCTCCGAAGCCTGTTTCAAGCGCGCAGCCTTGGGGCAAGGTATAATATGAGTGTAGTTAAAGAACAGAAAGGATGAGTAAGGGACCTATGCCAATTACAGCAGTGAGGTAATAATAAAACACTTTCACGATCACATATTATTGTGCGGACCTACCCACACAATTTACATCAGTCAGACCGTGATATCTCCAGTCAAGGCAGTCACGGTGTTCACACCGTGACCAGGAGCTAGTCAGCTCGTCGCCTCTCGCCCCGCATGTACAATTCCGCAGGAATGGCCTCGGATCTTGAGCCCCAATCAACGAGATATGAACGGGCAATTGTCGTACTTGTCCATGAGGTCGACCCGGAGCGTACCGTTCCTGAGCTTGAGCCTGTCGGCGAACCACGCGTCAGCTGGCGGAAGCGTCGTTCTATTGCCAGTTGGAGGCTACCCTGCATCATTGCAATATGGGCAGACGTGACCCTGTGTACGACCACTCCGAGGTCCGATAGCTCGCATTTCGGATTCCCGCCGGATGTCCACGCCTGAGTGCAAATGATTGACGGCTGCAGGCTCACGTTAACCAAGCTACTGTAGCCGATTGCGACCATGCACAAGACGGTCCAAGCTGCCTTTTATCAGCGAGGTAAACTCCGGCTTTGATCAAACTCGCCTTCCTAATGGGGACGACAGAGTTGCTTCTCGTCGGGCGTCAGCGCAGCTTGTCTTTTGCCTGCTCGCAACTATCTATCTTGAGGTCTGCCCACTTTACATAAAGTTCATTTTTACCAAAGAATAAAAATTCACTCTGCCATTCAAGCCTGCGGAATGAGCGTGACACCTGGCCGGGCCGTCTGTGGGACATCCGGGCCTGTGCGCAATTAACAAGCTATAATGAACTTCGCCACCGTATGCTCCTCATGGGTGAGTGATCTTCTTCTAGCCGTTGTATTCCACTTATTTCAAAAGTCCAGAGCTGCCCCCTTCTGCTATCCACAGCGATCGTCCCAAGAAGGCACATTACACGGTGGTTTGAACGCGGCATCCGTCACCGTCGCAAGTATGCACGCGATCATGTGTTATTGCACAGCTACGGCTTAGCTTCGGTACCGCTTACTCGACAAAAACCTCGGCTTTATGCCAAATGCTCCTGCCTTCTACTGGCATAACGTTCCGTGTCATTTGTCCTAGTGCCCAGCCAAGACGACTGCAGACAGGGCATCCCCAATGCGCGTAGACTTCGGCCATAACCAAGGATGTCCCGTACGCACAATACTCGGAAATCTCTGTCAACCACCACCGACCCGCAAGACGCGTCTGCCTAGGCAACATCATCCTTGTGGGTAGTGAGAGAAGTATAAAGTCGGGAAAATCGACACTGCAGGCATCCGCATCCTCCGCTATGCGTTGGCTAACTCTTTTGTCGACGCTCTTAGCCTCCGCTGTGCCGTTTGTCCATGCCGTGAGCTCCCAGGCTTACACGTGGAAAAACGTCAAGATCGGCGGTGGAGGTGGCTTCATCCCTGGAATTATCTTCAACCCGTCACAGAAAGGCCTCGCCTACGCTCGTACCGATATCGGTGGTGCTTATAAGCTGAACTCCGACGACACATGGACACCGCTACTTGATTTCGCGGACAACGCAAGATGGAACTACTGGGGAGTGGACGCCCTTGCTACGGATCCCGTCGACCCAACCCGTCTTTATCTCGTACGTTTCGTATCCTTACAAACGATCCTGCTCAAGCCACTCATACCGTATATCTCCAGGCGACGGGAATGTACACCAATTCCTGGGATCCGAACAATGGCCAAATCCTGATTTCCACTGACCAAGGCCAGACGTTCACGCCGTCCGTTTTGCCCTTCAAGGTCGGTGGCAACATGCCTGGTCGTGGTATGGGCGAGGTACGATGCTCAGTGCGACTTGTCCCTTGATCGCAATACCTGACAAAGCGTACAGCGCCTTGCCGTAGACCCCAATAGTAACAACATCTTGTTCTTTGGTGCTCGTAGCGGGAATGGACTTTGGAAGAGTACAGACCACGGCACTACTTGGGCGAAGGTATCCAGTTTGCCTGACGTCGGTGTGTAGATCATGAGTACGACAGTGTTTTTACTGCAATCGCTCATGCCGTTACTCTAGGTACCTACGAGGCTGACCCAACCGACACCACTGGATACAACAACGACAAACAGGGCGTTGCCTTCGTCACGTTCGATTCTACCTCTGGTTCGTCTGGAACGGCTACACCACGCATCTTTGTCGGAGTCGGCACCAACACTGGGAGCAACTTGTTCATGTCCAACGACGCTGGTTCGACTTGTGAGTGTATATGTTAGTATGGACAGTGCTCTGTCTAAAACTGCCAAGGGTCTGCTCTTCCTGGTACAAATTCTTCTTGGATGCCACACAAGGGTGTACTGTCTCCGGCGGAGCACTCTCTTTATATCTCGACCTCTGATGGAAGTGGGCCTTACGATGGCACTCTGGTAAGAAATGAATTTGTACGAGTTGGACGCTATACAAACAAACACATCATTATCCAGGGCGCTCTCTACAAGTACAACATCACCTCCGGCACGATGGCGAACATCACACCTGTATCCGGCGGTGACCTGTATTTCGGCTTTGGGTATGTTCCAGGTTTCTGCATGTTAAAGACATCGATTATACCTAACTACTCAAATAGCGGTCTCGCTGTTGACTTGCAAAAGCCGGGAACAGTCATGGTCGCTGCACTTAACTGCTGGTGGCCGGATGGCAACGCCTTCCGATCGACAGACGGTGGGCAGACCTGGACGCGGCTCTGGGATTGGGCCTCGTATCCGACTATGAACCGGTTCTACACCTACGACGACTCGCTGGCTCCCTGGCTTGGCCCGGACGTGACCGCCAGCGGCATTGTAACACAAATCGGCTGGATGATGGAGGCACTCGCGATTGATCCTTTCGACTCGAACCACTGGCTGTATGGAACTGGCGCCACCATCTATGGTGGCCATGACCTTCTCAAGTGGGACACTACGCGCAACGTGACAATCAAATCGCTCGCCGACGGCATCGAGGAAACTGCCGTCCAAGCCCTCCTTTCTCCCCCTACTGGACCTTCGCTGCTCAGTGGCCTTTTGGATGAAGAAGGTAAGGTGTTCTATCGGGTTTGCGCGTCGATTCTCTCAACAAGATGATCTTTAGGTTTCGTGCACTCCAACCTTAACGTGGCTCCGTCGTCCGAGTTTGCCACATCGACGTCCACTGGTATCACCGGTCTGGACTATGCTGGAAACAGCCCCGCAACGATTGTTCGCGTCGGAAACGGCGATGCCTCCGATGGCAAGCAAATTGCTATCAGTCCCGATTCCGGAACCACTTGGTACGATACGTCGCATTGGAGCTTCGTACTGGCTACTTACTAACGGATAAACTGATATATAGGAATCTGGATTATGGCTCACCAGACGGTGTGTCCGGAGGCAAAGTCGCCATCTCTGCGGATGGGGACATCGTTCTCTGGAGTTCTTCTAGCAATGGCGTCCAGGTTTCGCAGTACACCAACGCATTCACCACCGTCTCCACGCTTCCCGCTGGAGCTGCTATTGCATCTGACAAGAAGGTCGACTCGATCTTCTATGCTGGATCTGGATCATCATTCTACCTTTCTACCGATGGCGGCAAGACGTTCACGGCGACGTCGAAGCTTGGCTCGTCATCCTCTGTGTCTAAGGTCATTGTAAACCCAAGCGTCACTGGAGATGTCTGGGTATCTACCGACACCGGCTTGTTCCACTCGACAAATAACGGCACCACATTCACCGCGATCAGCGGTGTGACACAAGCCTGGTCGATCTCCTTGGGTGCTCCGGCAACGACTGGTGGATATCCCGCGGTCTTCGCTATTGCTAACATCGGCAGCGTGGGCTACTTCAGGAGCGATGACCAGGGTAGCACCTGGGTTCAGATTAACGATGCAGCCCACGGATTTGGATCCGCAGGTGCGAATGTAATTTCTGGAGACCCTCGCATCTATGGCCGGTGAGCGCGTTGACTCGACTGCTGTGACTAATGGCACTGACAATGTTTTCAGTGTCTACGTAGGCACTAACGGCCGGGGTATCTTCTACGGAGACACCGCAGGAACCACCGTCACGTCCAGTGCATCCGCCTCGTCCAGCTCCCACACGACGTCCTCTTCCTCGTCTTCTTCTTCCTCTTCCAAGACTACGTCATCAATGTCAACGTCGAGCTCGCATACCACGAGCACCGTTTCGAGCACGTCGTCGTCGCCGAGCACCTCTTCGACTGGCGCCGCTCAAGGTGCCTATGGTCAGTGCGGAGGTAACGGGTGGACCGGGGCCACGACTTGTGTCTGTGAGTGCCCCATCTTACTTGCTAATACATGTGGTGTGCATATTCTTATATCCCTTTTCCATCATAGCTGGCTACAGCTGTGTCGTCCAAAACGCTTGTAAGTTGCATTGTTATCCTACCGATACACTCCGAACCAGCTAACTCACTTTTTAGACTACTCCCAATGTGTGCCAAGTTAAATAGTATGGGAGTCTCGGGTTCAGAAAATCTACCTTCAGGGTACACTTGTAAAATAAGCTGTTTGCGCGAAATCAGGACTCTGGCGTCTTACTTATCACTCGTCTGAGAAGCGAAAATTCGGTGTATCCATAGCAAAGGGCTTTTCAGTGTTTGACCTCAGTACCGACCAGTGAGCTGGTGGGTTATTTTGCTTGTACGAAAACAGCGTATACGTATCATCATGCATCATCACTTGCATAGTAACCATATCGACCCAACATCTTGAGTAGTTGTACTATTTCGCTGGCTCCGGTCATACCAACGCGGGTGCTTAGTAGGACTATGGTATGGAAGGCGAAAGAAAATCCATTATCGAGCTACATCGGACACTGCTCATCTTACATGACTGTTTCGTAGTCCGACCCCATAGCGTGGCTGTCGCTGCAGCGAAACAATACTTGCACTCCTCGTCCCTTGAAGCCTGCAGAGTGTAAACAGCATTGGTCGATAGCTGTCAACTACATAATGTATGCACTTTTTGACACGGGCTTTGATTGGTTTTATTGTGTTCTTCAAAGGCTCCCGCCAAAGTCCGTGCGCGGTACTTAACGTTATAATCTCGGTTGTATGCTAGCGTGTGCACAACTGCCAAACTTATTTGTACGAAAGCGTCCAGGCAAGGCTCACGTACCTCTTTTGCGATCCTTCCTCGGGCCTTTAATATATACTCAGGATCCGGACCAAGAGCTACCAGGTTGGGCTACTTGCTTATGCCCACTATGTTTATGCCAGACTCCCCATGCTTTGCAGTAGTTGTCGCACAAAAGTTTATACTCAACGGTGACAGGGCTTTTTAGAGGGTATGACCCCGGTAACATACAAGTATGATACAGCTCCCGCATTTTCACAAGCGCACACATTCAGCTGGGGACGCACTGGGAGTAGTCTATAAAGATGTTAACGTGGAGTTTCTTTATAATACAAATCAACGTGACTTACAGGTATTTTGTGAGACACAGGTGTATCCAGCTGACGTAGGAAAATATGATGAGATTTTATATATATTTCGTGTGTCAGATAGATTACTCACAGATACATGTTGTAGCCCCGGTCCAGCCTTGTCCTCCGCATTGACCATATGCGGATTGAGGAGTCGCAGTCGAGGACGACGTAGCCACAGATGAAGTGCTCGAGGCAGTGGTTGTGGCATGTGAGCTTGACGAGCTCGAGGAAGACGAGGAAATAGTTTGCGAGCTGGCTGACGCTGTGCTTGCGGCCCCTGCAGTATCTCCATAGAAAATACCACGGCCGTTGGTTCCGATGTAGACACTAGTACAAAATTGTCAACCTAAGTAACAATCTGAAAGCAGATGGACACCTACCGGCCGTAGATGCGAGGGTCACCAGAGATTACGTTCGAGCTTGCTGAGCCGAATCCGTGAGCAGCGTCGTTGATCTGAACCCAGGTGGTGCCCTGGTCATCGCTCCTGAAGTAGCCCACACTACCTATATCGGCGACAGCAAACAAAGCAGGATAGCCGCCAGAAGTGGCGGGCGCGCCCAAAGAAATTGCCCAGGCCTGTGAGACACCGGATATCGCGGTGAATGTTGTACCGTTGTTGGTCGAGTGGAACAAGCCGGTGTCGGTAGAGACCCAGACGTCGCCGGTGACGCCGGGGTTGACAACGACGGTGGAGACCGAGGATGAAGAGCCCAGCTTCGAGGTTGCGGTGAATGTTTTCCCACCATCGATGGACAAGTAGAATGACGACCCAGAGCCGCCGTAGAAGACCGAGTTGACCTTTTTATCAGAAGCAATAGCGGCACCAGAGGGAAGTGAAGAGACGGCAGTGAAGGCGTTGGTATATTGCGAGACCTGGACACCGCTGGAAGAGCTCCAGAGGACAGTGTCACCATCTGCAGACAGGGCGACCTTGCCGCCAGAGACCCCACTCGGCGAGCCGTAGTCCAAATTCCTATCAAAGGCGGTGAGTACATAGTGGGGCTACCCTTCATATCTGGACCACGTACCAAGTAGTTCCAGAATCAGAGGAGAGGGCTACTTGCTGACCATCGGATGCATCACCGTTTCCGACGCGGACTAGCATGTTAGGGCTGTTCCCCGCAAAGTCAAGACCGGTAATTGTGCTCGAAGTCGCGTCCCCGAGTTCGGAGGCCGGAGCCTTGTCAAGATTGGTGTGCACGAAACCTGCGGGATTCATAAGTTATAGATCCAATCTGATATATAGTCAAGGCAGAACCACAGCTTACCGACAATATCACCAACACCACTAACCAGAGGGGGTCCAGTCGGCGGAGAAATGAGAGCTTGAACGGAAGTTTCCTCGATGCCGTCGGCAAGCGACTCCAGGGTCACATTGCGAGAACTATCCCACTTGAGCAGGTCATGACCTCCGTACATCGTTGCTCCGGTGCCGTACAACCAGTGGTTCGAGTCGAAAGGATCAATGACAAGGGCTTCCATCATCCAGCCTATCTGTGTGACGATGGAATCGGCTGTTCCCTCGGGACCAAGCCAAGGAGCCAGGGAGTCGCTGTAAGCGTAATATCTGTTCATGGTCGGATAAGAAGCCCAATCCCAGAGCGCTGTCCAGGTCTGGCCGCCATCGGTGGTGCGGTAGGCTTGGCCGTCCGGCCACCAGCAGTTGAGCGCTGCTACCATGACCGTTCCCGGTTTCTGTAAGTCAACGGCGAGGCCACTGGTACAGTTGATCAGATACAACCAATATCAAACACGTCATGTTGGATACGGACCCAAAGCCAAAGTACAGGCCGCCCCCAGAGACGGGCGTGATGTCCGACATCGTGCCAGACGTAATGTTATACTTGTAGACAGCACCCTGAAGAAAAACATGAATTTGCTATGTCTGAATACAAGCCAAATCATTCACGTACCAGGGTGCCATCATAAGGACCGCTGCCGTCGGAAGTTGAGATGTACAAAGAGTGCTCTGCCGGGGAGAGAACGCCCTTGTGTGGCATCCAGGAGGAGTTGGTCCCAGGAAGCGCAGACCCTATTATGAATGAGAGCTACAGTGCTGTCCACAATATTACAGACTTACACGTTGAACCAGCATCGTTGGACATGAAGAGATTGCTTGCGGTGTTGGTACCCACTCCGACGAAGATACGCGGCGTAGCAGAGCCCGAAGAACCAGAAGTCGAGTCGAACGTCACGAAGGCGACACCCTGCTTGTCACTGTTGTAGCCAGTGGTGTCCGTTGGGTCAGGAGCGTAAGTCCCTGGGTCCCAAGGCTTTAGTGGAGACATAGCGGCCAAGATAGCGCATATACCCACCGACGTTGGGAAGACTAGACACTTTAGCCCAAGTCTTGCCATAGTCCGTGCTCTTCCATAGTCCGTTGCCGCTACGCGCACCGAAGAATAGAATATTGTTGCTGTTCGGGTCAACGACAAGACGCTAGGGACTATGTCAGATGCATTGCCCGAAGGTGCGCATACATGAGGACATACTTCGCCCATACCACGACCGGGCATATTGCCTCCGACTTTGAATGGGAGAACAGACGGTGTGAATGTCTCGCCCTGGTCCGTGGAAATTAGAATCTGGCCGTTATTTGGGTCCCATGAATTGGTGTACATTCCCGTCGCCTGTAAAAGACAACCTCATTCAGACGGACTAAGAGACATTTCGCAGGACGCAAGGCGTACGAGATAAAGACGTGTTGGGTCCACGGGATCCGTAGCAAGTGCGTCAACACCCCAATAGTTCCACCGCGCATTGTCTGCGAAGTCGAGTAACGGCGTCCACGTATCATCAGAGTTTAGCTTGTAGGCACCGCCGATGTCTGTACGAGCATATGCGAGACCCTTTTGGGACGGGTTGAAGACGATCCCTGGAATGAAACCGCCTCCGCCGCCAATCTTGACGTTCTTCCACGTATACGCCTGGGAGGTTACGGCGTTGGCGAACGGCGCAGTGGACGCTGCGAACGCCGATAAGAGGGTTAGCAGGCGCATAGCTAGGAGGTTGCGGTACGTACGGTTGATTCTCTTCTCGCCTTATATATAGATTCGCCGTTCAAGAAATACTGTAGGAAGTGCGATGTCAACAGACATGCCGGCCCTTCGGGTAACCATTGGACATCCCGGGTAATATGCGCAAGGAGCTGTCCTCGCCGGGACCGAAGATGAGGCGCATTATACCTCCGGTGACATATGAGCTTGCCCTGGGTCTCCACAAATGAGGAACGGAAATAGCAGGATATAGGCGGTAAAGCCGAAGTTTAAGAAATGCACACCATGCCGGATCTGAACCGCGCCTGTTGGCCGACACATGACTGTGCATATGTCCAACTGCCGCTTGCAATGCGACCAGGAAGAAATACAGCCATGCTGTAGTTTGTGATGAGAGATTACTTGCTCGACTTCCTGACGCGTTGAGTCGCACTCACCTCCGGAATGTAAGCGGCTCGGGATTCTAAGACAACTCATGTTGATGGAAAGTAGCGGGCGGATGTTAATATGCAAAGATAAACGATGAGTACGGGGAGACAGGGAGTGGTGTGTAGTCTCTACGCGATACTCGGAGGTGATATGTTGTTTGAATCCGGGGTCAATAAAGTCTAAATGACGATCTGATGAAGATATTCGATTTAATTATGGAGTCCGTTCGTCATCGTCATCCTTCTTCGTCAGCCTCTTCCCGATTCCCTTGAAAACAGCGAGTCAATCCCGGTTCATAATTACCACTGATACAGAGTCACGCACCTCAAAACATGCAATCATGATACCACACGCCGGTGCAATCTTCGCTATTCGAGGCAATATGCCCGCATAGAGGGCAGAAACACCTTCTGTCGCCACAATTTGTTTCAAGACTGAAACGATGCCAACTGTTTGCGAGCCCGACGTTGAGGTTCCGAGCGAGCCGGACATTAGCAAGGCTTGCCTCCGCGTCTTCAGCACATCAAAAGGTGAAGTTACTAGTGCGGCAGTTGTTCCACTCAATGCGCCGCTGAGAAACGCGACGTGGGGGCCTTCATAACCCGCCCTGTTCAGCGTGCGCTTGCACACTTCGTAGCCCGCCCAATAGAGACCGCTGAAAGGCACGTCCCTCCATAGCGTAGCGCCAAGACCTCTCCACAAGTGTAGGTTCCCATGTGTCCGCGTGAGAGCGCTTATTGAAGAGAGAGTCGATCGGAGTGTGTGCGGGGTACCTGGTGAGGTTGGTGTGCTCTGAAGGTTTGTTCGGACGAGTTCTAGAGGAGAGGTGATTGATGTTATGAGTGTGCGAGCAGAGATACCCGCGGTGAGGGGCACTAGGGCCGCGGGTAGAAGGGGAGGAAGGGTTTCGTTCAAGAGGTGATCATATGTGAGCATGTAGCATGTTGAGGAAGGGACGCTTATGACCCTATAGTACACTCAGTGTGAGCACTTAGATGAGATAGCGTTATGTGCTCACAGTGTGGTCCCCGCTCCCTTCCACAAGCCTGGGATACCCTCAACGCGCCAGACGTGCCGGATCGCATCGAAGAAACCGTTCACACGTTCCGTTCGGAACATACCATGGTCCCATACGCAGACGACCTCCCCCTCGAACGAACGGATAGCCGCGGTTGACATACGCCGCACACATGGTGTGTTTGCGGGCTGGCAGCATACGTCGGGTGGTGGACTAGGGAAGAGGGGCGGCGGTCGTATTGGCTGGGTCTGCAGACGCGTCTTTACGACATCAAATGGGGTCACTGGCAGGATGTCAGCCAATGCTGCCCCTGCGTCTTGGTGTTGAAGCGTGCTCACTGGTCAAGGCCGTTACAGTCGAGCCGGTAGCCGCCGCGACGAGCTTTGCTCGCTGTGGTTCCATGGCGGCAATAAGCTGTAATCCAGAGGAACGTCGCCGACGTCGTCTGTCGGGGATATATCCAAGGCCGAAGAAGAAGAGGGATGGAGGGGTGGGGGAGAGCGAGGAGCGGCGGGAGTCAAGGGCTCGTTTGCGGCTTGCCGAAGCTTTTCGTGGCGTCACAATCCTCTCCCGCGTTATCAGATAAAACGGAGATCTGGCACGTGACTCATGAATCGGAGCGCGTGTCGCCCGACGATTCCGACATCACGCTACGAATTGCAGTCAAAAGTTGGTCACCGGCCGTGGTTCTCTATCCGATATGCAGAAAAACATGCAAAACAAGTACAAAAAAGCTGTGTAAAGCGTCTCATGCCGCCAGCACGTCCGACGCGAGGGTAGCGACACGTCTTGAGCAGTCATTCGCCAGGTCTAAACTTGCTCCTCAACGCGTCTCGCAATCGCGTCGAATTCCAGTCCCAAAGCTCGAAGAAAGCCCCGGTCCTCCTCTCTATCCACTCTTTCGCGCTCGGCATCGTCAACGATATCGGCATCATCGTCTGAAGAGATCCCTGAGACTGTTACGTTCGCATCCCCACCGGCGCCCCCACCGAGAGTATCCATCTGAATCGTGTGTATTGGCGCGCTCAAGCCTTCAGGAGATGTGCAAGTGGAATGGTCCGTGCTAGTTACTGCCGAACTAGCAACGTCGGGTGTCTGGGCGAAGCTCATAGTGTCGATGGTCAGGTTCGGATCGTACTCAGCGCATCCCATCGACGAGCCGGACCGCTGTAGCTGCATCAAGCGAAGATACTCCTTCTTGGCCTTGCTGGAGTGGAGCCCCTTGAAGACCGAGTGTAAACCTTCCCAACCATATGACGCATTTTTCGAGGTGCCTGGCAGACCAGACCTGGTGTCTTCGGGGCGTCCTGCGGGAAGACTTTGTCCTTTCAGCGCGCGGCGCGAGAAAGAGAATCTTCTGGAGCGCCTCTTGGATGGCACGCCGTGGCGCGCGTCGGACCCGGAAAAGGACTCTCTGCGAGTTCGGAACACAGATCCAGAGCTTTCTCGTCGAATGCGTTCAATAGACGTTGCTCTCTCAGCGACGGAATAAATGTTGGCCTCAGAGATGTCGACCACGTACGACGAGGTGTCAGTTAGCGTTCGAGCCCGGTTTCGAGTGTCCTGAACATCCACTGAGCCGTCCGTGTCTCTAAACCCATGCTGGGGATCATTGTTCGTCGGAGGTCCAATAGGCACATCGGAGGTCCGTCCGCCGTCGTGAAACGTTGAAACTCCTCCGATGTGGCTAGTAGTAGGCAACGGCGGGTGAGGCATGACCGCGGTGCGCAAGATGTCCAGTCGCGATTTGTGAAAGGCCGAAGACAAAGAGAATCGCCTAGACTGTCCTCCCACGGTGGGCCTAGATTTGCCAGGAGACGAGGTTGTCCGTTGCTTCGAACTGAATTCACGTATCCCCATGTCTCTCTCGACGTTCCTCTGCGGAGACGGGGTAGATATACTCTTCTGGGGAATCGGGGTGTTCAATTGACTTTGCCTGGCGATCCAACTTGCAGGGCCAGGAGAGAGAAGCCTCTGTCCAATCTCTCGAGACAGGGAAGGTTCAGGATCCATTGCCAAAAATGATACAGGGCGCAGAGGAGCGGGGCGAGACACCTCCGGGCCTGAACGAGCTGGCATCGACTTGCGGCGCCTGTCTCGAACGAATGGATCTCCGACTTCTAGCCAGTCACGGTCATCCTTCGTCTGACGGAGAGTTCTACGGGTAGGAATTGGATGTTCCTAGTAGAAAAAATCGTCAATGATTTCAATAGACATTCACAGTGGTCGTACGACTTACCGAAGTGTATTCGACGGAAGTTACGGCGGTTGTTGTCATCACTCCGATATCTTGTGCAAATGGCTCCGACTTCGGTTTCAAGCTGAACGCCCTTCTAACCTTTTGCCCAAGTGTCTTGAGATTCCAAAACCGGCTCGACTTGTTTTTGAGCTGTCCGCGATCAGCATTCGTCCCACCAGCATCGACGGTCGCAGAGATGATGTTTTTGTGAGAATGCATACCGACATGCGGCGGATGCCACTGTGTCTGCAGGAAGAGTCCACCTGCATCCCCTTGAGCATCAGGTAGGTTGAGAGTCTCCGTAGACAAGTGCGGAGACAGACTTGGCGATGAATAGGAACGCCTGAATGTGTGTCGTCTACTGTTTCCAGCAAGCGCGAACGATTCGTGGTTGATAACGGAGTCAGCTACACCGCCAGAGGCAAAAGACGTCGGAATAGACAGCACGGAATTGACGTCGGAGAGCTGTCCAGCAAACATTCCGAGAGCGTCCATGTCAGCCGCGCTGGGCACGAAGGCCTGCCCAGGTCCACGCAGTCTAGAGTGACCGGATCGGGTATCGATAACTGGAATGTTGTCGTCATCGGAGGGCAAAACAGGGGAGTCTGTGCCGGCGCCGTCTATTGATGAAGGTGAATGGTAAGGTTCGTTCGCTCCGCGACGATGTCCAGGCCCATCTAGGACCGGATAAAAGCTCTTCGATATGTGGGACGGCATAGTGACCGATGTGAGTTCAGACAGCGGGAACGTAGGCGGGCTTGCTGAGGTTGACGAAGGAGGGGATGCCAGTGTCTGAGTATCCGTACGAGAGACTTGCTCGGATGTCGTAAAGTAGGACGCGACTGACTCAGGGGAGAACGATAGCGTATGCATAGGCAGGGACAAGGGAATGTACGGGGGTGCAGGCACTTGCGATGAACGGGTATCGAATGGAACGTAAGAGCCAGATTTGTTGTTCGATGCGGCACCAATGGATCTATTGAAGTCGCCTTTGGGCTCCATTGGGCCACGAGCGTATTGGTCCCGCCAAGCAAGAGGATCATGTTTATAGCCAGGGGAGTCGGACATGGAAGGAGATAGCGGCTCTGGCGTAGCTAGCGCGGATGAAATAGTATTATTCTGTCACAACAATCATATTTCGATGAATGTATGAACGTGAATAGCTAAGACATGCTTACCGTGCCATACGTAAACGTCGATGAACTAGATGCGCTCGGTGGCATGACCCGGGGTGAAGCAATGGCTTGACTTGAGAATTGATTTGAGAAAATCGATTGGGAAAGATGTCTATGAAAGTCTGTAACATGGTCGAGATTTGCCAGGGGGGAGCTTGGGGAGGGCACTGGGGTTAGGCGTTGATGCGACTGTATGCGGCGGTCCATGTGAGTCGGCAACCCTTGCGTGACGCCAACATCCTGCGCAGACGTGTCCGGCCAAGCACCAGGAAAAAACGGAGTTGACGATTTGCGGGCAGGATGTCGCCAGCGCGAGGGTGTGGACATGGTGGTCAAGAGGGAAGAGGCAAAATGGCCGCAACGGCGTCCGCTGGTGGCTCAACATGGCTGCGACCGGCGACATGAGACAGTCGGTGAAGGAAGACAGCGCTTGCCTTTTCGAGACCGCCGTCCCAGTATAACGCCACACCACGTCTGGGTATCATCTTTACGATTCCATTCCTTCGCAACGAGTGGATAACACTGTACGGCGGGATATTACATGAGCACTATATCACCATTCTAGACAACGCAGAGCCTTCTAAGGTCTCTATACCCATCTAGTACGCGCGCCAGTGGGTCCTCGGTCCTCACAGAGTACCCTTGACGACATTGCTGACATTCTCAGAGAAGTAGTCAATGTTGTGGCCGTTCAGACCAGCCATCGAGATGCGGCCGTCAGCGGTCATGTAAATATGGGCCTTCTCCGCAAGAATCTTGGTCTGAGGGGTAGTCAGGCCAGTGAAACTAAACAGAGAGATTCTGTTCAGTAGAGTATCAATCCACCCAATGCCTGTACATGCCTGAACATGCCGATTTGGCTCTTGATGTGTCCCCACTCTCCTGGAGTCCCCTGAGCGACGAGGTTGTCGTAGAGCTTGTGACGCATGCTGATGATGCGGTTGGCCATGTGCTTGACTTCGTTCTCCCACTCCGTGTAGAGGCCTTCGTGGTTCAGGATGGTGGCCGCAACACGAGCACCGCTGAGAGGGGGGTTGGAGTACATGGGTCGGACAACAATCTTGAGCTGACTCTCGACGCGAGCCTTCTCTTCGGGGTCGGCGGTGACCAACGAGAACGCGCCAACACGCTCGCCGTACAAACCCATGTTCTTGGCGAAGGACTGAGATACGACGACTTGGTGGCCTTGGGACACAAAGTGACGGACGGCAAAGGCGTCGCGAGCAAAGTCACCAGAAGCAAAGCCCTGGTAGGCCATATCGAAGAAGGGGAAGAGCTGCTTCTCCTTGACAATATCGGAAATCTCCTTCCACTGCTCTGGAGTGGGGTCAACGCCGGTAGGGTTATGGGCGCACGCATGGAAAAGAACGATGGTCTTCTCAGGCATGTTCTAGCGATATGGTGAGTATGCCTGGCCACAAACTATGGCAATTCACATACTTTGAGGTCCTCCTTCAAACCAGCAAAGTCGAGACCAACGGTCTTCTTGTCGAAGTAACGGTAGGTCTTGACCTCGAGGCCGGAGTCACGGAAGATGGGAGTATGGTTGCCCCATGAAGGAGTGGGCAGGTAGATCGTCTTCGAGTGAGGGTAGAAACGACCGAGGAAAGCACCACCAATCCGGAGAGCACCCGTACCAGAGATGGATTGCGTCACAGCGACCTAACAACGCATGAGACTATAAGCCCAATGGCGTTAAGACAGACATACGGAATTGGCTTGGAGAGGCGCGCTGTCTGTTCCGTATGCGAGCTTCACCGCCGCCTTGGTGAAATCGGCGAGACCAGTGATAGGAAGGTACTCCTTGTCGGGGTTAGAGGAGGCAATGATGTTCTCCGCCTTTTTCACGCTGTTGAGGACATATGGCTTGCCGTGCTCGTCGCGGTAAGCACCAACGCCCAAATTAATCTTGCGAGGGTCCTTGTCAGCCTTGAAGGCCTCAGAGACACCTAAATGGCGCGTGAATTAGAACTCTCCGTTCGCACTTATTCGAGTCGGGTGGGAATGCCATTGCACAAAACGTGCAAGTCTGGTTGTTGACCGGACCGCGCCCTCGACCACCATTCAAGACATGCGAAAGAATCCGACGCTTCGGCATCGTCGACGCTGCCAAAGACAGCAAGAGAAGCCTGACGTACCGAGTATAGGGTCCGGGGGACCAGCGGGAACGGCAGACCAGGTAGAGAGTGCTGCCGCGCGCCGCAGGCTCTTGGGCGCGGTGCGAGAGAGGGGACGAGAAATGGCCTGCATTTTGTGAGGTGGGTGGAGGTGAATGAGCGTAGACAGTTGAAGACCGGCTTTTAAAGTGCCGCTAGGTCGTTGGACCAAGGTATTTAGACCGGGCGAGTCAGACCGAGTCTCCCCGCATTGGCGGCCAGACCCCTGAGGGTTAGGTGCAATCAGAGCTGGGGTTAGGGCGATACTTTCCGCGATCTGATCGAGCCAAGGTCGAGTCGAGTCGACTCTGTACAGGTCTATAAGAGTCAAGTCGCTGCTCTGCATCGAGCACGATACCACAGTCATGGCCGATACTGCAGAAATCAAAGTACCCGCCGCAGAGACAGTCCCTGAGACGTGAGGTCCCACTCATGTCTATCGTTCTCTCATTGACTTTCATTCCATAGTGCGCCTGAAGGCACAGAGGACAAGGGCCCGTCGAAAAATGAACTGAAAAAGCGCGCCAAGGAGGCAGAAAAGGCTAAGAAGGCTGCGGAAAAGGCAGCAAAGCAGGCGGAACTGGCCGCTCAGAAAGCAGCTGCTGATGTGGTATGATCTGTCTGTCTTGACCGTGGCCGTGACATTCATGGATTGCGATATCTAGGACTATGCAGCCGAGTTCTACGGCAAAGAGCCTCTGAACCAATCTCAATCACGTCCTCGTCGACAGCGTACACAGATCGCGTCGCTGAACCCCAACATGGACGGGGAGAACGTCCTCATCCGTGCACGCGTGCAAACATCCCGAGCACAAGGAAACAAGATGGTCTTTCTAAACCTTCGTCAGAGGATTGACTCCGTCCAAGCCCTCCTCACTGTCACCCCCGAGAAAGTGAGCAAGCAGATGGTGAAATGGGCCGCGAGTTTGCAGGACGAGAGTATCGTCTTGGTCGAAGGCATCGTCAAGAAGAGCCCAGAGGTTATCAAGAGTGCATCCGTTGGCGACGTTGAATTGCACCTGTCAAAAGTAAGCTTCATTGCCTCAAAGGTCATGATCGGTCCTAAGGGAGTCACAGATTTTCCTTGTCTCCGGTCTCGACGGTCGCCTACCGTTCACTGTAGAAGACGCGAATCGGCCTGAGTCTGAGATTGCTTCGAACGAGGAAGTTCAGTACAAGCGTGTCCTTCTCGAAACCCGATTGGACAATAGGGTCATCGACCTTCGAGTACGTATACTCGTCCCTCGCATGTTACACTCTCAGCACTAAATACGCTCACTCAGACACAAACGAATCAAGCGGTCTTTAAGCTCCAGTCCGCTATCGGTCATCTCTTCCGTGATTACCTCGACAATGAGGGGTTCCTCGAGATTCACAGTCCCAAGCTACAAGGCGCCGCGACGGAGTCCGGAGCATCGGTCTTCAAAGTCTCCTATTTCAAAGGTATCTCTATCGTATTTACACAGCGTTCGTATTACCGATCACAATTCTCACGTAGGAGGTGCTTTCCTCGCCCAATCGCCGCAGCTTGCCAAGCAGATGGCGATCGCAGCCGACTTTGAACGAGTATACGAGATTGGACCCGTTTTCCGTGCCGAGAACTCGAATACCCATCGACACATGACAGAGTTCATGGGTCTCGATCTGGAAATGGCAATTGAAGAGCACTATCACGAAGTCATGGAACTGATCGACGACCTGTTCAAGAATATGTTCCGTGGTCTTCAAGAGAAATACAAGAACGAGATCGAAGTTGTCCGGAAGGCTTTTCCTGCTGATGAGTTCAAGTGGCGCGATGGACCAGAAGGCACTTTGAAGCTGTCCTTTAGGGAAGCCGTCGATCTCCTTGTTGCGGATGGTGTGTCTAGGGAGGTATTGGACGACATCGAGTGAGTATCTGTGAATTTTGCTCAGCGTAACGTGGCTAACTAGACTAAAAGCACCGAGAATGAGAAGCGTCTAGGACGCATCGTTAAGGCCAAGTACGACACCGATTACTTCATCATTGACAAGTTCCCCATGGCCCTCCGTCCATTCTACACAATGCCTGACCCTGAAGACCCGGTACGCCCTTACATCCTAGCTGAACTGAAATCAACGCTGACAATCGACTTCAAAGACCGTCTCCAACTCGTACGACTTCTTCATGCGCGGTGAAGAGATCCTGTCTGGCGCTCAGCGCATCCACGACCCGACACTTCTTATCGAGAAGATGAAGGAGAAGGGAATTGAACCCGAAAGCATGAAGTCTTACGTTGATGCGTTCAGAATGGGCTGCCCGCCACACGGTGGAGGAGGCATCGGTTTGGAGCGTGTCCTGATGCTGTTCCTCAAGCTGAACAACATCCGGCGCGCATCACTCTTCCCAAGGGACCCCAAACGTCTTGAGCCATAGATGTGAACTTCATGGGCATAACTAGATGCGTATTTCGATCTAGTCTGACCGTGTAACAGATAACATAACCATGTAGCTATTATACAAATGCAAATGTATCAGTCAGCCATCCGTCAGCCTCAGTGGGTATATTCTGTGAATCTCCGCCTTGACTGCTCTCCCGCTTGCTCAATCTCCACCCCCATCCACCCCCATTCCAACAAGTCGCCGACGTTCACTTATACTCCGAAGCATGACCATCTTCACCCGTGAGCACAACATGCACGACTGCCCCGCCACCCTCCCATTCTGCGGGCCCGCCTTTCTGGGCCCAGGTCCAGCGATCAACGCGAACGCTGCAAGCGCGAAGGAGAGCATGCAAGAAATCCCCCTCTCTGACCCTGCTCTCCGTGACCCGAACGCGGCGTTGAACAAGTACGACCATCGCATGGCCCCCGCAATGATCATCGGCGGCGTCTTCGTTATACTCCTCGTTGCATTCGGTGTTGGGCTTCTCATAACCCTGGACAAGGGCGTAAGAAGGGCAGTATGCAGGTGGATGTCGTGTGGTCGGCGAAAGGAGACGGACGGGACGAAGTCACCGGCGAGCGACCGCTCGGATATAACCAGGGTCAACACTCCCGTGGACGACGTGGAGAGGGGCATGGCTCAGAGGATGTCGTTCAATGCGCCCTCCGTTATAGGAATGCCTAGTCCGCTGCGACAGGAATCCATAGAGGGGAAACTGGAGGACGGCGCGCCTGCCGTGCCTCTTCTGCACGCGCGTCCGTAGCATTGTTTCGATATTTCGGACGCTTTTCCAGCAACACCACATTCCTTTGTATACCGGACTTGCTTTTCCAGCAGCACACCACATTCCTTTGTAAACCAGCCGCTCGTTTCATCGATGTTGTCCTTGACTCTTGAGCACCTGTTCGGAACGTTTGGCATGATAATCAAATCACGAACCTGACCAGTCTAAGTGTGATTGAACAGATAGGAAAGACTTCTGGCGGTATGGTAATAAGTGGTAAGAGCACAAACAATCCACATTGTTAATGTGCGTAGACCTACTACACAGTGACTGTAATCCGAACCTCATGTCCATCTTACGCGCTATATAGAAATACATACACACAAATAGAGAAGCAGATGGACATGCCTCTGCAACCAACAAATACGGTAGATCAACACGCCCATGCATTCGTGGCACGTCATGAACGCCTCTCGCGACGGCGACTCCGCCTCTCGTAGCGCGAAGAACTAAGGGAGGGTGCGATGACGGTCGAAGGCAGCGTGCCCCGCTCCAAGGCCGCGGCTATGATCTCCGCAGGCAGATCTAACTGCACGCCTTCGGAGTAGGCGTACGCATCCAAGGGCGAATACGCTGGAGGTTCGCGCTCGGGAATGTCGCTTTGGAGAGTTGAGCCTCGCGTAGAATTGGAAGATGACTGCAGCGCCTGCAAATGTATGTCTCGCACGTCCGGTGTGGGGGGGTCGGGGCTCATGGGAGACTCAGGAGGCGGATGAACTTGAATGGCAAGTTCAGAACCTGAACACGACGAGCGCGAGCCCGTGCGCGCATGAGTTATCGTGAACGGCTGTCGGCGAGGGACATTGAACAGATTCGCACCTGGCGTCTGGGATGCGACCGCTGGGGAAGGCGACCGCGACCGCGAGGATTCACGGGATGATGACCCAGACCGCGCGGATAGTTCATCTCGTTGCGTAGGAGAGGGTGGAATGTGCGCATTCGGAGCCGTATGAAATGGCAGATCGGTGGGTGAGATATACCTACGATCTGCGGATGGACCAGACGCTGTAACGGCGCTGTCAACCTCTTCCTCGATAGGTGTGATAGGCGGCGGAGGCGTATCAGGAGGGGTGGGTGATGTGATTGGCGTTCCAGTGAGAGGAGAGGACGCGAGAGGGTTGGTCGCCGATAAGGCACTCCTCGGCCTGCGCGTTCGGTGTGACCTGCGTGAACGAGTCGATGCACCAGCCGGGGACCCCACAACCGCCGTAGTCGGCGTGACCTGCCCTCCAGCCGCAAGAAGAATGCTACCGCGTTCGCTACCATAGGGCGGAGGAGGTGCGAGCGTGCCGGAGCTTGGTGCCAGACCCCATTTCTTCACATTCGCCTCAATGAAGACGAAACCCGATTGTCCTAGATTCACATGCACACTACAAGGGCCATCCGCGCCAACGGTCGGGAAGAGGTTATAGTTGTTGAAACCGACGTACGCGTCCTCCATCTTTCGGCCGTTCTTCGTGAAGAACACCGTTCCCGTCCGAGGTCTATACCCCACCCCCAACACGTCTCCTTCTTTCAAGGAGGAGCCACATGGCTGTGCGGTGAATGGCCAATTATGAGATTTATCGCCGTTGGATTGGTAGCCGACCGAATATCTGCTGAGGCCTGGGAGGCGGAATGACGGATACGGTTTCGTGGCAAGGCCGACGGCAACGTTGGTTGTCGTGGGAAGATCAAACATCTTCACCTCCCAGTAATAGACCTCGTTCAGCTTGGGGAGCGGTAGATTTGACTGGACGGAGGTTGTAGAGGACGGATCCGGGAGGAATGTTATTTCCGTTCGCGCATGGACGAGTGAAGAGGTCAAGGCTTCAAAGTCCGGCTCGAACGACCACGCCGAGACACCTTTCTCCTGGATGGAGAGGAACTGAGAAAGCGTGATATCTGTGGGGGTTGAGTTCGGAGGATATTGGAGCTGGTATTCTGTGTGACAATGTCGGTCAACTGGTCTTTTCGCAAGACTTCAAAAACATACGCTTTGCTCGTTGATACATTCTCCGCTCGTTCTCGTCTGTACTCTCAAGCCAGCGAGACTCTACGCCCTCGAATCCACCCTCTCCCTCAACCAGATCCTCCCTGCTCATGTCTATGGGACCATCATGGTCGCGAAGCATGATTCCGCGACGTCTTCGCAGGATGATTACGCATACCAGGAACAGCAGGAGGAGAAAGAAGAATGTCGAAAGCACGATAAGCAGCGGAAGGATGATGTAGAACGGGTCGTGCGGTGATGGTGGTTGCGAGCTGAGACCATCTTGCTGAGTATTCGCCCAAGGTAAGGCCGAGGCAAGGCTGGAGAGAGTCCTAGAGGTGAGCGATGGGAAAGCTGGGGATTGGCTGTCCCAGCTGCGGTCGACGCTGAGCACCTCCGCCGTCATGAGCAGTCTAAAAGAAAGGAAAGCGAGAGAGACCAAGAGAAATTCAGAAAGAAAGCACTGTGTAGAGCAAGACAAGAGGTGAGCGTGGTTGGACGGGGCAATCGCAGCTCGCGCGGCTGGCCAGAGGTAAGCCAGTGCCGCATCGGGTTTACGGCAGCCTCCGGAAACCACTGCACTCTCCTTTGCTAAGCAGTCCGATTCCCACGAATAGACCAGCAAATGTTGCGAACGTACATGCGATGCTCTTCGCTACAGCAGCAGACCCGTCTCTGGTCCGGTTTAAATTCATCTTTCGTGCGCTGGTCCCGTCACTATCCGCCGACGAAGTTCTGGGACTGGTGCGGATTACATAATGCACCTGCCGAAAAGGGACACTCCTTAAACTCACAGGCGCCCGCTGTGGGTAGAACGCTGTCCAACGCCTGGCTGCATGGCCGCCGCTTGTCCCAGATGAACACTGCACTCTCCCCAAGCACGTCGCCAAAAGTAAAGCGCAAGATCTCTGTACGAAGGCCGCGTGCACCCTCACATCTTCCACCCGTCACCCAAGAAAGCCACGATGCCGCCCTCAGGGCCATCCGCCAGTACCTGCGAGGCCATACCTCCTACGACTCTTTCCCCGTTAGTTTTCGTATGATAGTTCTAGATGCAAAGCTAGAGGTCCGGAAGGCTCTGCAATGTCTCCTATCCAACGGTCTGAATCACTCCTTGTGATTGTGCGTCTGATCTCATCTGCCTTTAGGTGTGGTCTCTGCACCTCTCTGGAATAGTGAACAATCGCGCTTTGCGGGAATGTTCACCGTATCAGATATCATACATTTGATCCAGTACTACTACAAATCCTCGACCTATGAGGGTGCTGCCGCAGATGTGGAGACTTTGCGGCTAGAGTCATTGCGGGGTAAGCCTATTCGATAGGCAACGACCCTTAGTATCGCTCATTGCATAGCAGATATTGAGAAAGACCTAGGTGTAGAACCACCACCTCTACTTAGAGAACATCCTTCAGCTACCCTCTTCGACACTGCCAAGTTGCTAATCCAAACACACGCCCGACGAGTTCCTCTGCTCGACAACGACACAGAGACTGGGCACGAGGTCATAGTCTCGGTGCTCACTCAGTATCGCCTCCTGAAGTTTATATCTATCAATGTATGTGTTTTGTACGGGTGGTATACTGCAAACTGATCTGCTTTACCGCAGTGTCCAAGAGACATTGCGCAGTTGTATATGCCACTACGAAAGCTCAAGATCGGTACATACGTGTCGAATTGGCCACCATCCGCAGATGGAGGTCCCAACGGAAATCCTTTCCATCCCATCGCTACGGCGAGCATGTCCACACCTGTGTTCGATGTAGTCCATATGTTCTCCGAGCGAGGCATCTCTGCCGTCCCGATCGTCGACGAGAACGGGATTGTTGTGAACCTATACGAGTCTGTAGATGTCATCGTAAGTCCCATACTACTGCAAGGGATGCGACATGTTAATTGTCTTCACAGACCCTCGTTCGTCTTGGAGCATACCAAGCTTTGGACCTCACCATCTCAGAAGCCCTCAACCAGCGGTCGCCAGATTTTCCTGGAGTGGTCATTTGCACTGGATCCGACTCGCTCGCGACGCTCATGCAGCTAATTAAGAAGCGGCGAGTTCATCGTTTGGTTGTCGTAGAAGGCGACGTATGTAGCCTTCACTATGACCGACACTCTTTTTCTAACCATGTCGATTTCATCTCAGGAGGACGAGCGCAAAGGTGGTAAGAAGGGTCGTCTGCTTGGTATCATCACCCTCAGCGATGTTCTCCGCTACATTATCGGCGAGACTGAGATCGGAGGGGTCGCCGAGCCACTAGAAGAGCCCGCTCCCTCCTCTACTCCTACCGTTATCCAAGGGCTAGAAGAGGCACAGGGCCGAGAAAGCTAAACTCCTCGTCTTTCCTGGAGTCAAGCACATGTCGAGGGTGAGATATGTAGTTCTAGCATCCCTACGCTGTATATTGTTGGATACCACTGTAATTATATCAAGTTTCCATTTGTTGCTCTATCAAACCCTTCCGTAAACAAGCTGATTTGTCCTGCATCTGCCACTCAAAGCGTTCTATAACATCTGTCGCGATTCACACTAGCTACGTATCGACACAGCGCGGCTGTGAAATCAAACTGAGCGGATTCAGACCCCTCATGTCTTGTCGACGCGAGCCAACGCGTGCTCGACAAAGAAAACGACCGTGGGGGAGTTGTACTTCACGTCTTGTCCAGCTCGTTCAGCTCAAGTTTGTACTTATGTCGTTGAACTTACTTACTGTACTGTGTGTCGACCGGGACTCATTCTGAGCGCTTCACAGACGGCTCCCCTCTCAGTTCGCTTTCACCCCCCCCCCCCAACATTCACTAAGCAACTCCTTGTCCCACTGCGTATAAACACACACGATGGACTCGCTGATTCCGTTCACAACGTCGGGGTCGCTCGTGGATTGCGTCGACAGTACGTCTGTCACCAACATCCGCACAGCCGTACCACCCACCCACGCAACCTTCATGCCTTGAACCTTGATGTTCCCTCTTCCACAATCCGCCGTGTTGACTATTGTCGCCGCTGCCTTTTTCGCTCTCAAATTCGCATCTACGGCCATGATGCACTATCAGGGAAGATGCTTGTAGTACTGAGAGATGGTCGAAAACTTCAGGGTGTGCTCAGGTCTTATGATCAATTCGGTGGGTTGCGTCCTTCACCATAGGGTTCAAACGTCCTTACGCGTTCAAATGTTTCCGCGTTCACCAGCCAATCTCGTGCTAGAGGACACAGTAGAGAGAATTTACCACCAGGACGTATTTGCGGAAATGAAGCGCGGTCTCTACCTAATCCGAGGAGAGAATGTTGTTCTGCTCGGTGAGATTGTACGTCAGGGCACACTTTTGCTCCTCGTGTCTTCCCGCTGAGATATCGTCATATTTGCGCGTATAGGATCTCGATCAGGAGGACGACGTCCCACTTCGTCAAGTAGATTGGGAAACCCTCGAACCGTACCACTTGAAGGAAATAGCAGACAAGAAACAGCGCGACGAGCTCAAAGCTAGCATCCTCTTCGAGAAACGAGGCTTCTGCAAGGAAGGCGGCGAAGGAGATGGCTACTGATCATTGCTTCAACATCTCTACCGCATTACTCGCATCTCTTGGGATTTTCTTCATGTCGTTTATAAGTAGGGCGCAGCGGGATGTGACTCTCATATCCTGCACCGGCTAGATTCATTACGCCGTAAGTCCTACCAGCCGCCTTCCATACGTGTATCATCACCATCTTGTTTTTGTATACCTGCACCAATGCCGCCAATGCTAATCCGTCGCATCACTCTTGAACGGGTTTCCATGAACCAGAGCAGATTATTGGGTAACGATATAGCTACATATAGTGCCGAGGATGTATTACAAATGTTCTAGTGTGTAGGGTATGTTCTATCGTCCATGTGATATGACAGCTTCGCAAGTATGAAAACAAGGACAAATTACCAGACACTTCAAGCCTTGCCAGACATGACGTGAAGCTTTGCAAGCGAGCAGACAAGGGGTACAGCGTAAAACGCATAAGCGACGTAAATCACTATGGACCGTGAGTGAGCTGCATGTACGGATGGCGGGAGCCGAAGTACTTACTGACGAAGCCGTTACTCGTCGCAGCGACGAGTGCAGGCGAATCATGTCCACCTGTCAGAATAGCATCGTTGAAATCCTCCACCGCCTTGCCGAACCACATCCTGATCACCAGGAAGCTGGTAAAACCAACCATGAAGCCTAACAGGCCGATCCAAGCAGTTGCTCGGTGCACGCCCGGTTTGTCCATGGCAGCTCCTAACTTCGCACCCAGTTTGCTGCGGGCGGTGGTGAGGGTGAAGAGGATGAAAAACATGATGGTGAACGCGAGGGAGACAGCGATAAACGCGGGAGTCGTCGTAGTTGGGGCGTTCACGACACTCGGCGTCGATGATGGTAGGACGGAGAGATCTGTGTTGAGAATGGGCGAACGGGTCGAACTGGTCATGGGTCTAGGACGTACCGTAATGGGGAGAAATTGTTGCTGGCTGGCAAGAAACACTTGCGCCGTTGTTTGACCTCGAACACGAACCGAGCGCCCCGAGAAATACGCTAGGGCCGTCGACATCATTGCTATTGATATTTGTTGGCTCTGTGAGGGAAGTCGAGGGCGATATGGTCAAAAGAGCAACTTGTGATGAGAGGACGAGAGAGGGCGCGAGGTAGGCGAGGATGATCAGGATGATTGATGTCAAGGAGAGGACAGGAGCAAGGTAAAGGTTGATGCCTTTGGTGAGACCGGTGATCATTTTGCGACGCTAAAGAGTGAAGGGTTAATGCGTGAAGGCCAGCCGTCTTTCGATGGAAGAAACTGATGGAAAGAAAGATCTGTCCTGCAGACTAAGTGCGTAACACTGACTGATAACAGGTGAGTAGAAAGTAGGTTTACTACTGAGAACAGGGATGCCTCGCCTCTTATATATACTCTAGCGTTGTTCGCCCGACACGAGAAATTGCCCGAGTCTGGAACATGAGCAACACAATAGATGGCCACACAGGGCGCGTCGCGTTGACTGCCCGACGTGATTAGAATGGGCAACCGGTAAAATAAAAGGGAGCTGTAACGAGGTTGAGCACTGTCATTGTTTTCTGTCCATTGTCTAGGTTAAACGCCCGTACCTGATTGGCTGAATGAACGGTTTTGGGATTAAAATCAATATCTTGACGGTGGATTTGGAAGTACCGCGTAGTTGAGTGAGTGATGCTTGTTCTCGGGTATGGCTGTGTCAAAGGGATGGGGCGGCTTTCGACTAGGGCAAGCCGGATTTGCTCCCAGTAATTATGACAAACCTGGCTCCTTTGGTGACCAGCATAGCGTTCAACACGGTTACGAAGACTCTCCACCCGAAGCCCCTCTTCTGTAAGAACCGCATAAAACCTGGGAAGACGTGCGCCGATACGTCTTCGAGACTGACATCCTCGTATCCTATGTTGACCATGCAGCGTAGGTATTCTTGCTGCGTGATGATATTTGGCAACGGCATCAATCCGAGGAGCCCAAGAAGACTCCGCATGAAGGTTGATGGTGGGCGGTCATCCGAGAAACAGATATCGGCGAGCGCAATCCTCCCGCCTGGAGATAGGTGGGAAAAACATTGTTCGAGGAAGATTTGTCGCGTTCGGAAGTGGTAGGCACAATCGAGCGCAAGGACGGTGTCGTATTGTCTGCCAGTCGGTCCAAGAGGATGGTCGCGTTCGATTGGTCCACTGACACCGCCCAACTCCCGGTATACAGCGTCCCCAAGATGTAACTCTACCCTTACGCCTTGAGCATCCTTAGAATACCCTTGACATTCATGCACGCGCTGAGAAGACCGCTCGTAGTGGGCTGATAGGGAAGTGATCCCGACGAGTACGGAAGGGCGAGGGACGCGTTCGTCCCGTAAATGTAGGAGGAGGGAATCACCGCCGCCATGGCCGACGTCTGAAGGGAGTGCATGTGCCTGAGCTTATGCGTGGATTCAAGGCATGATGACCACCTACCCAGAACATGACCTTTAGAGATGCTACCCGCAGCAACGATGAGTCTCATCGCAAGTGCTACCATCCTGTGAGACGTATAGCTCATCTACCAGAATTGACCAGCTCACCTTCGCACGCCTCAGGAAAGTTATCTGTGTTCTATAATGGACGAGAACAAAATTAAGATCCCGTAATATGAAAGGTGGAAGAACACACCTCCCAATAACCCATGTTGAGCCATTCCGTCGAATGACTGTCTGTGTTTTGAGAACCATGCGGACTACTCAAACTAGAATCCGCATTAAATGCCAGGTGAAAAGAGCCGTACGGATCCTGCAGCGACTTCCGACCGCGACCACGACTACACATTGCAAAGTGCAGTCCAATAGCAAGGACGACGATTGCTACAGTGAACAGCCAGGAGGTGGAATAAGACATGCCAACTGGAGACTATACTAGTCACCACTAGTGTCGCTGCTGGTAAAGTAGTGCAGCGCCAGCCGTGCTGATGATCGGCTTGATGCGGCGTGAATACGCGGGAAGAACCAAAACGACAAAACAAGTTATATACTAACTTTGCAGAACACCCGGCGAGCTGATATGGCCGAGTCGTTAAGGCGAATGATTTGAACTCGTTCAAGTATCATTTGGGCATTGCCCGCGTAGGTTCAAATCCTGCTGTCAGCGTATTTATTTTTCGACGCTGCAAGTCAGCATGAACTCGAAGTGACCGATCTTACTTGAGGCTCCAGCTGTTTACTTTATGTTTACGGAGTTTACGGAATCCTCTTAAATAAGCAGTAAGAAGTGTAATTTTATAAACCGTATATAGACAGTAAATTAAACAGTCAATGGGCTTCCAGGTCCCCCGGGATGAAAGACTATTCAAAGCGCATCGAAACCCTCCGACTCACCATATTATTGCTTTCCATGCTATACTGATACATTGAGACAAACAGTTTGCCCATGGCGCCGCGGCTGCGAGGTAGGCGCCTGAGTACTATGGGGGAAGAGTTAAGACGAAGCAGACAAAGCGGCTCCGAGATTGAGCTGCAGTACACATAATGCTAAGGGATTGATTCGATACGAAGCTAAATAACTGGTCCAAAGCAGGGTCAGTGATGCTGCAAGCGATACTGTTCACTAGTTTGCTGCCTATGAATTATTTACGCCGATTTACAGGAGTCATCGTAAATAATCATAAACACGAACGTTAACAGTTATTACACTTTATAAACAGTAAATAAATCAAATGGTTGGAGCCCTAGTCTTGCTGTTGTACCATTGTGGTGTCTACAATCGTCGAACGTCGGTCCATAATAACCAGTTCCTCGGTAACGGTTGTACTTTCGAGCATGTCCCTGCAAACAGTTCTTCGTGGGCCATCTTATCCGCTGATTATTTTTCAGTCATCCGCCGCACAGTCAAGTCTAGCAATCCTCGGTTCCCTTCTGCGCAAGACCTCTATGCACATCATTATATGTAGTCTGCTCTACTCTACTGGCTCCTTGATTGGCGAACCTGCGCAAGATCGCATCCAGGAAGTGGACTGTACCACTGACATACCTGGATACGAGGATGACCCTGTCGGCTGTAGGGAACGCCTCTTCTCTGCTATACACTCGGGTATATGACACCTCGGCAGACTTACACTCGCACTTCGTAGCTTACGCGAATATACAGTGAACGCGTCGCAGCCTTTGACCGTGGTGATAGATTCATTGGATACGTTGTTGTCAAACCTTTCTTCCAAGGCCGCGGTGTGCGCACTCTTGGGGGATCTACAGCGTATCTTATGGACCCGTTCAAGTGAGTCTCAACAGCCTCTACGATCCTCTGGGAAAATGGTCTGATGCTTCACCAGCCTCTCGTCTCATAATACATGCACACACGCCGTCTGCTTCCTCCCTCGTGCCCCTCTTAACGACTTCGGCCTTCTCCCCGTCACTCGCCCACATCATCGCACACCCACCCCCTGTCCTCATGCATCTCGCCACACACCTTTCAACGCCCCCACCTCCGCTATCCTCGCCTGAGAAGTTCTGGAATGTCTTCTTACCGGTAGCTGCCCGCATGTATGATGCCGAAGAACTTGTCTTCGGCAGTAACGGTGAAGGCGGTTCAGCAGAAGAGATAGTAGTAGAACTCGTGTTGAGAGGCGGAGACTCAACCGAACGCGTTATCGCTAGGAGGAAGGGAGGTGTGGAGAGAAGACTAGAGGGATGGACACAGGATGCAGGTTGCGAGTTAAAAGACCTTGCAAGCTTGCGATCACTTTTTACAAGCAAGCCGGCATCTAAGGAGGTTAGGTCTATCTCTGACTTTTCCAAGGCATTTGTCTAACCAAAACTCAGGCATCAAAAATACCTGATCCTACTCAGAACCTCTCCTTTAACTTGACTCTCACTCCTGAACAACAACAGTCACGAACCCAGGTGCCTTTGCCATACGCGCATACTGGTCCGCACCCTTCTTTGATCTCCTACCATATACTAACCTTATGCCAATGTGTATGTAGGTGCGGCGCCCGTACCCGCTCAGCAAACGGGTACTATATTTTATGACCCCGACTCGGCAGACGATATCGACGACGACGATCCAGACGAAGACTTGGACATTTAGTGTATATCTGATTCACGCACCTTGAATCAGTTGACCAGCTGGGGGATTTTGACTATCACTCAACCCTCTTTCTCATGCAGCGATTTAATCATGGTGGCAGTGCTTAATGATCTGCAGTTCATCGTGATCCTACAGCATGTCTATCAGCGACCTTCTAACTTTCTCTTCTTGCCCTTCTTCGCATCATCCACCCCGTTGATCCCATTGACCCCGATGATTGTGACAGCGACATCATCTACGCTTGGTGTACTCGCGGCACTCATCGTGCCATTGCCAAGCTGTAGTCGACCCGTCCTTGCCGCGTGAGATACACCGGGAGAATTCAGCAACAAGTCGGATTCAGGCTGAGCTGCACATAGATCTTCAATGCGTCTTCGGAGATCCCGCTCCCTTGTCGTTAGCTTCTCGAGCTCGGCCTCGAACAGCTCCCTCTCGAGATCAACCTCAGCTAGACGAAGCTTCTGCCATCTATTA
The DNA here is from genome assembly GCA_000832265.1 of Phlebiopsis gigantea 11061_1 CR5-6. Classification (NCBI taxonomy): domain Eukaryota; kingdom Fungi; phylum Basidiomycota; class Agaricomycetes; order Polyporales; family Phanerochaetaceae; genus Phlebiopsis; species Phlebiopsis gigantea. Next base: position 169,335 of record KN840442.1, on the reverse strand, counting down.
AAAATGTAAGTCCGAGGGAACGATCGTAGAGAATTAGCCAAGCAGTACACACCCGGCATGACGATCGCACTTCTTCTTGCCGGTACACCACCACTCGCGATCATCGTTCCCTGATTCGTCTGCCCGATCCACTGCCATCTCATCTCCGGGGTACCTCATCGCGGTGCGGTCGTATGAATCGATAACCTCAGTACCGAAGGTCAACACCTCCTCGTCGGACCAGAGGAGCCTGCCATCCCAACCGCAGTGGCCAACTCGATCCGCTCTGTGCGCCGCATGGTCGAGGATGGTCGCTCGCCAGATGACGATTCCCTGCTCGGCTTTGAGCTCGGCCCTTCTCCTTGATATTTTATTGATCTGGAATTCAAGTCTCTCGCGAAGTCGCGTGGTCTTCGGGACACGGGGCATGACGATTTCTGTTCGAGGAGAGTCGAAGTTTTCGTGAAGCATCCTCACCACGACGCCTTCCCTCCGTCCTGCATCCTTCACAGCTGCCCAGAGGCCTCGGAACTCCCCCTGTTCCTTGGCTTCACGACTGTTTTTCGCCACGGTCTTCGTCACATTTTTCGCGTACTTCTCGATGCGTTCGCGCATGTAACCCACACCGCATTCATCGGAACAGTATTTAGAAAACGCCCCACGTGCGGGCTTGTGACATGCGTGTTGAGAAGCTGGGCGTGGGTGACCAAGTCCCGCCAAACATCGTTTCTTGTACGTAGTTCGCAAAGGCAGGTGAGGATTATCTAGACAAGTTAAGTATAATTAGGGTATACCAATGGCTCGTGAGCAGTAACGACATACTCGAGACGCATAGTGGACATATGAACTGGTCCACTAGATCGACTTCCAGATCTGGCATATTGACACACTGGGTGTGATACCACTCATCGCAGCTAGATACTGTGTGAGTACACGTTCCGTGCACCACCTCCGCAGACTCACCGATCACAAGCAATCATCACCCGGTCCTCGTCATAGCTTGTCCGACAAACGCAATAGAGTCGATCATCCACCTCCTTCTCCTCGTCTTCCTTGTCGTCCTCCTTCCCTTTCTCCTCTTGCGTTTGGCCTGAGCGTTTCCTGGCGTTCGCCTCCGACTCACCCGGCATAACAGATGTTGACCGACTTCGTGAAGCCCCTCCGGTGGCGGCGGATACAGCGCGTTTAGCCGCCAAGTGGTTTGAGCTCTTCTTGCTCTTACTTGTGGATGTCGAGGGCTCATTTGGGTTGGGAGTGGCATGTGGCGAACTAACAGGAGTAGCGGAACGTTCCTTGGCGAGAGATGGGCGTGGCTTTGGCCTCGCAATGGACGTGGCTTTAACCTTCGGCTTCGCTGGGGCCTTCCTCTGAGGACATGCGTTAATTGCTGAGGGTTAATACATTCCCATTCACTAACCTTGGGCGCGGTCATAGAACTTTCCTTGTTATTGCTTGTAGCAACGGGAACAGGAGTTGGGGCTGGAGTAGTTGAAGGAGTCCCAGCAGTAGGGGTAGGGGCGGCGGTTAACGGCTCGTACTCGTCCTTGGCAATACGTGCAGTTGAGTTATCTCGAGCTTGACTCACGTCTCTGCTCGTTGGTGGTGGCATTGTTGAGACTCCATCCAACGCAGGAGAGCTAACAGCAGACCCTGGTGCAATGGCTTTAGTAACCCTTAGCGCATGCTTCTTTCTACCTCTATGTTCACTAGGCCCTGCGCCGTCGGACGAGGTCATGGGTGTGGATATGTCGTCTTTCGCAGAGGTAGGAGGCTGGGTATGGGCGTGGTGGGTGCGATGCTTCCTGGCTTTCTCTCCACCGTCCCCGCCATCTAACAATGCCAGCAATTCGTCTTCTACATCCAACTGCACCGGGTCTTCAGCCTTAACTTTCGGCCTCGGCCGTGGTCGTGGCCTTGGTTTCTGTTTCGGAGTAGGAGGGACATCTGGTTCGACTTCACCGGCCACAGCGCGCTCCAACTCTGTATCTAAGTCGACATCTATGGGCGGCAAAGACTCAGGTTTACGACGTGGACTTGGTGACATAGACTGTGACTTGACGAGAGGTGGAGCGGGTGAAAGAGGGCGAGCTGAAATAGTGATAACGCCTTCTAGTTCTGCTTCAAGCATGGCAAGGGGCGTTGGACTTCGGCCACGCCACTCTTGTGGCAACTTCCTCGAGGAAGCGGTAGTGCGATGACTCGGCGGGGATAGTCTTGATGGTTTCTTGGGATGGATAACGCTGGGGTCTGGTCGCGTGGAGGGTTCAGTAGCCGCCAGCACAGCAGACGATGCATCGGGCGACTTTGTGGCCACAGGCTCCCCAAATTGTTCCCGGAACCAGTCATCTGTGTCGTCATCTCTGGCCGTTGAGTTGTGCTGGTTAAGACACGGCTGAGACCTGGAAGGCATATTGCTCGTAGGTAGACTAACCTGCATCCGCCGTTCTGCCAATCTCTCTTTGCCTTTCGATCTACTCGCTTCTTTCCCCTCTGCTCGCTTCCTCTTCGTCTTGGGTTTCGAGTGGGCCTCTGGAGCAGGCGCATCGTTGGAGGCGACTGATAGAAGAGTCATAGGCGAAGACGTAGCCCGTACGTTCACGTTGTCCACGTCAGGTGAAGCGGGCACTAACGGAGGATTTGCAGACACTGAGGTGAGTCTTGAAGGTACTGGTACAGGAGTTGGTGATCCTGATTCCCTTGTAGAATTTGATTCCAACTCTACGACGGTCTTGGGTGTGAGCCCCACAATTCGCGTAGAAATGTGACTCTTGTCCAGCGGCGGAGCGACCCCGGGCCCGATTAGAGGTATGGGCTCAACCTTGGCTTGACTAGTTACATCGGTGAGAGGAGAGTAAGGCGTCGCTGTGGGTAATGCAGGATCTGGAAGGGCTGTGCGTACGGACCGCTCAGAGCTGCGTCGACGTTTCGGCGGTGGAGGAAGCGCTTCCGTGTCGTCCATCATGAGGTCGGAGGGGTGAGTTGTGCGCGATGATTGACGCGACGCAGATGCTGGGACGAGCAAGGAGGAAGACGTGGCCACCGCATTTTCTCGTACTGGAACTAAGACGTGTGTTGGACTGGAAAAAGCTTGAATGTGCGATTGGATGGGTACTAGTCGCTGTTCATGCTGTGGTGGAGTATCGGAGGCCCCTTGTGGGCTGGGACGTGCGTTGAAGGGCGCGTCTCTGCCGACGAGAGGACTAGACGGTACAGACCGTTCCACTGTGGTCATCAAAGGACTTTGCTGCGCGTGAAGGAGCGGGTCACGACGAGAACTATTTGCCTGCTCCGTATCCTCGGTCATCTCCTCGTTCAACCTCTGTGTAGCAGCCTGAACCAACGCTTCTAAGCCCTCCATGCCTAGACTTGCCATCGTGTTCCCGCTTGGGCTACTAAAAGTAGTCTTCGGCGCTACAGGGGAGTTGAGTATGTGTGGCAAAGACCCTGCAGAAGCGCGTGCGACGGGCGGAGAAATGGGCGGCGAGGATGTCAGAAGAGAGGAGATAGCGTGTCGCGACTGAGTAGGTGAACGATATGTGGTGGGCTGTGGTGTCGTTTGATGAGGTAGAGGGGGCGACGCGAAGGCGAGGCTGGAAGGTACGGGTGGGGGTTGCGGAAAGACCTGCACAGGTGACACTGATGGTCTATACACGCGTTGAGGGGATTGGGGTTGATCAAAATATGTGCCCTGCCTTGGATTTATTGGAGAGCGGGATGTCTGTCTGTGTGAGGATGCGTAGTGGATGATTGGCGAGCGTGATGGTGATGACACAAACGAGGCAGGCTGCGCTAAATAAGTGGAAGACACAAGGTCAACTTGGCCCGGTGGCCGCAATGACAGCGACGAATACGAACACTCAGAGACCGAATACGAGCTAGTTCGTTCCTGAGAATAGTAGGAAGTGCTCGAAGGACTTTGTGGCAAAGGGAATACTGGAAGCTGGGGTGGCTGCCGTCGGGGAGGATAGTCTTGCATGTCGACGCCAGGTCTGTCGGCCAAGGGGCTAGTGACGCTGGCCGATTGTGTCTTATAATCATCGAAAGCAATCTCTTTGAAACTCCTCCTACGTATACTCGTCGAAGGGGATGATGCTGCTGGAGCATGCATCAAATGCGAGGCAGGCGAAGGTGTACGTCGACTGACGAAAGAAGCTGGTTGAATCGACATGGGCACCATTACTTGGGTCAAGGGACTAGTCGAAGACAGCCTAGGAGACGATCCAAGCGGTGTAGTGGGGAAACTGTAAGGATTCGACTGAGCAGCAGATACATAGTTCGAAGAGTCAGGAGGTGAGTGGCGAGACGGAGTAGGAGTGTCCGATTCGTCCGCACAAAGCAGTGAGGAGATAGCCAAGCGTCGAGAGGCCATGGTGGATCTGGATATCGACGATGTACTACTCAAAGATACCGTCTACGCTGTTGTCCTGCGGACTGGATGGTGGGAGTTTCGGGCAGAGTTAGGTCCGAAGAAAGGGCGCCACTACCAGCAATCTTTCATGTTCCCCCTGACAGGCTGCAGCAGAGACCAACACTACACAAAACGACCCTGTAGCCATGCATACTGTGGCCCGAGGGATAGACCGCGCTCTGTCCACACCGCGAGCCGCAAACCCACACAGAACGATATAACAACGCGAGCAACAAAGTCTTCCCTGGTGTTCCACGGAAATATTCACGTCCAAAGCCGCACCGAATAAGGGCTGGGTTGACACGCAAGCAACGGCGACGTTGAAGCACTCGTCAAAGATGATGATGGTACCAAGGATTCATGGAAGATAGAATGACAGTGGTAAATGTACAACGAGACATTGCGACGTAACTCACACAGTAGCCACGAAGAGCCCACTGCTAAGACTAGGCGTCCCATCCACAACGGGTACGAGTACGCCGCACCCAAGTCCCATCGTGCGCACCAGGGGTGATTTCGTTCTCCAACCTTTTATGACGGTCTCAAGGTCATCGGTCCACACCATCCTGCAGGTGCAAGCGGGCGAGCCATCGTCGAGATGCTTTTGAAGGCTAGAGGAGTTGTCAGCGACGCTGTCGAAGACGTGGGTAACGATGGTACTAACCTGTGTTAAGCGTTAAGAAGTGTCGGGGCGCTCGCGACTTCCCTTTTATAGGGCGGGCATAAACTGTACAGCGGTCGAGGAGTGGCTTGGACGGGACCCCGAGTTCTACGGTGCCAGGAAAGTGCCGGGGTCCTATCCACCCCCGAATCACAGCCGCCGTGCGCAAACGCAGGAAAGCCGTTGTTTCTTCAGCGCCCGCCGCCTGCTCAACAGTCCACACAGCGAACAGGGATTGTCCACGAAAAGGGCCCCGTCAAAAATGTCGGTGGCCAGCAGAAATCCTTTTGCGCTCCTCGAAGGTCTGTACGTCTTCACAGTCCCTATCGAAGCTATAATCTAAAGCATCAGCATCAACCCTCTCCTCCCTGTACTGGACTCTGCACGTTGTTCCTATCCCGCTTGACATCGCGCATATGCTATCCGACCTCAGACGATACGTCTTCGCGACCCTCTACTCCCGCCCCCGCTCAGGCAGCTGCCTCCCCTGCTGCCGCGGCCCCCGCTCCTACTCGCGGTACTCAGAAGTCTCGCGGTGGTCCCGCCGCTCGTGGTGGACGCTACTATCAGCGCGGCGGCAAGCCTTCCGCTCCCAAGGAGAACCAGAATGGCGATGTAGCCGCTGAGGATGGCGCCGAGCCTCGTAAACGATGTACGTTCTTCCAACGGATTCTTACATTCCACTTGGCTCATTCGGCGTTATCGGCATTGATAGTCGATGGCGAGGGCCGTGGAAGGGGTCGCGGCGGCAGGGGCCGTGGTGGTGAGCGTGGACGCGGTGGTCGCAGACCATTTGACAAGCACAGTGCCACCGGCAAGACGTACGCTTTTCCTCGTCTTTTCAGGCGCATCTAACCAGATCTATTCCCAGCGACTCTGACAAGAAGGTCCACCAGGGATGGGGCGGTGATGAGGGTGCCGCTGAGCTCAAGGTTGAGACAGCAGCTGAGACCGATGCTCAAGCTGAGGCCTCGGCCCCCGCTGCCGATGGCTGGGGTGAGCCTGCCGCCACCGATGTCTGGTCTGCTCCCGCCGAAGGCGCTGAGGGTGCCGCTCCTGCAGAGGGCGAGAAGGCGGAGAGCCGTCCTCGCCGCGAGGAAGAGGAGGATAACACTCTTACCCTTGAGGAGTACCAGAAGAAGCAGACCGAGGAGAAGGCGTTGGACATTGTTCCCAAGCTCGAGGCCCGCAAGGCCAACGAGGGCGACGATTCCATCTGGAAAGACGCCGTAGTCGTCACCAAGAAGACTCAGGAGGAGGACGCTTACTTCGTGGGCAAGGTGCGCGCGAAGTCGTTATTATATTCGTGTCTCTGACAGTTTCCCCGTAGACCAAGTCCAACGCCCCCAAGGCCAAAGCTCAGAAGGTCGAGAAGGTCTTCCTTGAGATTGATGCTCGCTTCGAGCGTCCCCAGCGCGGTGGTCGTGGTGGTCGTGGTGGCGACAGGCCTCCCCGTGGCACCCGAGGCCGCGGTGGTCGGGGCAGGGGTGCAAATGGCGCCAGCTCGGGTCCTGCCTTGAATGTCGACGACCAGACGGCCTTCCCATCCCTGTCTTAGTCCTCCGCCGACTATCTTTGCCGTCATGAAGGTTGCGATGTAGCAAAACGGCGCATATACTAAGTGGTCACAGTAACTATCGTGCCAACCTCGCATGTACTTGTCTCCCCCTGAAAGTGTTGTGACATATCTCCTCGCATTCTGGCATCTGTTCTCGTCCTCCTGTGTTCTTGTCGTGTCCACTTCGTTTCTCTCACTTCTCATGCTTCATGCTCGATCTTCTATATTATGTAGCGCTCCCTGTGTCCGCACCAGAATGAAAGCCATGACATGATGATCAATCTTGCATGCATACGCGCAGATCGAATGGTGATGGACTTGTTGCCGACCCCGGTCTTCTGGACCTGAGGCCTGAATCACTGGCATCTCTTAGATCGCAACCACTTCTACTCTGACCAACTCCCTCGCCATGCTAGAAACCATCTACGTAGCTCGACACGGTATGCATTCTTGTTGTATTACCCCCTCGCCTGGTCTTATCCGTAACCTCACCCAAGCTAGGATACCGCTTGAACTGGGTAACCCAGACCTGGTAGGCTCTCGAAGTAAGAACATTCTGCTAGTCCTCATAAGATCTATGTATTCTAGGAAAAGCGAGACAGGTTGGACCTAGCGTGTGCAAACTTGTGACTTAGTCGTTTGCTCATAACAGCTCGCAGGCCTCCCGCGCGACCCGCCTTTAGCGGCCTTTGGACATACTCAGGCCCAGGAACTGGCAGATTACTTTCTGTCTCTACCTGAAGACCAACGTCCAACAGCTATATTCTCGTCCCCTTACTGTGAGTACCATCTCACAACGTCGAGCCTGGCTGAAGAACGTGCCTTCCGTAGATCGCTGTCTACAAACCACCAAACCGGTATCCAATGCATTGAACGTACCCATATACGCCGAACACGGTGCGTTGTGTTGTATCCGGTTACAGTGTATTAGGCACTTAAGTTTTGTGTCGCAGGTCTGGCGGAGTGGTACTCCCCCGTGCAACCGGGCTCAGGGCTTCACCCACGTCCCGCCTCAGCCAACACCCTCCAGGGATACTTCAGCGAGATCGATCCCAGCTGGAGCTCTATCTGGTATTCATCACGCAAAGGCGAGGACGTCGAGCAGTGTCACGACCGTACTGAAGGGTTCCTCTCTGCCCTCATCCCCGAGGTGGAGCGTCGTTTCGGGAACAAGCACAAGTGTATCTTGCTCGTCAGCCATGCGGCCACTATCATTGCGCTAAACCGTGCACTTGCGGGCGATCGAAGTATTTCGATGCGCATCGGCTGCTGCTCTATTTCAGAGTTCAAGCGAAAGGCGGTTGGTGCGAAGCCCTTGAACGGTTGGGAGATGATGCGCATGGGCGATGGTAGCCATCTGAAGGAAGGGTCGACACGCGACTGGGGATTCGAAGATATAATGATTGCTGACGGCAAGGTAAGAATATGCTTTATTGGCCATGTCGTGTTTTCTCATTGAGATGTGAAGGTCGTGGACGACAACGGCCAGCCGGGCACTGAAGGCGAGCCGGAGGGGCCTGTTGGTCTCCAGCTCCCCTTAGAAGATTTCGCTGCGCGTATGTAGAGACACATATCTAGATTGTTCAATTGAGGTTGTTACAGTATAGAATACACTGGGAGTTCCAATTCGAAGACGGAAAGAAAGGCGTCAGAATGTTACATATGCGCTAGCATAGCTTACGCTAGAATCGTGCACGGTCATGCATGCGCTGCTTTGCTCGTACCGGACCCACTTCAAGCTAGGCTCTCTCCCTTCACTCTCTATCTTGCTCAATGCACCGAGAAGGACACCAATGGGGTGGCGGCCACAGATTGTATTCTTTGTTCGTGTCAAATAGTCCGCGAAATCGTGGTGCGCTAGCACAGCTGTTGCAGGAGGCATGGTGAGCAACTCCATAGCCTCACGGTCCAAGACCTCGATGGACTTATGAATAGGGTGCTGCGCGAGATTGGCGGAAGTGACAGCAGCTCGCCCTAGGCGGATAGGGGGTTTGGACGTCGAAGGCGCGTCGGGATAATAGTAAGTGTACTGGAAACGCGTTCCCCTGCCCGATGTAGAGTGAGCAAGGTCCTGTAAACCATAAAAGACGCGCACCAGTGACAAAAGTCACTCGAGATGACACAGAACGTGTCCTCGCGGGCAAGATACGGTGCTAGTAGATGACCGAACGCTATTTCCTTGTCCTTGTCAATAGCACCGACAAGGATGGGCACGACGGATATATCCAGCCTGACTATCACGGTTAACGGGCTTCGTTTACGCGTATGAGGGACCTATACCCTTCAAATATCTTTCGGACATATGGCAAGTGCATCTCTATACTGTGCTCATCCTCATCAGTTGTGATGTCCATATCTTCAAACTGCCCCGTTTTCCTTAGTTCCGAGACAGCTATATCGATCTATGAATAACCAGAGCTCTCTAGACCTTGAAGGAACGAACTTTCGAGATCAAGTGGTAGACTCCCTATTGGCGTCTCATATTCCTTGCACATGGATAGTGCGCAAGTATCGAGGTAAACATGATGGGAGGGACCGAGTATAAAGACCCTCTTGCTGTGATAAATCATCAATCCGCGAATTCTTAGATCGTACAGATCGTACTCACATCCCAGAAGGATCAATGGACTTATACGCCCATGCAGCCGCTGGGCCAGAGTACGAGTACCCTGCATGACTGGACGTATCTGAATCAGTGTTTATCAACGTCTATGTGTGCAAATGGTACGCACGGTGCGATGATGGCCTTGCAATCCTTCACAGGAGGATTAAAATCATCACTTGCATCTACTGCAGTGAGGTTGGTTGCCAATTCCGAGTCTAACTTCTGCCCTGCATAGATACCAGTATACAAGTGGAATGTCAGGGAACGGGGAGCGAGACGAACGGTTCGCTGTGTACCAAGACCCGGCATGCGTTGCTTGTCTGCACGGGGCCATCAAAGACTAGCGTATGCACAGTGTACCAGACGTACACACCGAATGGACATGGCGAGGATGTGGACGGATGCAAGAAGTGATATCAGGTTAGTATCACCGCTGTGGGCCGATTACTCCGGCGGCTATTGCATTCTGATTTGCGTGCGCCCCCAGTAAATCCAATGCTCCTTAGGAGCCAGCCCGGAATTTCTCTGGCCGTGCAGCTCTGGAGTCTGCTGTTTTGATTACAGCAGAAGTGCTCGATGGGCACACTTATGTCAATCCAATTGTCGCCTGAAGCATGGTTGCATGGTCATTGTCTTCGGCATATGCGGATGAATACATGGAGAGGTGAACAGGAGAGCACGAGATAGAACCGAAAGCCATACAGATCACTCCTCTGACCGCAGACGGGCAGCGGGGTTAGTCACCTTGACGCCCAAGGCCTTCGCCCTAACACAGTGTTAGATAGTGTTTACGTATAGTATTTAGGAAAGACATACCTATCGAGAATGGTGATACGGTTACGGCTGCTGACGTTGTGTGCAATCTCCGCCGCAAAAGTCTTGTTGTGCATCAACAAGAGATCCAGCTCTCGGACGTTGCTGACCAAGAACTTCTTGAGACCGTTTGGCAGGACGTGTCGGGTCTGTCCGGATACTTAGCGAGAGGGTTTAGATTTGGGATGTTCAACACGTACCTTCTTGTTGCTTCCGTAACCGATCTTTAAGGGACGTTGTCGTTAGACCTGGATATCGAAGATATAGGTTGCATACGCACCTTGGGCATGGGAAGCTGGCCCTTGAAGCGTCGCCGCACCCTGTTATCAATACCCTTGGGTTTCCGCCATGCCTCCTTCACGCCCTTATAACGGTCGGACTGGTGGCGCCTATACGACAGAGATGAGTACCGAGCCTGAACGGCTGAGCCGAAGGGTGTACTGACTTGAAGGGCTTGGTGCGTTTCTTGACAATGTTGATCTTGGCCATGGCGGGCTAATAGATAGAGGAGTTAGTTTAAGTGCTCCCAGTGACAAGAGACAAGTAGAGCGGTAGCGTGATGCATCCAGATGCTCCAGCTTCAATCCAACCCAAGTGCACGGGTCTTTTGGAATGAAACCGACGACATTATGTTCGCAGCGACGAGCCAAGTCCAGTGGTGCGGTAACGGATGTCATACTCACGATTTTGAGGGCGTCGACGGCGACGGCGAGTTTGTTGAGCTCTTCCTGGCGTACCTGCACCGGTGGGGGACGAGGTAAGCGCCTGACCCCGGACACCTCTGCGCCGGTCAGGCCGTGGGACGCCCGCTCAGGCCGGTCTTCCCGCCACAAAGCCGCTGTACTCACCGAGAACACTCGGCGGATCGATGTTCACACAGCGGTGGATCTCAGCATTCAGCCGTATTCAGGCAGTACTTGTTCGCGCAGCTGTGTATGAGCCGCCTCTGCGTAGGAGTCGCCCTTTCGCTGGCACATTGTTGGGAGTATGCAATCGAAACAGTAAACATCGCATCTCAAAGAGTGGCAGATGCGCCGTAACGACGGTAACTTGCCATGTGTGGGGCTCAGGTCCAGATTGTGGGCAAGATAACGACCAATCGCTGTCCGCGGGGAATCCTGCTGGCGAAACTGGGACCTGAGCTGCCAGAGCAACCAAGCCAGCTTTGTTTCTGCTCACGATGACCGTCAACGTCGACGACAACGAGTGGCCGTACGAATCAGACTCTGACTCCGACGACAGCTATTTGTGGCTGGCCCGATGCCGTCAGAGCCGCGACGAGTCAGGTGATCGCCTACCAGGCCACTCCTTGCACCGGGGTATCTCGACTTTACGCTCCCAGGCTGCGTCTCGTTCTCGCAGTGCTCCGCCATCCTCTCTTACTCCGAACCCTCACCTCCAAGCTCTTATACTGGCTAGAGGCGGTGTCACCTATATCAAGACTATGCTGACTGCTGCGACCGCCGTGGATCTCACCTTCGACGACGACGAGTGGGTGGCTCCACAACCAGCCAAGCTCTACCGGGCGGCCAGTGTCGGCAATAGCTGGGGTGTCACATCTTTCGGTCGTGGCTTTAACTGGAAAAAGCACGATGAGGAGCCCAAACCAGAGCCCAAGCCGGAACCACCACGGCTACAGGCCGAGCCTCAGCCGCCAAACACTCAAGGACTTCTTAGCAAGACCCGCCATGCATGGTCTTCATCTCCTTCCATGTCGCGGAGGTCCTCAAATGCATCTTCGCCCGTCGTGGGCATGACCCCGCTACCTTCCCATGCTGCTGGGACCTTTGCACAAGGCCCACTCTCCCGTTCGCCAGTGCAGTCTCGGTGTTCTTCCCCAAGACCAATGTCCCCCGGCGGCTCAAGTACGTTCGGCTTGAGTCGATCGCCCGTTGTCTCAACACCATCCTCGCCGAGACTTGGTAATGGTCCTAATGCACCTCATTCTCGGCGACGCTCTTCTCATCAAAGAGTATCCCTCATTGCGGGGCGCGTCATGATTGTCCCTTCGCAGCCTCCGTCGCCACCACCTACAGCACCGCAGAAACTCGTGCGAGCAAATAGCGCAGCGAGCTTCCTCAGTGTTGCTAGCAGTACGGGACCTCCTACGCCAAGTGCAGACAAAACGCCCTCAGTCGGGGAGCGCAGTATCTCGGAATTCGTAATTGAAGGGGAGATAGGCCGTGGAGCTTATGGTTTGGTAAAGCGAGCACGGGAAATGAAGCTTGATGGAACATTAGGGGTAAAAACGCTCTTTGACGCGTTGTTTACCTTCGACTAATCGCTATCTCGCAGCCTCCACTCGTAATCAAGCAGATTATAAAATCTCGCATCTTGGCTGACTGCTGGAAGCGTCACCCGAAATTCGGCACGATCCCCATCGAAATTTACGTTATGTCTGCCATCTCTTCTACCACATATGTCTTGCCCCCAAGGAGACCCTGGGATCCTTCACGGTCAAGTCCTGAACCAGACGATTCCTGGATTGAGGGCAAGACAGTCAACGGGCATCCGAATATCTGTCCCCTACTAGATTTCTTTGAGGACAATCACTATTACTACCTCGTTCTTCCGTCTACAACACCTGAACCTGTACCTGGAGGACCGACGCCGCCATCCGACTTGTTCGACCTCGTCGAGAGTTACCCTAACGGTTTGCCGCCTTCGCTCATAAGAAGCTACCTGGGGCAAATCGCGGACGCATTGTGCTTCTTGCACAGCAAGGGGATAGGTTAGTCCCATTCTTCAGGTCCGTTCGTTCTGCCCAGTTCATTTCTAAACCCCTCCAGTTCATCGTGATATCAAAGACGAAAACGTTGTCCTTGGCCTTGCAAGCAAATGTGTCCTTATCGACTTCGGTAGCTCTGGATTGGTCAAGAGAGGGGGCTGGGACACTTTCAGCGGAACGTGAGTGTTTAATACGAAGCGTTGCTTGAGGATCTAGTAACACATGATCTACAGCCTTGATTATGCGGGCCCTGAGATTTTGCGTGGCGAACGATACCAGGGCAAGGAACAAGACGTTTGGGCTTTCGGTGTTGTAGCATACGTTATGCTCGTCGGGGAATGTCCTTTCACGACAGCCGCAGAAGCTCAAGAAGGCCTGGAGTCGCCTTTCTCGAATGCGTCGATGGGTCTCGACGAACGATGTGCCGACGACAAGGAGAGCGAGGGAGAAGAGTCTGATGGCGGAGGTGCGCTCGGCGACGCAGCAGCTCTCGTCCGAGCTTGCCTCCAACTCGAGGTGCATGCACGTCCTACATTCGACAAGATATTACAATGCCGCTTCTTGAGCGGCCACGGAGGATGGGCATAAGAGTCAGATCGCTTGCTCTCGTGGGCAAGTGTTCAATCCACGCTTGGTAGGGATCTATCTATGCCCATCTCGACGCGACGCTGCAGCTGACTCTGTCTTCTGTTAGGTCCATCTATCTGATGCCGCGCGACGTCGAGATGCATACACTCACAGCCTCGATGCCATTATCTCTATCCATCCGTTTCATACCCCCTTCCTTACACGTCCCCTCTGTACACCCATCCATGCTATCGCATCGCATCTCAAGTTCTCTGTAGCCGAACCCCTCGCAATTCGTTCCTACCGCTAGTGACTGCCAGCAACACAACACATGTAGAGTAAACAGCCTCCTCCTTGTACCGCCTTAGTTATCGTTCATCCTAAAGGATCATAATTTATTCTCGACCGTCAGCTCAAAGCGTGGAGGATATCCCAGAAAGGCAGTTTGATCATGTGGGCGTTGCCCGGTGTGGCGCCGTGCGGAACGGTCTCCGGCCGGCGGTTTTGCAATGAGCGCTTAGCTGGTAATCTGATCTATCGATCACTAAAATTTCGAGTGTGGAAAGGTACATAAGCTCCAATCCCCTCGACCCTTGCCGTTCCCTCTTTACCTTCTCCTGCCACCGTCTCTCCCTCGTCCCCTTCTTTTATTTCTTTCACACTTTCAAGTAAGTCCCTAGTCGCTTTGCGCTGCATTTCCGTGTGGGCTTTGAGCCGCATACAACTTGGCTCGAAGGGAATATCGATGTATGGAGGCGATGGATTTAGGGTTTAGGACTCTCTGAGTGCTCCTATCTCGTCATTCTGGCCTAGCACATGCAAGACTTGTATTAGTCCTTGTTACTTACCGTTCCTCGTTCAGCTCAAAAAAATGGGAAAGGAGAAGAGCCACGTTAACGTCGTCGGTAAGTAGATCCTTTTGATCGCGCAGATCGAGCCCTAGCTAAATATCCGCAGTCATCGGACACGTCGATTCCGGCAAGTCCACCACTACTGGTCACTTGATCTACAAGTGCGGTGGTATCGACAAGCGTACCATTGAAAAGTTCGAGAAGGAGGCTGCTGAGCTCGGCAAGGGCTCGTTCAAGTATGGTGCGTAAAATCATTCTCAAGTTCGATTTAGCTCGCTCATTGTCTGTCCTCCTCTTAGCTTGGGTTTTGGACAAGCTCAAGGCTGAGCGTGAGCGTGGTATCACCATCGATATTGCCCTCTGGAAGTTCGAGACTCCCAAGTACATGGTCACCGTAAGTGTTGAATCCCCGCAGCAATGTCTACACTCTCACCTCACTCGCGTTGCAGGTCATCGACGCCCCCGGTCACCGTGACTTCATCAAGAACATGATTACTGGTACCTCCCAAGCTGACTGTGCTATCCTTATCATTGCCGGTGGTACCGGTGAGTTCGAGGCTGGTATCTCAAAGGACGGCCAGACTCGCGAGCACGCCCTCCTCGCCTTCACCCTCGGTGTCAGGCAGCTCATCGTCGCCGTCAACAAAATGGACACCACTAAGGTGAGTTTTTTCTTCCATGAACTCCGAGAATCGTAATTGAAAGAAATTTGTAGTGGAGCGAGGACCGCTTCAACGAAATCGTCAAGGAGACGTCCACCTTCATCAAGAAGGTCGGTTACAACCCCAAGGCGGTTGCGTTTGTCCCTATCTCTGGCTGGCACGGTGACAACATGTTGGAGGAGTCCCCCAAGTACGTTCCAACGCCGATACGCTCTATGATCGTTCCTGACATCACATCGCAGCATGCCGTGGTACAAGGGTTGGACCAAGGAGACCAAGGCCGGTGTCGTTAAGGGCAAGACTCTCCTCGATGCAATCGATGCCATCGAGCCCCCCGTTCGTCCTTCCGACAAGCCCCTCCGTCTTCCCCTCCAGGATGTCTACAAGATCGGTGGTATCGGCACAGTGCCCGTCGGTCGTGTCGAGACTGGTATCATCAAGGCCGGCATGGTCGTCACCTTCGCCCCTGTTGGTGTGACCACCGAGGTCAAGTCCGTCGAGATGCACCACGAGCAGCTCGAGCAGGGTTCCCCCGGTGATAACGTCGGCTTCAACGTCAAGTGAGTCTATTCTTATCGCTTCGCTAATGGCTAGTCTTACTGAAATCCCTTTTCAGGAACGTCTCCGTCAAGGATATCCGCCGTGGCAACGTTGCCTCCGACTCTAAGAACGACCCCGCCAAGGAGGCCGCGTCTTTCAACGCCCAGGTCATCATCCTTAACCACCCCGGTCAGATCGGTGCTGGCTACGCCCCCGTTCTCGATTGCCACACCGCCCACATCGCTTGCAAGTTCGCCGAGCTGATCGAGAAGATCGATCGCCGAACTGGTAAGGTGATCGAGGCGAGCCCCAAGTTCGTCAAGTCCGGCGATGCCTGCATTGCCAAGCTCGTCCCCTCGAAGCCCATGTGTGTTGAGGAGTACAACTCCTATCCACCACTCGGCCGCTTCGCCGTTCGTGACATGAGACAGACCGTCGCCGTCGGTGTCATCAAGTCGGTCGACAAGACCGAGAAGACAGGCGGCAAGATCACCAAGTCTGCTGAGAAGGCCACCAAGAAGAAGTAAACTGCTAGATGTATCCCTATTTTCTTTCGGTCTCTGCTTCTCTCTTGTAGTTTTTCTGTTCTCTCACGCATCACGCATGGTACCTCGACGCAAGCTGTGTAACTATCATTCCTTTGTTGTATCCACGATTACGAGTCGCCGGCTGGGCCCAAGGGTGCCGGTCGAATGTCCACTATAGCGGTAGTATCTTCGTCATCAATGAGAAGTTGCATCGTTTGTATCGCTACTGTCGGATTAGTGAACGTCGCTATGTTTCGCCGCTTATTCACCGCTGCTTCTCGTGCGGCGTTGTGCAGCCTCGTTTGTTAGCGAAAACTGATGTAAACCCCCGTTCGCAGACGATTTTCTTAACTTGATGGTTTTCTGCACAATCCAATACGCATGAGGATACGGGGTGACGGGATATCTGCGAAGGTTTAAATTTGTACAAGATGTGGTTGTAAGTAGCGCGTCGGCTTTTTCTACATGCCCACGACCGACTAGAGTGACCCTTTTCAGCGTGTGTACTTTGACCAGGCGCCGAAGTGCAGCAGCCGGGCTTCTTCAACAAACGTGCTCGATTTTGTCGTTTCCTGCCACACGCTCCCCGAGATCGCGACTGATAGTGCGCTCGAAGACCTCCATCATGAACGTGAACATGGAGCGAGTGAGCGCGGCGTCCCAGCGGCCCTTCGACTCCTCGTCGCGGATGAACGCGTGCTGGGCCTGCACCTCCAGGAACTGCGGGCAGAGGACGCGATGAGAAAGCGAAAAGGACTGCGGGGTGTGGCACCTACGGTGACGGTGACGTTGGCGTCTTCCAGGGTCTTGCGGATGAGGTCGCGGCCCTCACGGGGCACATGGGTGTCCTAGAAATCGCGCTCGGGATGTTGGGCTGTCAAGCGGGCGCGGAGGGTGCTTACCTGTTTGCCGAAGACCATCTGCGTCTGGGTGAGCGGAGGTATTCGGGGGATGCGAGTGGGAACACACGTACCACCAACTCCCCGTTTCCGGTGAGCTCGCCGTTGCGGACGCGAGCGAGAGAGTTGTCGTTCTTGCCTTTGCCGAGCGTGGCGGAATGGATGTCGGTCGCGAAGAAGCAGAACGACGACAGGACCCTGGGGTCGAAGGCGGCCTGCCAGTATACTATGATGAGAACACTGTCGTGTGCGGGGGAAGATACGTACACGGAAGGCCTATTAGGAAAACCATCAGCGGTCAGTGTAGATCACAGTGTATGATACATACCAAATGTCCACCGAGACACATGCCGGTCGCTATATGCGGACGAAGAAGTCAGTGGCCGATTGCAGAACTTGGTGGTTGAACAAACAAGCGATGCGTCCGTTACAGTTATTCAAAGAACATAACAGGTCGATCGCTAAGGCGGCATCCTATGAAGCGCATTAGCAAGCAAGAGATTCAAGTCAGATCGACTCCCATCACCTCGTCGTACGCGGCGATCTCTTTCTCAATCTAAGCATGGCGGTAAGGGCAATGTAGATGATATAAAATACTGTACTAGCCTTGAACCTATTGCCTCGATCAGTGCCTAACGCCGTAGTTAGCACTGGCACGATGAAACGTGGGTATGAATTCACCTTCAGTATCGTACGGGATCGCCTCAGGTCCCTGGAATTCATGGTACGAAGAGGGACAAGCTACATCGATTATAGGTGAGGGAAGAAGCCGAGAATACCGTCGTTAGACGTACCGACGACGTAGCCGTGGCTCGCGATCTGCCCAGCGAATCGCTCGACAGGGCCGGTAACCTGGTAGATTTCGCTGTCCACCAGAAAGGTTCAGCTATAAGTATATCCTCATGATCAGAGAGAGAAACGGACGAACCTGAACACCACAACACCTAGGCCAATGTGTCATGTCAGTACGTAGTGTACCATCGCGGCACTGAACTTACCAGGGAATTTCGCGTTGGGGTACGCAGGGACCGACGGTGCAATCACGAAGATTCTGATGGGTTTACCACCGTCGAGCTTGGAGGGCACGTCGTAGTGTGTCTTGTTAATCAACATGCTAGCTGGTCGTAGTGGGTGTGTACTTCAGAGGAGTCCACGGACTAGCTCTCACGGCGATCGTTGATAACATGGCGGTAGCCGCCCGTCTTGCCGTGTTATTGACGACTCTGGCAGGTGGCAAGCCGAGCCCGCGTCGAGGCCCGTCTTGCCTTCGTGGCGCGGTGTTTGCCGTCTCACTATCTTGATCTCTGACATAGCGGTGTGAGCTGCATAGTAGTACAATATTCCTGCATCTACCGTTACAATGCGATATGATACTCCTCTCCTGCGTGACCGCAAAACATATTAATCCGGCGTTAAGTACGGGAAACAGCTACCGTTGCACAAATCGTCCATGAGGCCTGAGGGTCGTAACATCGTGAGTCGTGCGATCACCGAGGGACAAAGTATCCGCCGGCTACGTGCGTCCGCGGTGTCGACATTTCAGAGCCGTACGCAGACGGATGCTGCCACGGGAAATGCTGGGGCGAGCTTGAGTACCAGCTGTAGCTCAACTCTTGCCGACCGAGCCCATGCGAGGACGCCCCAGGTGAGATCATCGACCTCCCCCCACTCGTGGAGGTCAACGGGGTGCGCGTGGGACGGATCGCGGTCGTGGCATCTGAATATGGCGACGGGATGACGACAGCTGGCTGTACGGGCGCGGCGTACATGGAAGATAGGACAGTGCCCGACTGCGGGGTCGCGGGGATAACATAGAGCTGGGGAGGTGTAATGACGGCTCCGGCCTTCTCTGTGTCCCTGGCGCGTTTGCGAGGCTTGTACCACGACACAGTCGGCTTCTGTGCGCCGTAGCCGCCTCGCCCGTCTCTAGCAGGTACGTAGTCGTCCACGATACGGTCGTCCGTCCAAGGGAGATTACGTATATGGTGTACGAGCAGCAGTATGATAGCCCAATAATACACCCAGGTGTCCTTGGGCGGGAGAGGGAGGTTTGAGGACTCTGCTTTCGAGCTGGTTTGCGAGTCACTGTAGTCGGGTTGGATGTGGGGTTGTGGCATCTGCATGAAGTCTTGTTCGTGATGCATGGCGGTTGTGCCGTCGTCGTACGCTTCGTATACAGCGGGCAAAGGTCCCGCCTCAGACTCTGCGATGGTCTCGGGTATTCCGGACAAGGCTTGTGATGTCATGAGGTCACTCTCACGTCTGCAAGGGATGACGGTGTACGCACCTCGATGCCGTGAAAATTCCGCTGCCGCCATTGCCTCGGCCTCCGCCCTGTACTGCGCGTGCAGAGACTCCCTGGAATGATGCTTGGCCAGAGCGGCAGGTATTCTCCTGAACCTGTTGACCAGCCCACTCATCACGCCCGCTCTCCGGCCATTAGAGATGGATTCCGAATATGTGTCGTCTGTTCGGGGTCTCGTAACATACTGAATAGGCGGGCTGTCTTCCACCGGCTCATCGTGTCTGATACCGGGGGAGTATGCGGAGACGTAGACTGTTTGGGGTGTCTGAGGATAGAACTGGGGGATGGGCGGTTGTAGATCATCTCGAGGACGTAGCGAGCGGGGTGAGCCAATGTTTAGGAATTCAGGACTCATTTGTTGTGGGGACCGAAAATAAGACATTGCGGGGCGAGGGAGGTTTGCAGGCGCGATGACCAGCGAGACGTGAAGGTGAACGCTTGCGAGCCGCTCCCCAGGCACAGGGCGCCTGAGTCATGATATTTACAGTATGTGGTCTTCACAAACGTGCGCGGAACCTGTCCTCAAAAGTGGGCCAACAGCACCAACATGATCTTCCGACCCCTTCTCCTCACCCACAACCATGGTCGACCAAGCAAAAATTCGCCCCTACCAGCCCAACGGCGATGACCAGAGGCTCGCCCGCTTCACCGTAGCAAAGGCTCGAATGGAGGGTCTTGCCGTTGCGAACAGGAAGAGTGAGCACCCACATTCACTATACCTTCGTGCTGCCCTGACATGTATTCCCCATCACAGCGTACGTCGACCCGCGCTTCTTGGCTGTGTGGGTCGCGTTGGCTTCCCTGCTCATCCAGTACCTCAACTGGTGGCCGAATCCCTCCCTGCCATGGTGGACGTACCTACGCCCAATACCTGCTTTCGCAGCTTTCCTAGTCCCTCTCATGTTCATCGTTGACCTGTAAGTCCTATTATGTCCCTCAGAGATAACGCTCAAGCTACATCTATAGTTCCAATCGCCCATACTTTGACGCAGAAACTCAGAAAGTCCTACACCAAATAGACATTCTCGACTTCCACGCATATTATGCTAGATCCCCTGCTTCCGGATTTTGGATTCTTGAATACGGAAAGAAATTCGTTGGCCTCATCGCCATCGACGCATCGTTGGACTCGACGTCCGACAAGACCGTGGTCTCAAATGGCAACCCGTCCCAGGTCGCCGCGGTCCAAAAAGAGACGAGCAAAAGGGGCACTTCCGAGGTTGCGACCATACGCCATTTCTATGTCATGGAAGAGTATCGCTCCACGCTCATGCAAGAGGATCTGCTGCACTTCGCCGTCCAGCAGACATTCTCAATGGACCGAAAGGTGAAGAAAATCAAGGCCGCAGACTCTACCCTCGAGCCTTGGGGAGGCGCCGCTATGACGAAGGAAGGCTTCACTACAGAGAAGCAGTTGGGGAAGATGGGCATCTTGGGCTGGGCCATCCGATCTCGCGTGCTCACGAGGGAGAAATGGGCACAAATCCCGGATTCACAGTAATATTTTGTGAGTGTACATCTACTTTCTCTCTGCTTGCTTTGTTAATGTGTTGGTTAAGATACCTTTCCCTCCAGAAATTGTACCGTTGGTTCACTCGTAATTTCAATGTTCTCTCGAATGACTTGTAATTCAACGCATTTAGGCTCACAAGCGGCTCATGTATTAGTTCCTGTCTCATGCGTACAGTCAGCCATGTTCGAATCTCAAGTCTCAGTCAAAGGCTACATTTATACAAACCCGTGTTAGCGGTCGAGTCGATTCACCACTCTTACAAACTAGGCTACCGGATTCGGAAGAGTCGTGACGGCCTCTCCAAAACTGGGCCGAGGACCCACTTCAAGTTTACCCTTGCCCCTCGCAGCTTCTTCACCCCCACAACCTAAACACTATGTATCGTCGTCCCTTGCACGACGACTAAACTATCACAACCTATCTAATCTCCCAGCTCACCTGTATTTATGACCGACTTCAAGCTCTCCTCACTCTCCGCTACTGGCCTGAGGGCCGGTCCTTCAAAGCGCAAAAGTATCCTATCTAACGGAATCATATACGAGGTCGAACAGGTCCACTATGGACCGGAGCTTTTTGTGTGCCTGGAGGAGGCGGAACCCGCCAGAGTACAGAGCGTGAGTTGTTTCGCAATCCATTACATTTACCTTAGCTGATGTTCGAACTGGTAGGCGCAGAAAGAGGTGACATTCTTAAGCGGAGGATGGAGGGAGTCTCGACCGAGTTGGGCGTTCGACGACGATATATGGGATAGCACCTCGTCCCCCGCGCAGTCCCTGGCGGCTTACATGACGAATAGTTGTATGACCGCCCCTATCCTCCTCATCCCACCGTCGCGCAAGCAGCCTGAATGGACGGTCACCCCAGCCTACTCTGCCGACGCACAACTCCATTCCAAACAAATCTTCCTGGCCACCTCTTCAATATCCATTGCCGAGGCGTTGGACGAACTGTGTTCGATGACGGCGCGGATGTCTGTGCAAAATGACAACGTTTACCGTGCACCACGTTCAACTTCACCACAGCTCCTTGACGACGTTTGTCGTTTACTTGGAACTGTGTCAATCAGCAAGGTTCCCGATGTCAAGCAGGGAGCTATACCGGCCTCCCTCGCGGATTTCTCGGAACGATCTTCCTCCACCTGCACCGACGACGATGCGTCCTTCTATGACTCCTCCTCCGATGCGACCTACGTTGAAGAAGACAGTGTCTCGTCTGTCTGCGGTGAGCATGTCGAGGAGGCCGAGCCGATGAAGAAGAAAGTGACAACTCATGACACTTTCGTTGAGGCTGCACACTTCTTGTCAGAGAAGTGGACGTTGGAGACTAGCTCCCTCGCAGTCGCTATGGAGGACTTTGCCTTGATGACCGTCGATGCTGCCACCGTTATCGCTTCCATCGGCTTCCGCTACGCAGACTTGCCCTACCCTCGACTTCATCCTTGTTCGCGCCTGCTCTTCGCCCCTCCATTCCGCTATGAATCTCCCAAAGCGCACTCGTGCGCTACAAATATTAGAGTCCCTTCGTCTTCGCATTTACGCTCAGTGCCTTGTAGTCATCACCGTAATCACGTTGTGCCCGTCCACTCATGTAGCCAAAATATACTTGTAACACCTCTCTGTAATACTTGTAGTGTCACCTTATCGGCTCCGTACGAGGATGTCAATGAAATGAAATGAGGATTGTCGTGTATACTGCACTTAGTGTTGCCGCGAGGTAAAGGTACCTTGAAGGTCACCTCGCCTTGTCGCAGTCAAGGTCACGGCAGCGGCCGTTGCTGGGCGTCACACCTCGAGGTGACCTCTGTGGCACCTCGAGGTCATCAAGGTAGAATGATGGCACTACCTCGAGGTACCTCTACCTCTACCTCGCGGCAACACTAACTGCACTGGTATTCCGAGTCGATGTTACATGCCTTGACCGGCCAATAGGAAGCCAGAGATTGCGAAGGCTCACCTAGGCCTCAGACGCACAACCTTGGGATGGATCGACTATGGTTTTCCGGGAGCCCGGCCGTGCTGCATCAATTAGTAGTAGTATTTTGGTCTGTATAAAATACTTGTAAATACTCAGCTACATAACAGTCGCGTACTGTGAGGGGAATAAATTGTCGATACATGCTGGTATATACCTGCTGCTATGCAGTGACCGGTCCTGACTTACCAAGTCATTCATGGGTACTGTACGCACAACAGAGAGGTAGCACTTCACATTGGGGTGTCATGAGCGAACTTGAAGGTTCACACCAATGTAGGGAGTTTGGATGGTATATCCCGTCAAATGGTACAGTCCGGTCTCGAAAGCCTCTATGATGAGTCCGCCGTCGCGGTCTTGCCTGCATATTCCCATTGGCCAGCTGGTGGCTTCTCCTCCAATGGTTCCCAGCTAATACATTATAAGTACAGTCGTAAGCGATTTACGGATATGTCACAACAACACTGGGCACGTACGCTTTCCACTCCGCCATCTTCTGTACCAAGGTCAGCTCATCCTGAGCGATGTCCAGCGACTGCTCGATGTGACCCTCGTCAAGCTCCTTTTCCGCGGCAGAGATGTCGCCATTCGAGCCCTTGATGATGCTCAGCTTCCGCTGCGTGAGTGCCTCTACACCTTGGCGGTAAACGGATGTCGCCGGGAGAGCTGAGAGCGCGGAAAGAGTGGTCTCATATGTTTTTGTGAGAGCGGGAAGCGGGTCATGATGAACGTCGAGGCCTGTGATACCCGTCGTCGTCTTGCGTAGTTGGTTGAAGAGCGGACGCGTTAGACGGAACATGGTCTGCGACTTGGTGGTCGTTCGGGTTGACCCTGGAGCGCCCGCGAGAGCAGGCTGTAGAGACGCTTGTCCGGCTTGTTCTCGTTCACCACCTATGGCTGCCCTCGCCCTCCCTGCGGCGCGACCGCTCCTGCCGGCATTTAGACTGCCATTCGCAAGGCCAATTTTTGCTGGCGCATTCCTTCCTGCCCTCCAGGTCGCGCCGAAACCCTTCGGCTTTTCATTGCAGTCGGCATGGGAGTCGCTCATCGAGCTCATTCCGCCATTCTTGCTCGCGGTGCCAAAGAAGAAGGTCTCACACTCGAGAAAGTCCATGCGAAGTGCGAACAAGGGCTTGAAGGATAAGCAAAGTGCGTGTCAGCCGTTGGTTTCGCGTGTCCCACTCATAAGCTATGCACGTTAGACTTGGTTCACTGTCCCGGATGCGGCTCGGCAAAGCTTGCGCACCACCTCTGCCCGAATTGCTACTCTAGCATCAACCGCGGATTCAAGGCCCGGTCGAAAGAATCTGGACAGCCGTCCGGCGCAGTCGTTGAAATTGCAGAGTAATGCTCAGGTGTGTACTCATGCTTTGAACACTTCCGAAACTCATCTTTTCCCTAGGCGAATAAGTACCGCCAGCATTCCATATCCACATCTGCGCCATGTCATTGGGCCTCCTCGATATTATATGACACCTTCGGATTTACGTCCGCACGTCTTCTCCGCAAAAGAGACGGAAAGCTGCACGCTCGTTCGCTTGACTGCCTACTTGCTTTGAATACGGTGTTGCGGGAGTTGTTGTCACGCCTTGTCCTGGTCCTCTAGAAGAAGTACACTACGTACAATACGAGAAGGTTAATGACTCAGAGCTGGCTTCGTTTCGAGTGTTTTCCTGTGTGCGGCCCTAGAATCCAGTCAGCGTGTGCGCGCTCTGCCAACATCCGCATCATCCGACCGGGTCTTCGCGCCCAAGATGTTTATGGGACTCGGTATCCCATGATCTCCCTGTCTGCCCGACCTTCTCATATAAATGGCACCGTCCTGCAACTTACGAGACAACAGCCATGTTGTCCAGGCTAGCATCCCGTCCCGTCCGATTGCCTTACGGGTACAGCAGAGCAGCCTCCACCTCCGCCCGCGGTCTACAAGCTATACTTTCGAAGAATCCTGACGATGTGGTCGTGACTTTCGCACAGCGCACAGCAATGGGCAGGGCCCGAAAAGGACAGTTGAAGGACACCCCTGTGGACGAGCTATTGAGCGCGTTGTTCAAGGTGCGGAACGCGTTGGTTTCATGTATTCGCGTCCCAACTGTTAGTTTGTTTTAGGCAGCCTTGGCGAAGACAAAGCTCGACCCGTCCAACATCGACGACATCTGCGTTGGTTCGTGATAACCTCAACTCGCTTTCTGTGTATGTGTTTATGAAGAGAACACAGGCACATGTCATCCTCCGTCACCTCTGTACATCTCGCGCGCTGCCGCACTCGCAGCAGGCATACCTGCAGAGGTCCCAATCTCTACCGTAAATCGTCTCTGCGCTTCCGGTCTTCAGTCTATCAGAAGCATCGCACATGCCGTGCAAACCGGCTCGATCGCACTCGGCTTAGCTGCCGGCGTGGAAAGCATGTCCTTGAAGTACGTCCAGGTGCCTGCCGAGCAATGACTTTACTTGACCGTGTTCAGTCCGCGCCCGACGCCTGAGGTTGTCGATGCGGTCGCAGCGAATTCTCAGGCCGCAGACTGCATCCGGGTGCGTGAGCCGTTACCGTGCTAGTGTCGTGTCGCTGAAACGCGGTAGCCCATGGGATGGACTTCGGAGATGGTGGCGACAGCGTACGACGTCTCTCGCGAGAAGCAAGACAAGTACGCGTATATATCTCACTCACGTGCTAGCAATGTGAGTCTGCGCGCCGTTCGTCTATGACAGGTTGTAACGATCACACAGTCTATCCTGAAGGGAACATTTGCCGAAGAGATCATCCCTATTGAGATCCAAGGCAAGGTCATTTCTGTGGACGACACAGTTCGCCCTGGGGTTACTCTAGAATCCCTGGCCACGTTGAAGTCTGCGTTTGAGTGGGGTGACCGTCGCACCACGGCTGGCAACGCAAGCGGCGTGGGAGACGGAGCGGCGCTCTGTGTTCTGACCACCAGAAAGCACGCGGAGGATCTTGGCCTGCCTGTGCTCGGCAAGTACATCTCCAGCACGTTTGTTGGTAAGCGGCGTCGGCCTTTTGTTCTGGTACACAAATCTAATTATAGGCTGTTTAGGCGTTGAACCGCGATACATGGGAATTTCTCCTGTGGCTGCCGTGCCTAAGGTTCTCGCTCAGGCCGGCTTGACGAAGGAAGACGTTGACGTATTTGAGGTGAGTTCTGCGAGCTGATAGGATCACATTTTGTTAATGACCCTGGACAGATCAATGAGGCTTTCGCTTCCCAATTCGCGTACTGCGTCGAGGAGCTAGATGTCCCAATGGACAAGGTCAATCCAAAGTACGTGTCCTGGAAACTATGTCCTCGCCCATTCTAAATATCACGTAGTGGTGGCTCCATTGCTTTGACACATCCTCTTGGCATGAGTGCGTATCCTAGTAGTGTTTCTACACAGTGGGAATAGCTGACAGTTCGTCCACAGCTGGTGTGCGTCAGGTGGTCACCGGTCTCGCGGAGCTCCGTCGCAGAGATGCCAAGATTCTGTGCACGAGTATGTGCGTAGGCAGCGGTATGGGAGGCGCTTCCATTTTCGTGAACGAAGCTCGCTCTTGAGAAGCTCGACAGCGTTTCCACTCTCTTTCTCAAGGCATCATTTTTGTACAGTACATCTTGGTACATCCGCCGGATCTCTAATATATACTTGAAAAGTCCCTGAGTTTACGAAGATTTCTACCCGGCTGTCGATGTATCTAGCGGTGGTGAACATACTTCGGAGGCGACAGCCTCACAGCCTGGCCTTAGCTGCACCTGCCTTGAGTGCAGCGTCAACGATCTCGGTCATAGCAATGACTGCCTCTTCTTCGTCGCGGCGTCCAATGAGCTGCAAGCCAATGGGCGCGTTCCAGAAAGTCTCTGGGTCATCTATAGAAGGTTCAGGTTAATAAAGAGCATGGTATAAGGACCTTCAAACTTACACATTGCGTAGTGGGCCTGGTCGCGCTCTCCGAGGAAGGTGTGGGGGGGCTTGTTAGCATCAAGCTTGGGATCGACCCTCGTGACAGGGAAGACGGCAGCAGCGTAGTCAAGAGTGTTCCAGATGGCGGTATAATCGGCCGAACTGCCGTTACGCGGTACAAGATGCATAAGTACCCAAAAAAATCTCAAGATGTGTTAAACATTAGGCACCGGTTCAAGCCATGTGGCGGTGCGCCACCGTACGGTGACATGGGAGAGATGATAGCGTCGATGGGGCGTCCGGTGCCCGAAATTTGAACCGACCTGTTCCAATAGTCGAGGTACTGTTGGCGTAAAGCGAGCTTCTCTTTCTGGAGTTGCCAGAGCTTGAAGGCAGAGATGTTCTCCTGGATAGGCAAAAAGTCGTTTGGAACTACAGCGTTTTCGTCGACCAGTATTTCCATGGTGTTGAGGATGGGCTCTCCGGTGAGGGTGGTCACGGCTTTGTAGTCATCGTCGGAACCAGATGTCCAGATTTTGTACTGTGAGGTTCGGTCAATGAAGCGCATATGATTGTACAATTAAAAGCGTACGGTAACCTCAACAATGTCTTTGTGCTTGTAAGGGATCCAATCAACCACTACAAAAAGTCAGTATGGCCGAGCGCGCAACTTCTCTCAATGTTCACGGACCTTTGTGGCCGGCCGCGAGAAGTGCGGCTTTTGTCGCCTCCAGAGCACGGGTAACGGGAGGGTGGGGAGTGATTTGGCCGTCATGCCAGATAATACCGAAACAAAGCTGCTGCCCTCCGCCGTGTTCGGTCAACGCATAGGCATCCTCGTTCCAGGGGGCCCGTCTGGCGATAGGGTCCTTTAGCCAAGGTTTGTACGCGCTCACAGCCTGCATGAACAGCTTGATGCCGCTCAACGAGTTAGACAATGGGCCCAGGACGGATAGGATGGAGTCTTGACCCTCCATCGAATTCACCGAGCCAGCGTAGGGAACCCGACCGTAGGAAGGCCGTAGCCCATAGATGCCGTTGAGAGCAGCGGGGATTCGCACCGAACTGGTGTGCAGACCGTCAGACCGGGCTGGAATGCGGTGAAATTGCAATCGCACCCGCCGATATCCGAGCCCACGCCCAAAGGGCTTCCCTTCATTGCAATGAGAGCACCTTCCCCTCCCGAAGACCCACCACAGGTAAGCTTTCGGTTGTTCGGGTTCAAGGTCCTACCGAAAACCTTGTTGTATGTCTCCGGCCACTGACACAACATCAGACGCATGCCAAGAGTAGCAGATGAAATGCGCCTCACCATGAGGGTCTGGGGCACGTTTGTGCGAACAAAGGGTACTGCTCCTGCTTCATACAGAATCTCTACGAGCACCGCATCGCGGCTAGCGTACTTCCCAATCCAGGACACGTAGCCTCACAAATAATGGTTAGCTGCAAGCATCATATGGGGAGGAGGTCTGTACCTATCGTTGTCTCTAAACCTTTAATTGATATCTGGTCCTTGAGAGAGATGGGTAATCCATGGAGAGGCCCAACAACCTTGCCAGTAGCCTCAAGATGCGCATCCAATTCCTTGGCACGCGCAAGAGCACGCTCAACAAATATTTCAGTCAGGCAGTTCACCTGGCTCGTTCTTTCAATTTTAAGCGTCGCCACCCCACACTACTCTTACTCACCACTTGTTGGGCTACAATGGCCCGCTTATAGAACGCGAGTGTAACCTCGACCGCAGTCCATTTCGCGATGGCAAGGTTGCGTAGAATAAGCTCGACGTCAACAGTGTTCGTGATCTCTAGCTCCTTGGGAGACAGGAGGCCACATTCCTCCGGGACGCCCCTCACGTCGCGTACAGACCCAGGAGGAGGCGTGATGAGCCATTCGCGGGGGATGGATGCAGTCTGGCGTTGCTTCTTGTCGGCGACCAGATCTTTCCAGCTAACAGACATATCTTAGGAGGTCGTGGTTGGGTCGAGGAAACTAGTCTGACAGGTTGTGTGAAGCATTATCCAGCATTATATAAACGAACCGGGGGGCGTTTAAAGTACATGTAGATAACGTGCTTAGGAAGTTGGAAGGAAGCAGTCATCGCCTTATCGCGCTGTACGATAGACGGCAACCTGTGACCTAGGCGATTTATCTGAGACAAGCGACCTAGAAAACATTGATCAGTACCATCGAAAAGTTGATTGCTGGAGTAGTATGCTGATATCAAAAGCTCAGAAAAGTCATTCATGTCAGTAATACAACCCGGAGCAAGCTCACGGACGATGCATTAGGTCGACTAAGAGGTGCCAGTGGTGGTTGAATGTACAACACTCATCATAGTGTGGGAAGGAAGGTATATCGTCCAAGGATGTAAATGAACGTGTACTCACGGGTGTCAAACTTGAGGTCATCCCAAGTCACGGTCGTGGTGGAAGGAAAGAGAGACGCGTCGAAAAAACCGCGAATCTCCCAGGCATTTTATGGACGCCCGTTAAGCGCTCCCAGCAAGCGCTAGACGCCCGCCAAGTCTAGTGCTCATCGCCGGATACAGCGACCACCAGCACTCCTCAAGCAATCCTCAAGCTCAAAAGGTCGGTATTATGCATTTATACAACACAAGAGGCCGTGCCGTCCACGTCAAACTCGAACGGGTTGGGTGGATGGGCTGGATGCGCTTCCGTCTATCTGGATGACTTGGCTCACATCGCACTTCGTCTCCTCTAGCCACTACATCTCACCATGTCTGGCCAAATCAGCAAGAAGCGCAAGTTCATCGCCGACGGTGTCTTCAAGGCCGAGCTCAACGACTTCCTGGCTTGCGAGCTTTCCGAGGAGGGCTACTCTGGCTGCGATGTCCGTGTAACACACGCCCGCACTGAAGTATGCACGGTCTCTGTGTGCCCTCTGCATCTGGGCTTAACTTTGTCTGTAGATCATCATCCGTGCTACCCACACCCAGGAGGTTTTGGGTGAGAAGGGTCGCCGGATCCGCGAGCTCACTTCCCTCGTGCAGAAGCGTTTCAAGTTCCCCGAAAACTCTCTCGAGCTCTACGCTGAGAAGGTTCAGTACCGTGGTCTCTCCGCCATTGCTCAGTGCGAGTCCCTCCGTTACAAGCTCCTTGGCGGTCTTGCCGTCCGCCGGTACGTCTCCCACCCAATCTATATAGGCCCTCCGATCCATAACTTCCGAAACCCAGTGCTTGCTATGGTGTCCTCCGTTTCGTCATGGAGTCTGGTGCCAAGGGCTGCGAGGTCGTCGTCTCTGGCAAGCTCCGTGCAGCCCGTGCCAAGTCGATGAAGTTCACCGACGGTTTCATGATCCACTCCGGTCAGCCCGCTGAGGAGTTCGTCGACTACGCTGTCAGGCACGTCATGCTGAGACAGGGTGTCCTTGGTATCAAGGTTAAAATGTGCGTAATGTTGGGATTCTAACCACCATCTTCTTGTACTTATATCCTGTTCAGCATGAAGGGCTGGGATCCCGAGGGTCAGCTTGGCCCCCGCACTCCCCTCCCCGACTCCGTCCAGATCAGCGAGCCTCCACTGGACAAGCTCGTCGTCGAGCCCACGTCCGAGCAGCGCGAACCCGCCGCCGTTGTCCCACCACCAGCAGCGGCCGCGGAGGAGCCTGCGTACCAATCGCAGGAGGCGTACCCCGCTCAGTTTGAGCAGACCGCTGAACAAGCCTTCTGATCTGTATGAATATCACTTTCTTTGCGTCTCATTCTATAGCACTCTGCTGCGATTCATGGTCCTGTTGTGTTACCGCAAATACGGAACTACATGCGTTCTGCCTACAGGCAACACCACATCATATCGTCTGAGATACGCTACTACCCGCTAAGCCTCCCGACGGGAGGTCGATTTGCACCTGTTTCCACAAGTCTGAACCCCAGCACGAAGGTGTCTTGCCGTACCATCCCGCGGTGAATGTGAGCTCCAGAGTCTCGACCGTCTGTGAAGGATCTGCTACCGTGATGTTATTAGAGTCGATGCTGTAGATTAGTGCTGCATTTGCTGATGAGTTTACTGAGATTGCCGCTTCAAACGGGGACGGGAAGAAGGTAGCGGAGCCTCCCTCGGGGTTCCAAAACACAAACATCGCGACGCGGTGCTTCTGATCATAGACGGCAGAGACGTCGGCGTCGTTGCGGATGGTCTGCAGACGGGTTTCCAGGGCTTTCTTGACGAACTTGCTCTGCTCTACCGCAGGGAATGCTGTGTATGCGAAGGGCGCGCTGGGAGAGGCCGAACCGTGATCTATCCAGGCCGCGAAGAGATCCACCGTCTCGACGCCCTGCGCAGAGATGCCGATGTCGCTCCAGTTTCCTGATTTGTCTCCGACCTCAACGGAGAGCTGGACGGGAGAGACGGCGGGGTCGAACAAGTACCCGACGTTGTCGTGCCAAAGGGAAAGAGGGTATGAAAAGTTAGTGTTCTGGCCGATGGGCGCGCCGTTGACGAAGACGTCTCCGTTGTGCCGCTTCTGGTCAAGTACGGAGAAGACAGACGCGTTTGAGGAGGAGCTGATGGAGGGTATCATGACGTGCTGGACGTCGTTCTCGAGGAAGAACCATGCCTTCTGCCAGGATAGCGCACGGGTGGCCGGGTTGGTGAAGTTCATGGCGGCGATGCCAATCTGGCCGTCTGAGACGCCTCCGACGAAGGAGGTCAGACCGCTGAATTGGACATCACCACAGTCCAATGTGGTCGCGTTGTAGTCTACTGTAGTCCCAGGTATAACTAGGGATACGTTCATCGTCAGCCCGGCTGCTGTGCAGGAGATCGCAGGCACTTACGGTTCCAGTCCCATGCTGCGGCGATGTCTTCATACTCATTTCCTTGCATGTAAGTGTACACTGTTCCGTCGGATAAATGGAAGGCGAATGGCTGGAGTCGACGTTAACTGGACTCGATACTGTGACATTATTGCCGACGCCTTACATTCTGATTGTTCAGACACTCAGAATTCTGTGTCCTGTTTGAGTACATCTTGACAGTTGTAATGTAACCAGGGCCGCGTTGGACCTACGTACGACAGTTGGTTCCTACATGTTTCCAAGCTATTTGGAATATTCCTACCATATAGTCGTTCGCAAAGAACATTCGATTCCCATTGAGCTTCCCGATATTGGCATTCTTGGGGTGCGACGCGAGGCGGTCATACACAGTGAGGAGCGTGGAAGAATTCCATTCTTCACCGAGCTGCTGTATTTCCGTAATGTTTATATTGATGCTGCCCGTTGCCCTGCGGAACGCGTGTTAGCATGGCTACAATGTCGGCATACGGCAAAGCATACTGGGCATCGATGACAGGGAAGCTGATGAAACGACCCAAGACGCTCTGAATATGTGAGTCGTGCGTTAGACCAACTCTTCAAGAACTACTTACGAAATCCCAGTGCGAAACATTGGTGAGCACATTGCGATAAATCATCCACTGATCTCCGTCGAGCAAGGTGGCGAACGCTGCTTGGTTTTCAGGACCCGCAGCAAATTCGGTATCGCCTGCGACAATTTCAAGCAGTAGGACATCATTTGCGCTGTCGGTATCATCACATGAGAACAAGGCTCCGTTGATGTCTGTATCAACTCACTAGTCCTTGCCGTAATTCCCATTATACAAAACGCCACCATGTTGTCCGAAGGAGCCGTCCGCTCTGATACCGTCAGCTTTGATGGCGTTCTCGATGATGACCTCGCCGTGTATCCTGTCATAGGCGTCGGCCACGAGGGAGGTGTTGAGGCTGAACAACCCGTCATCAATACCAATCCGCGCGACGTCCAGAAGATTCGCTCCGGTGAGTATACCGACACCGTTGATTGGACCGGCGAACGTTGCGTAAGTTCGAGTGGTAATATGGGTGCAGTTACTCCGCTGTGTGTCGGTGAGGTTGCTTGTCGTTAATAAGCAACTTTGCGCCACCAGGTTCGGAATCAGGATAATCTGCAGACGAATTAGGTGTGCATTAGTCCACGGCAGGCGTGCAGTGGGATAAACCTACATTCGAGAACCAGTTAGTATTCCAGAAGCCAGGAGTCCCGCATGGACAAGCAGCGTCTCCGCCGCTATCCAGGCATGATGGATCCTGGAAATCATTCTCGAACCAAAAATCCATGGCAGAGGAGATGGCAGCCAGAAGCGCCGGGTCCTGGGCCCATTGTTCGCCACCTGCCAGGCCCCCGTGCCAGGCAGCTGACATCGTAACTGCAAGGACGCCTCAAGTCAAGTACATCTATGCGACGAGAGAAACGACCCTTACCGAGCCGAATCCAGTGAGTCTGGGCGGGCCTTGCGACTTGTGAGCTTACAGTCGCCATTCGCTGTCGCACACAACTCACCAATTAGCACGACGCGCATCGCAGCCCGCCGTGTAGTCCACTTCAGAGTCTGGCCATTTCCCGTCAGGACCCAGGGTCGAGAGCCTACCCGCAAGAGCGGTTGAAATCTGTGCTCCACAGTCGGCAGACCAAGAAGTAAATAGACGAACCAGTCGGTGATGTTGGAAGGGTCGCCCGCGCCTGCAACGATGAAATCCAAGCGGCGCGTGGTCAATAGCTCGAGGTCCGCAGTCGCACTCGCCGAGGGCACGTTAGACGCGGGGGACGTTGTTGAGGGAGTGGCCGCCGCTGTCGTGCTGCATGCTTCTGTGCAGCTAGTGACAGCGGCAGACGATGTGATGGAAGGTGCTGCCGAGGAAAAGCTGGCGGTCGCGCTAGCGAGGCTATTGGCCGACGAAGGTGTCGACAGCAAGCTAGGCGAGGAGACCTGCTGCATTGATGGTGAGAGATATGGGTGTAAATCGTGAAGCGAAAGAGGGAAATGCTTACTAGATTTGTGCTGTTACTCGGTGCGCTAGCAGATGACAAGGCCTCCTGCACAAGTAGGAAGCATGTCGCAAGGCTTACGCCTAGTGTGCGCATTGTTGGCTGTAAAGGGGTGGTTGTTTATAATGAGTGGAATGAGAGTAATAATCGAAGAAAAAGACAAAGAGTGGACGCGACAGGTAGACCGTCGATGCGTGCTTGCAGGCACGAGGGTGATATTTATACTGTAATGTAGCCAGGGTTCAGTCAGAACCGGAACGCGCGTTTGCCGCACTTCGGTGTCACCATTCAAATGCAATCAGTCTCACAGTCCACGCGAGTGGCGGAGGAGGGATATGAAACGAGTATAGGCTCCCGAGGGGTCGATGCGAGGTTCGCTGATTCGATGCATCGTTACGTCGGGGGCCGCACGTCGACGCATATATGCATATCGTAGGAGTGCAGCCGGCCCCCTTCGCAGTTCGGACGTCTCCTTTCGTCGCTCTCTGAAACACACCAATGATAAGCGGCAAGGCAGACAGGGGTGATGCGCGCGACAATATCGCAGAATTGTTGTCGCCGACGAGCCTGGGGGACAGACACGCCCCGTTGCGAGCTCCCGTACCTCTGAGCCATCTCCAGTGTATATGGTAACGAAACGACCGGACTTACCTTTCGATAATGTTCGACAGTAGTCGCTCACATGGTGTGATACATCATCGCCTGGCTGGAAGCATTATATTTGGGCACGTTATGGCCAGCAGCCTGCCCACCGCTAGCCAATCCCCCAAAGCTCGGAGGTGCAGCCTGAGCAGTGCCCTCTGAGGAATGCCGCGTTGGTAAATAAACGCTGCCATTTCATGGTAATGCGATGAGTGTGACGGCTGCGAAGCGAGGCTGAGCGTTCGGAACAGGTATGCATGTGCCTACTCACGGATATAACACGTCTCTTTCCGAAGACTTTGGGTCTTTCTAGCTTGAACCTGGGACACTTGAATTCGGTTGAACACGGAATATCAAAGCCAGGGGTGGGCTGAATCTCCCGTCACAACAACGGTGAAAGTGATGTGGGTCAGCCTTGGTTTGAATTTCTTGTCCGAAAAACGGAGTTGTACTAGCGAGCGAAAGGAAAGTGCATCCCGATCAGCAACTTGAATCTTCTTATGTCGGTTTTGAATTGCTCTTCGCTGACGTGAAGTAGCTGACAGGCGCCCAGCTTCAGCGTCTGCTCGATCATTGCGCTCCCCGATCAAAAAGTTTCGGTTCTGCAGTGCGAGTTCGTGCATCTACTCAAGCCTCACCATGTCGTCTTCGTCATCGTCGCGGGCTGGCAGCTACCCGCCGGAAGAAATTACAGAGCTACCGCAACAGCTCTCAGAACTATCCACGCGCATAGACGAAAAGCCCGAGTCGTTCGCGACAGGCAATGAAGATATTCGATTGGCAGCGTTGAAAGCGACGAAATATGTCTTTGACTTAGGTGAGCACTCTAGAATATTCTACGCGACGGTGGACTGAGTGTCTCATATTGCAGCTCTTCAGACCGAGTCAAAGTCACGCGCCCAAATAACAGAGCTACTCGAAGCCTTGGCCCCTTCGCACGCACCCAAGACCCGCTCCCAGGCAAAGGCAGCAAAGTCCAATGTCAGCGAGAAAGTGCAGGCAGCGCCGACCCTACAAGAGGCACCAATTTACGAGCTGTCTGTCGACGGTATGGATGACGAGCAGATCTGGGCACAGCTCGAGCTCAGGGCGAAGAACCTCGCGGATGTCCTGGAGTACGCTTTGGAGGGGACAGGTGTTGTTCCCGAAAGCGACGAGGAGTCCGAAGGTAGCTCTATCAAACGACGAAAGGGCCTTTTAGGTCTGGAGGACGGCGACCTGGACATGGATGCAAACATGGAGATGGACCTCGACGCGGATGAGGACAGCGAGGACGAGGACATGGACAGCGAGGACGAAGAAGAAGACGATGAGGAGGAAAACGATGATGAAGATGAGAATGAAGAATACGCGGAGGAAGACTATGGCGAGGACGTTACCCAGCTCCGAGACCCCTCAGATGAGGACGACGACGTAGACCTCGACGCCCCTTCCCTCAAAAAGCGGAGAGGACGTGGGAAGAAAGGGAAAGGGCACCCTGAGTTGGACGATGGGTTCTTTGACCTTTCTGCGTTCAACGCGGAGACGGAGGAAGCTGAAGCGCGAGCTTCTTCGAGAGGAAAACTCGGCCGTGGAGACGGAAGCGACGATGAAGACGCGGACCTCGAGGATGTTGACCTGTTCACCTCCGTGAATCATTTGGATGAAAATGATCTTGACGAGGAGCCAGGTATGTTGTGTAAATCCGCCTCTGATGTTAGAAGCTAAAACCCTCCTTTCTGTAGAATCCTTCTACAACGATTTCTTTGCACCGCCTTCGAAAGTTGTAGCAAAGGGCCAGAGTCAGCAAAAGCTCAAGACGGACTCTCCTAAGAAGGCTGGCGTTCGCTTCCACGATGAGGTTCGTGTGAAGAACATCAAGGCCAAAGGAAAGAGTATGTCCCTCTCTGCCATGTATGATCTCGGCGAAGACGACTCCTCGGACGAGAAGCTCTCGGCTAGCGAAGATGAATACGAGGACGAAGAAGCCGAGGACTCGGACAGCGAACTTGAGGATGAAGATGAAGAGCATGACATCGAAGCAGACGAAGAGGAAGACGTCGAGATGGCTTCTCAATCAGAGGATAACGGCGAGGACACACGCGAAACCATTGAACGCCTGAAAGACGATCTATTCGCAGATGAAAACGACGATGAGCCGCAAATAGGTATGTTCAACAACTCGGGTTCAAGACTTATGAAACTCACTGTCGCCTAGGCTTGTCTTCGTACGAAAAGCGAATGGCATCTCTTCGGGAAGAGATCACGGCACTTGAGGGAGAAAATGTAGCGACAAAGCACTGGACGCTGATGGGAGAAGCCACGACTCGTAGCAGACCTCAAAATGCTCTCCTGGAAGAGGATTTGGAATTCGAACGTGTCATGAAGGCCGTCCCAGTCATCACCGAGGAGACCGTACAAGGTCTCGAGGAACGAATCAAGGCGAGGATCGTGCAGAACCAGTTCGACGATGTTG
Organism: Phlebiopsis gigantea 11061_1 CR5-6; assembly: GCA_000832265.1. NCBI lineage: Eukaryota > Fungi > Basidiomycota > Agaricomycetes > Polyporales > Phanerochaetaceae > Phlebiopsis > Phlebiopsis gigantea. The sequence continues at coordinate 132,932 of KN840442.1, read as the reverse complement.
TAAGGAAGCGACCGATGGACGACAAGCCGTTCCTACCCTCGCGCTTTTTCGAACTACAGGATACGAAGTCCAAACAGTCACTCGCTGAAATCTACGAGGACGAGTACACTGCAGCTAAGTCCGGTGGCGCTGCTGGTGAAGATCGCGATGGAAAGCTCAAGAAGGAGCACGCCGAAATCGAGAAGCTTTGGGATCAAATATGCTCAAAACTGGACGCTCTCTGTAACGCTCACTTCACCCCCAAAGCAGTGAGTAGATTGATGGTACCATTCTTCTTCCTCCCGCTAACGGTGTGTCAGCCCAATGCGGCGATTTCAACTATCGCTAATGTCTCGACGGCGACGGTGGAGTCTGCATTGCCTACAACGAAGGCCGTGACGACGATGCTTGCGCCCGAAGAGGTGTTCGCCCCGCAGTCTGCACAGCTCAAAGCACGGAGCGAACTCACACCAGCTGAGAAGCATGCGCTCCACAACAAGCAGAAGAAGGCGAACAAGAAAGCCAGATCGACACTGGACCAGAGCGTGAACACATTTTCAAAAGCCAAGGGCATCGGTGGGGTGAAGAAACAAAAAGAAGCTGCACTGAAGAGCGTAGTAAAGAGCGGAAAGGGAGTCACAGTCATAGGCAAGAAGAGCAAGAAGACGTCCTCGTAACCCACTACTTGCCATGTAACAGATGCTCTGCCTTATTTGACTCTTGGACTGGCTCTTGTCGCTGCACTGCCGATATGCAACGACGATTAGAACCAGGTGTGCAATTTTACATGATTATATCGAGAAAGAGCATGTCCAAAACCCAATATCCCACGAGAAACGTTTGGAAGTGCTCCGCGAGAGCGTGGCGCGATGCAGTGAGTTTACTTGATCTTGTTGAGCTATAGCAAGACGTCAGGACTTCACGAGATGTTAGAAAGATCATAACTACGAACCTTCTGGGTGTTCCTGAACAGCCTGTTATCTAGACCATCTGCCTTCTCAGTAATGCGGCCAATGCGATCGTTCTGCTTGTCAAGCTCCTCGCCCATGGCAGAACCGAGAGCTTTCAAACGTTTGGTCATATCCGAAATCTCGTTAAGGTTGTCATCGAGCTCGTCCTCGATTTCGTCATCCGAAGCAGTCGCATCGAACTGATATCTCTTGCGCTGCTCCTTGCGGATAGCTTGCTGGGCACCTGTCATAACGCGACTACCACCAATGCCCTCGCCATCATCGTCTCGGCGGCCGTATGTGGCAGCGCGGCCGAGACGTTCCTGAGTTTGGCGAATATCAAGCATAGCCTTCTCGCGTTCGTCGCGCTCGTCCTCGTAACGCTCCTGAACCTTGGCCTCCTGCGCGGCACGCTTCGCGTCCTTGTTAAAGGTGATCACAGGACGGAAGATAGATCGGTTGAGCTGCTTAAGCTCGTCCGTCTTGTCCTCAGCACGCATGGAGTAACCCTTAGAGACATCCAAGTGTCGTTCGGTGTTAGCCAGTTTCTCTAGAACACCGCTTTTCTATCAGCGCGCTGTAACAGCAGTGCATGGGCCGTGTCCTTACCTGACTGGGTGCCGAGCTTTCCGAGGGTGTTTCTGGCAGTTTCCTCCGCCTCGCGGGCCAGCCGCAATGCGTTCCTGGTAGAGTTCACGCTCTCTTGCTTTGTGAAGCGCAGCTGCTGCTTGATGCCCTCGACATCCTCCTCGTTCTCTTCACCCTGGGCAGGCTCCTCGCCCCTCGGGGCTCCAGGCGAATCGTTGAAGAATCGACCAGAGCCAGCCTTCTCTGCGTTGTAACCAGAGAAAAGTGCAGCGCGATCTTGGTTGAGGTCCCGCTGGCCGCGAGAATATACGTCCCCGACAGCGTTCTGCCGGTTGTAACCACCCCCTTGACTGTTCGAAGGAGGCGGGGGAGGAGGAGTTGACGTGTTATAGAGGTCCCCGTCCCTACTGGGGACGTATGTGCTGGCATTGGAACGATACGACGGAGGGGCTCCAGGAGACGGTCCCCGCGCAGACACTGGGTCGGCAATGGGAGGTATGAGGTTCTTTTCCTTGCGTTTGAAGAAAGACATGACTAGATAGAACGAGAATGATCAGAGGTGAAAGAGACTGCTAGAGGGAGGGAGATGAAGGTTGCAAGTAGGAGATGTGTTGCCGGCAACGGCTTGCTGTGCTTGCTCGACTCTGCCTCGCCTCGAGATCCTGTTGAGATTCCAAGTCCGATGCCAACAGATGGCGCCTGTATTCATGCCGAGCGCCACCACGACAAGCCGCGAATTCGGCGCAAAACGAGCAGAGTCGCTAAACCAGCGAGAACCAGCCTTTTAAATTTCGGCAGGGAGGAACCCTCCATATGAACCAGCGAGACACACTTATACTCCAAAATTTGAACGTTCGTAGCAGCAGTCAGTGCGTCACCGCGGATTCGCCCATTAGATATATCCATGCCATTCGGCTGGCTACGAAATCTGGACCAGGCTTTATGTATACAAAGACGCGCAAAATAGAAGAATTGACCCTTATGATTGGTTTTCGCATGAGAACAAGTTGGTAGCGCGAGATACTGTGTTCAACACGTTAGTGAGCATGTTGCCAAGCAACGGCAATATGAAGAGAACTCACAATTTGCGCGTTTAATCATTCTGGAACCAAAGCAACTCTGCTCGAGAGTGTACCGGCATGAAGATCCTCTAGCACCCGTACTACCTCCTTCATAGAACGAGTCTCTGCTCGCGGCTTCAACTTCCCGTCTGCAATGGCTTGCAGCACCTCGACCAAATCGTTCCTCGTACCGTAGTAAGTTGCCTTGTATGTCAGCTGCTTGGACATCGCGACGAGCGGCGGGACGTTCAGCGTGGGACTATCGATGCCGAGAACGGTGATGGTCCCGCCACCGCGAACAGACGCGAAGCAAAGGTCGAATGTGCGCTGGGAACCGACAAAGTCGAAAGCAAAGTCGATGTTGAGCCCGTTGTCTGCGATGAGGCGCGAGAGCTCTTCGGGTTTAGCGATATAGTCTGCGCCTGCTTCATGTGCGGTTTTCAAGGCTAGATCGCGGACATCGCATGCGACAACGCATTTGACACCGAGGCACTTCTTCGCGATGGCGACCGCGTTGTAGCCCAAGCCACCTACACCGAGACACAAAATCGTGTGCTCGGGCTGAAGGTGACAGCAGGTCTTCATCGCGTGCCATGGAGTGAGGGCGGCGTCGGTGGCAGTGGAAACAATGGCTGGCGGTACTTTGTCCGGTGTCGAAGGCACAGGGACAACGCAGACGGCACGAACAGTGACGTATGAAGCCCAAGCACCGTCCAAATTGATCCCGTACCCTTTGCCAGTGCAGATGTTCGTCATGCCGTGGGAACAGTTGTAGCAATCGGGCCGGAAGCATGCATCCGCAGCATAAATCGCCACATACGTCCCGACACTCAGGATCGGGCGCAGAGATGCGACGGCAGAACCGCATGATACGATGATACCTACAGGCTGGCTTTTAGCTAATGAATCAGGCAGGAGCATATCAATCGAAGAGTACCTGCGCCTTCATGTCCTAGAGTGAACGTCTTGCCCTCCGGGTTTAAACGCGCCTGGACATCCGCGTCTGGATTGAACAGCCCAAGATCGGTGTGACAGACACCGGCCGCGAGAACTTTGACAAGAACTTGGTCGGCGGCTGGCGTGGGGACATCTATGGTCTCGGCGACAACTTGGCTTTGGCCGGGCTTGAGCCTATAAGCCGTCATGGTCGCAGGTACTGAGGTCGCCATGGTTCAACTACGAAGACAGTGTTGGAATCGTGCTAGGATTTGAGGGGATCTTATATACTTGATTCGTCACGATACGGACTTTCTTTAGTCATCATAACGATCTTCGACATGATGAAATGCGAAGATGTTACACACCTCGAATTCTCACCAATACGAAACTCCGAAATCGAGATGATCTCGTGCGCTATACCCGAGATTCATGACTGAGCTTTGGTTAGTTCTGGTGTCGCCACAGCCGATCGTGGTCTCACTCACCGCGATGCGTGGAAAAGTCTCGTGCAGACAAGGAGCAGTGTGGCAGTCCTTGAACGCGACGACGGAGCATTTGACAGCCCATTAGTACCTTCCTGGCTCATGTGGCTCGCCTCAGGTTGCTTCGGGTTCCCAATTTCGCCACGCTCTCGGTCAATAGAAGCCACCGGGTTTCGGATTATTTGATTGAACGTCGATGTATAGTCGGCTAAGTGGAGCTACTCGTAAGGCCAATCAACAGGTGGAATAACTCGTCGTGTTCAAGTTGAAGTTGATGATTATGATTGCAACTTGCAAGTGCGGGCGCTCGACCAAATTCGGTTATGAGAGACGCCACGCGGCCAGCGCCGATTCAAACGCCTTACGCTGTGGGCGACGACCACAACTTGAAATGTGAGGCGAACGTAAATATCTGATTCCCTGACTGGTTACTAAATTTGATCGCACGCACATAAAGCAATGACATGGTGCGAAATTTACCACACTGTCAAATCGGTACCTGATCCTCCTACCGCCCAAACAGTCGTGAATAGTATCCTGTCATCACTATCTTGAACGAATCGAGTACCAAGTACCCATCACTGTAGTGTATGTGACACCCTTCATTAAGCGTGGGGAGCCCACTTTCGATAGTCAAGGCATAGACCCGGTGAGTGTCTTCAGTTCCAAGTGAGTCCCGACGTATTGAAGGACCACACACCGTGTTGCCCCCCCTCACAGCAATGAGATAGTACTAGCACATGGAGTCACACGGACCGGGTCTACATGAGACACGTATGTCGTGAGGTCGCTTCCGATTCAAATATATCGCTTTTTGCCTGCTTCGAATGCGCTCACATTCCCATCTTTGCAAAGGTCTCGACGGACTTCGGGATACGTGAGAATGACGGGGACGCCGCCGAGCAATATAAAGCTGCTGAATGTTTGCAAAAGATTCCCCGCTTCACTTACAAGATAGCCATGCGAGGTAGCATGGTTTCCGCCATCATACTCTTTCCACTCCTGGCATTTATCTCCGACGAAGGTCACGCTCTCCACAGCAATCCCGCCACTCTCATAGGTACAAACGCGACGGGGCTCACAATCAACAACATTCCCTTTTCTACCCGAGCTTATTGGATACGATTCGCGAATGGCCCTGTGCTCAACACCTCTTGTCCACATTCGTCGTTTGGAACAGTGATCGTTAATCATACGGCTCCCGGGCTCGGCTCGTTGGTATGTGTTGGTCAAAACGATGCCAAAAGCGTGGGCAACCCGACTCATCATGGCTAGTTCTTGTTCGCCACACATTATGCCACAGTAGACTGACGGATTTGCACAGGAGAGATAAACGCGATCTCGAATTGCACAGAAATCTTGCAGGCACCTCCTCATAGCCTCACACCCAGCGGCGCTCTTGCGGCATTGCAGGAGCTCAGTATCTATACTAATGCTGAAAGTTGCCCAATGGTGCGTCTGAATTTGTGTATTGTGCTGCTCCAGTATATAATAAACTGGAATCACCGTTGCAGTGCGCATCTGCCATCAGATTTAGTGCTTTCAAAGAGTACATCTTTGGTACATCCATCCCGTTCCTTACGGACCATGGTGCGTGTAAAAGATCTTTTGCATGCCTCCTCAAACTGACCTTGTCTTGCGCGTTTCACCCAGGCTGGTCGCAGATCACTCTGTCCTCGTACAACATATTTCAACAGTCTGTTCTTCTGGGCACGTCGACGCAGTTCGTCGGAAATATTCTGGGGAACGAGACAGATCCCATGTTTGCCTGGCAGTTTGACGAAAGCGCACCGTGTCCCAGTAGTTGCGTGCGCACGAATATAGATGCCACCCCAACATGTGTTCCAACAAAAGTGACATAGGAGCATCTCGTCTGGCCACAGGTCAATCGGACAATCAAGACGTACTTGGCCTAATTTTCGTATGCTAAGGGATAATATGATTGGAACTACTTTTGCGATGGCATGACTATATACAACGAAAGCAAGATAACGGGACAGATAAAACAGCTGAGAGCAACCAAGAAAGCACTGTTAGCACGATAAGTAAAAATTCAGTCTTCAAGCAGGTGAATATCACTTTGAGTCTAACCAAGATTCCTCATCCAAATCCAAACATCAAGCCTCGGATCCAAGGAGAGTCTCCGCAGAGGCGTTTCCGTCCACGGCTTCATCACCCTCTTTGTCCGAGCCTTCTGTGGCCTCTTCATCCTCTGCAGCATAGGCTTCCTCTTCTTCTGCTTCTTCATAGATGGGTATTGCAGGCTGACCGGGGACACGCTGATGCACACTCATCAGTACGCACTAGTTTCTGAAATACCCACAACGTAGATCATGTCACCTTGAACGCGAATTTGCAGACGAGCAGCCCTTTGGCGTTCATCCCTTTCTCGCGCCACGCCTGAAGGATACGTAGTAATTAGGAAGGCAGACTGCTGAAAACGAAAAAGTGCTTTAGCGTACCTTTTCGACAGTATACAGACCGTCATAGCGGTAGCCCTCGCGTGGGGCGTATTGAGACTTCAGCTTGAAGCCTCGAATAACGCGGACAGGATTTTGCGTCTCGACGGATCTCTGCGAATCAAAGGCAAATTGGATTACACTCGGCGTCCGCCCCGTTAGCGGGAGCAACACATACCAAGAGAGCTTTATTGTCCCTGTGTTCAAACGACTGATCGGAGCTTTGTGGTGCGGTACGAAGCTGGGAGAAAATATGAATAAACGTATGACCTCTGCGTTCAAAGGCCTACATTCTTTGGGTTTTGTTTTGTGCCTTTGAGGTCGCGACCGCCTATCATGAAGTCCTTTAGTGCCGTTGATGACTACGAAAGCCGATCGACCTGCCTGAGCCCGTGTATGTACTACGGAGGATGTGAGACATGTTATGTAGGAATGTCGCGAGCTCACTTACAAAGCCACCCCAAGGTCTACATCGTCTTCGTAGCCACCTGACAGAGCGACGGAATAACAGCCGTCTGGCCCACCGGAAATACCAGCCACCCATGGCCTAGATGAGAGGGTTAGATATACGGAAACAGTTTTAGATTGAGGACTTACGCATGGATGGCGTCTGCGCTACAAGCCATTCTGCGACAGGGTGGGTATTGTATATAACGGCCAACGTAGACCAGGTGTCATATGTCATACCTAGTTTCCCACCATTTTCCTACTTCAACTGAAGGAATGGCACCAAATGTCTTCCTAGATAGCCAGTGAGTGGTCGACGCGGCAAATGGGACAAGGTGATTGCAACACACGGGTCATGTAGTCTCTTCATCGCGCCCTTCTCTCCGGACATCTCCTTCGCCCGTGCCTTTTCAGTGATCATCTTAGGACCATCATCCCGTTTGAGGTTGTCTCCATCTCCTGCATAGTCGATCTTTTTGCCAGCGTTACGACCGCTGCGTCGCGGGCCTGCGGACGCGTCGCCATCGACTGATGCGGCAAGAGCCCCGGTCTTGCGCGGAGGCTCCCCGTTCTCGTCCTCGTCATTGGCAGACGGTGCCTCCTTGCGCTTTCTTTGCGCCTTTTTCTTGGGTTTTGGTGGGACCTTTTTCTTGACGATGAACTTGTTTTCTTCTTCTATGCCAAATTCCATAAGTACGGCGAGGTTTTTGGCGATATTGGCCTCGCGCTGTTCCTCGAAATCCAACAGCATGATATGTTGGGAGCGGTGAGCCAGAACGAGAGGAGATAAGCAATTTAGTGATGTAGTGGGTAAGAGACCTGGGATGCAGTCCGCGTGACAATGTAACTAATGCAACGCTGGAATAACGCACGTGCTTATCATGTGACCGTGTCTAATTGGCCGAAGCGATCGGACCGAAGAAAAGAGGACCATGGATAATTGTCTCCTTAATGTGCTCACTTACGGCGATTTACATGTAGATGGCGATCCCGACAAGACTCGCGATTGGGACTTCCCTACCGTCAACAAACTTATCGAAGTTAAGGTCGACTCGGATCGCAAGACTTCCTCATAGGTGCATGCTACTAGCCTTCAAGTTCCTGTTGTGGGAGGCATAACTAGTGGCCCTCGATGCGGAGACAGGAGCAGATAGGGGGCATAGACGAACACCGTCATACTGAAGACGGTACCCTACTCTAAGAAGACCGAACAAAGAGGTGAGTCTGACCTCATTGATCGTCGATCAACATAGTTGCTGACATACGACTTAGGTAGCCTTACGCATGCTGGTACACCTACGACCAATCGAGCGACGGAGCCGGAACGTCGTCGTACGCGGCGTCGGAGCTCGCTGATCCAGGCGACTGATACGTAGAGTCGACGGGACTATGGCTGCGCACAGACTCTTGGGCGACGCTCGGCTCGTAGGCCGCCTGTGCAGGTACATGCATACCTTGCGGTGAAGCTCAATCAGGCGAAATCCACGGTGCCATGACAGCGGACGTACTCGGCGGGAAAGCGCACTTGCCAGCCTTCGCGTATGGGCACTTGGGACTTCTCGGACACCAGTGGGCCCCGCAACATTGACTTCCGTATTCACATGGTTTGCCTACATCATAGGTGAGTGGCGTTGTCGGTGCAAGGCAGCGTGAGTGTTACCCATGCGGATATGCGGACAAGGCCATTTCTTTGCGTTGATACGTAGTTCTTCAAGTTGCGCGGGCGTCATCTCCCAGTCATGAGAGTAACGACACTGATCGCCATGTTTGCATGTGGCAAGATAGTAAAAGTTGCACGGTGCAGGTTTGTCTAAATGATATGTCAGGTAATGTAAAAAGCAGGCAGTTCATTGCGACTTACGTTTATGCGGAGCCTGGTCCCAATGGTAAGCAGCACGTATTATCGGTCAACTGGGGGTCAGCTCACCAATCCAATAATCATCCTCTTCGACTTTCTGGCAGGATGGCCCTGCCCTTGATGAGTCCCATTCTTATTTCTGAACCTGTCAAAGTCCTGTGGCATGGTCTTCTGTTCACGAGTAGGTGTGGCCGGTGTATTGGGCTTCTTATAATTGGTCGATTGTAACTTGTCCTTGAGGAAGAGCCCGTCGATCTCAAGGGTCGGAAGGTTCAAATTGCGGACTTCCTGCGCAAGAGCTTGATAGCCGCGAAGGATGGTCAACTTGTGGTGCAACCCTTCGTTTGAGAGGTAGTTAAGAGTAGAGGTGTAGCCGTTGTCGTGCGCTCCGCCAAAGAATACGCGAGTAGTTTGAGGGAAGCGTGTAAACACCCGAAGGCATTCTATGATAGCCATCAAGTCTCGTACCCAAAATATGAAGACAAGCCGAGGACTTACCTTTAATCTTAGAGTCTGCAGCTTCTTTACCAATCCCGACGTCCACAAAGGAGAACAGCGGAGCAGCTTGGTTAAAACCCATAACAAACTGTTCAAACTGTTCAGCCGTGCAGACGTCATTATTTGCTAATATCTCTGTGAGCCCCTTCTTATTGCAGTAGATGTTGAGCCATATCTCCCCTCGTGGGCCGCTGTGATCGGTCTCAAGCGTCGATAAGTGGTCCGAGAGGCCCTGTCTGAGGAGCATAGCTGCCTTCCGACCACCTGCCTGACCCGCTCGGATTAGTTCAGGAGTAAAGATGTTTCCGTCGCCGTCGATGAAGCACATAATCATGGGATTATCTTCCTAAAATTTCCATGAACAAACCAATGAGGCGACCCTGAATGTAAAGGCAGGTGGCGGCGCACCTTTATGGAACCGATGCTACGTTCAAGCTTATACACCTTCTTGTTAAGAACACTCTTCTCCTCATCTGCTGCCTTTTGTGCAATTTTCCAAACATTGAGCTCCCGTTCGAGGTCTTCAACTCTCGCCTCAAGTTCCTTGTTTCGGGAGGTCGTTTTCCAAAACAGCGCTGGCAGGGAGGAAACACCCTTCGTAAACTTCACATGTGGATATCTAGTCAATGCATTGCCCTACCTGTCTGTTCCTTCAGGAGGCGGTCCCTGAGAGTCAGGTTGTAAGCAAACTACGTGGGCGAAGATAGGAGGGCGCGCGACGGTACACTTACCATTGATCAATTTCCGGAATAGGGTCCCCTGTTAAGCTTCCGTCCTCTGGATCCTCCATGGCACGAAAGCATATGACGGCGCTCTCGCTGGTCTTTCAGTCGTCGTTCGTCGTAAGATGGGGGTTTAAAGTGTTGGAACAATGGCCACAAGCGCAGGAATTATAGAATGCGGAACTTCAAAGGACCCGTGTAAGCGCCCAGCAATAATAGACTTTCACTCGATCAAAATCTTCAAAAATCGCGAATAAACTGAGTGCTGAAGTATTTAGACAAGGACAACCAATGTGCTATATATGTGGGGGAGCAACTGACATATGATACATACTTTAAACTCTTACGGCTGGAATTAGGGTTAAGCAAGCGCACTTTCGACGACTCTGAGGAACGCCGCCCGGTCCTCCTGCTCGGATGAGATACCTCTGTTCGAGCGGTTCAGCCTCCACATCGCGTACAACCCTATGACACTCTGCATCAACGCTTCCTCGCCTTCGTCCCCGACTTCGATGCCTCCAACCAACTGAGGGACTGGGGCCTCTTCGCTAGTTGTGAGCCCCAGGGCGTCCGTCGACGACGTTCCAGCGTCGGAAGAATCGCTCGCTGCCAGAGGAGGAGACATCTCTAACTCCGCAGGGGCGAATACCCCGAACTGCGGCACGAGCACGGGGCTGTGTCTGGGCGAAAGCTCTGCGAGGCGCCGTGCGAGATCCTTGGGTGAGGCGGGATCCGAGCGACGCGAGCCCGTCGGAAAGCTCGGGTTTATGAGTGACGTAGGGAGTTGAATCGTATCGTCGTGCGAGTTGTAGAAATCCGGACGCATAGGGATAGGCAGAGCGTACGAAGAGTCGAATTCGGAGGGCTCATCCGCACACGGATCCGGCCTGCGTTTTTGTATAGGTGGAGAGGGTATAGTGGAGTCTGCGGTCCCTGAACAGAGTCATATTCATCGGAAGAACCTAGGGAGAAAGGAGGCAAGACATACCTTGAACGCTAGCGTAGCGTGCCCAGTAGGCGTCCTCGCCATCGCTCGCAATGTCCTTAGAGGCTGACAGGCCGCCATGCGCGGACGGATCGTCGGAATCGTCTGCACCGTAAGCGTTCCAATAATCGTCGTCGTCGCTGCCCTCGCTCTGCTCATTGAATCCGTATTCGGGCACCGCAGCAGTGGGAACGCCTAGAGCGGGCTCTGGAGAGGCCAGAGCTTCGCTGAGGGAGGCCTTACTTTCTTGCGGAAATGGCATCAACTTGGTATCGTGAAACTTCCAACCGTCTTGTTCGTCCCACTGAAAGACGAGGCGGATGGTATCACCACCGGGCTGTGCAAGCGCGACATGCGCACAAGCCTGTTCGGAGTCTGAGGTGTACTGAACAGGATATGTCTGGGGCTCGTCGTCAGCGGGCCTGGGTAACGATTCGAGCAAGTCTACGGCTTTTGCAGAAGTATCTGATGGCCAGCACAGATACTGTGAGGCCTGTTCTGGGGGTATCTGGAGAAAGTGGTGTCTCTGCAGAAGCGGTTTGGAGAGAAGGTATGGCGGCAGAGGCTGGTCAAGCTGTGATGGGGGAGCGATGTACTGGAGGAGGGTATGGACGACGTTGGAGGAGAGCGGGGAGGGAGACATGGCGTAGTGCGGGGTAAGGAGATGGGTATGTGGGGGCCATTAGTGTTCTGAGTATTAGTACCGGGTAGCCGTCCTCGTCCTGCGCCCTTCGAATATCAAAATCACATCACCGCGTCTCGTGAGCACTCAAATTCACACACCGCTAGCCGCACCGCCGTGACAGCAACGGCGTGACATTCCCGTTACTCGCCGCCTTGAACGCCATCCACGACGACCTCCTCCCCACCGTCTACGTCGTTCTCGCTAGACCTTCACGAGCACGTCCACTATTGACCCCGCCCTCCCGAGTCCGCTCTTTTGACAACACTCGACCCTTAAAATGCGCTTCATCGCTCTGATCGCCTTGCTCGTACTCCCGCTTTTCTCAGCTGCGCAGGTGCGTGTTCTCTCCTACTCATCCTCAAACTCCGCTTTACACCCTCCCCGCTTTGACAGAATTCTACCTCCAGTCGCCCGCAGTCTGCATCGGCCTCAGGGTCGAGTTCTGGAACTGTGTCTGGCGGCTCAAACTCGACCTCTTCCTTCATCCTCTCCACATCCTTTACGACCGGGGTTACATTAGGCTCGGGTCGTGTTCCTTCTACGTTCACCTCCGCTACCGTCATCACCATCACACCCACCTTGAGCGCAACATCTTCCGGAAACAGCACCAACGCCCCTACATCGAGCAGTAGCAGTTCTACCTCGACAGGGCCGTTGCCCACTGCTCCGACAGACATAGACGGAGGAGGCAACGGTTCGGGCGGCGCGCCCACGCCCGGACAGACTGGGGCGGGAGGTGTTTATGGCCCGCCGGACAATTACATCTCATTCGCGATCGGACGACACGTCAATTCGGTGTTGGCCCTAGTAGCGGGGGTTGCGTTGGGAGGGGTGCTGGTAGTAGGATGAGGGGAGGATGCAGACACTTGTTGCGAGACATCCCTTCCTTTTCTCTGGCTGTTCACGTTGCATTCACGGACATTTCGACCCACGGACGGACTACGCTATCATCTTTGCTATGTACGCAGGCGAGGACTGCCTAATGACAGTTTTCTATTTTGTCTGTATGCTCTGAGGAGTGGTCAGCGTCTGCCCGATGGTACGGCGTCCGATTGGACAGGGCCCGGGCTTGCACTGCAGTCCCCAGGCGATGAACTTGGACTCTCATGCAGCTGCGAACCTTCGTCTGCTCTCTCCAACACGCGCCTCGTTCACGCTTAACCCGAACCCTAGCGGCAAGGTCACCCCCGCTTCCCAAATCGAGCTACTTACGGCATTCTCGTTTGATGTCCTCCTCATCTCTATCCGACTCCGCGGAGCACCCTGCAAAGAGACAAAAGATGGACGTCGGGACAAAGGTCACCCCCTACGTGCATTTCCTACGACGCATACTAAATCCTCAACGTTTGTGGTTTGTAGGTCATCGGTACGCACAACGGCACGTTTCACTGCGATGAAGCTCTCGCAGTCTACCTGTTGCGCCTCACAAAGGCATACGCCACTGCTGGTGAGTGAAACGTCCCCAGCTTGGGTATGGTGATTTATGCGCAACGCAGACTTGAAACGAACAAGAGATCCTGCCCTTCTCGACACCTGCACGATTGTCGTCGATGTTGGTGGTGTGTACGACGAAAGCAAGCAACGCTTCGACCACCACCAGCGCGGATTCACGGAAGTCTTTGGCCATGGGTTCAACACAAAACTATCCTCTGCCGGCTTGGTCTACAAGTGAGAGCGGCGTGTGTCCAAGATTGTCGTCGGTCTAAACCTGCCTTCAGACATTTTGGACGCGAGATCATTGCGAATTTGCTCAAGACATCCCCCGATGATTCGCGTATAGACGCGCTCTGGTTGAAGACGTACAAGGTACGTCCCCCTCTGGACGGCTTCTGCACGTGTGTACGAAGTGATCATTCCTAGGAATACATCGAAGCCATCGACGCGATTGACAACGGCATTTCGCAGTACCCTACAGACATCTCACCAAAATATCGCGTCAGGACAGACGTATCGGCCCGTGTGGGCTACCTCAACCCAGCCTGGAACCAATCTGTTGACTCAAAAACTGTCGACGTAAGTCAGCCCAAGAGCTCCAGAACGCAATCCACACTAAACCAAAACACAACACAGTCACAGTTCCTGAAAGCTTCTGCCTTGGTCGGCGACGAATTCGTCGATAGGCTCAACTACTACGCCAACGCCTGGCTCCCTGCACGCGACCTCGTAGCGGCCGGCCTCAAAGAGAGAAGTCACATCGACCCAAGCGGCAAGATCGTCCTATTCGAGCAATACGCGCCCTGGAAGGCAAGTAAATAGGCTTTCGGGGTATCTGTAGGGTCCGTCTGACAGCTGCCACAGGAGCATCTGTTCGAGCTCGAGACCGACCTCTCTATCGCAGCCTCTGAGCAACCCATCTATGTCATCTATGCAGACGAGACGGGCGGCCAGTGGAGAGTGCAGGCCGTCCCTGTGTCCCCTGAGAGCTTCGAGAGCCGCAAGGCTCTCCCTGAGGCTTGGCGCGGACTTCGGGACGATGAACTGTCAAGAGCTTCCGGAGTAGATGGCTGTGTCTTCATCCATGCCAGCGGATTCATCGGTGGTACGTCTGATCATAAGTTGCAGATGACATCGTCTCAGTTTTTGTAAAATCAGGAAACAAGACGAAGGACGGAGCACTGCAGTTGGCTAGGCTAGCTCTACAGCTCTAGGTTCATCATATCCCAAATACTATATCCTCCTCGTCGGGAGGTCCTGGACCACCATCCAGGTCTCTGTGCGCACAGCACGGAAGTTCTGCATCTGGCTTGCAGAACAACCATGACATACTAGCGTGTCACTATCCACTGGATAGGTTTCGCATGTCCTTACAACCAAGGAGTTGCGGCTGTGGATTATCTGCCTCGAGCAATCAGCGTGTTCTCTCCATACATGTTTACTCTCGACGGACTTGTGTTTTCGTTGCTTGTCTGTAGTCTCTTCCGCGCCTGCTCTGGCGTGTGCGCCAGAATACACAGTCGTTTGTGCGCGCAGTCGTGCTTCATGATCACCCCGATTGATACTCTGGTGGACCCGGGCTCGAGCGAGCCGGACCGCCGATGCTGGAAGAAGTCCCATCCACCTCAGTTGCGATGACTTTGTCTTTGTCTTTTTGCCTTTCGCTGTCATCACCTGCTGAGCCGCAGACGCAGACGCTGCTGTAACTTGTGTGTACGCCATGTCAAACACCACACCGAAATTGCGGGTGCTGCTCACAGCAAGTACCGCAGACGTCTGAATTTACTCCGCGTCTATACTGATGACACGATTTCCGTGGTAGAATGACGATGGCCCTCCGGGACATGATTCACCGTATATCTATGGCCTTTATAAACACTTGACACAGGACTTAGGTGAGTGCCTCGCATCGCTCCACGTCAAGCTGAAGGCGCGAACATGTGCACCCAGGCTGGGACGTCAAGGTCGTTATCCCAAGCTCACAGAAGTCATGGATTGGTGCGTCTGCTTACTGGCCATGGAGGCTGTGGGCTTATTCTATGCCGTAGGCAAGGCGTATCAAATTACAGAAATCATTAGAGGGAGATACTATTATCCCAGGGGTGCAGGTACACCTGAAATCTCCTGGGTAGCTTTCTACATTGTTGATATTTGTTGTAGACGGTGCTGGCGAGATCTCCGAGTCTCCTCGACCTTTGAAGGAAGGCGAGACCGCCGAATGGATATTGTTGGACGGTGTAAGCTCTTTCATTTTCCGATCCATATATACTATTTTATTCGTCCCCCCCCCCACATAGACTCCTGCCACATGCGCGAATATCGCGTTGCATAATCTGTACCCTGGCGAGATCGATCTTCTGGTTCGTCTCTTGAACGTTCTCGCGAGGGCACATGTCACTATATCCTCCACCTAGATCTCTGGTCCAAACCTTGGTCGCAATACTTCGGGTACGTCTGCTTAATACACTGTGTTTGCTAAGTACTGGTTTAACGGTCCGTACACAGCTGCCTTCTCACTCTCCTCAGGCACTCTCGGGGCCGCGCTCTCGTCGAGCCTTTCCAAACAGCGCGCCATAGCCCTGTCCTACGGCACGGTAGAGAGGCCCACGCCAACCGTGTACTTCGAGCCCGCGCACGTGCTCGCGTCGCGCATCGTGAGACACCTCTGGGCAAACTGGGGGCTCGACGTGGGCGGAGTGCGCGACGGCGAGGTCGACCTCTACAGCGTCAACATCCCGATGATCGAGGACCTCCTCAGCGCCGCGGGCCCGCCGATCTGCTGGACGCGCATGTGGCGCAATTCGTACGGCCGCCTGTTCAAGGTCCACGCCCATGCGAAGCCCGCGACCTCTCCCGCGGGGCCCGACTCGCTGAACAGCAACGTACAGGGCGGGCTGGACGATGCGGGTGTGGCGGCGTCGAGTGCGGCCAACCAGCTCGTGTTCAAGTTCTCGCCCGCGATGGAGGGGCTGATCAACCCTGCGATGAGCGACATACCTGTGGGCTCGGATGGTTGGGCGATTGCTAAGGGGTGGGTCAGTGTCACGCCCCTACGTGCCTCCTTCGCAGAGCCGGCGCATGAGAACATGGGCGATACCCCTTATACGCCCGAGGAGCTTGAGAGGGCTGTCTGGAAGTACAAATTGTAGACCATCCCAAGGGCCGAGCAGTAGACATTGTAATCTAACAGTAAAGCATCCAATACCTACGCTATATTACATACATGATAGTCGTGAATTCGGGTTTTAGACAGGCTGGACAGCCTGCTGTACCGATAATGTCCAAGCTGTAACTCATAGCGAGATCCAGCCGCTGGCGAGAACAGACAATCCAAACAGAAGAGAAGACCATCCAAACATGTCCCGCACGACAATCTTCAGCGCCCCATTGGTGGCCGGCTGCAGTGTCACCCTGCTGTAGACCTTCAGAGTGTTGATAGACCATGAAGCGTTCTAGACAAGCAGGACCAGTAATCAGCTATGGTAGCTAATCAGAACTCCGAGTAAAGACGTACAACGAAGTTCGCGGGGTCAATGAGGCGATCTGGACATGTTCCTGGACAACCTGAGGTGGCGTAGGAATTACCAGCCCAGTCACCTAGCATGAAGTCAGAAGCGGCTCCCAATCCAGCTAAGTTAAACGTTATCTACCGCAAAATGTGATGTCTACGAGAACGCCATGAGCGTTAGCCTGAGAGTATGTAATATTCCAAGCTGAAAGGCATACCAAACACGATCGAGTGATTGACGAAGTTTGCAATAGGATCACAGCCAGCAGGCTCGAGGACAGCTACCGGAGGGCCCCAGGAGTCAGGACTTGGCTGGCCGGACACGACATCGGTTGGTACAGCCTGCCGGTAGAACGACCCTGTGACATGTGCATGAGATTAGTCGCGGAAATGGAGGATCGGACTTGAACGCACAAACTGAAATGCCGGTATCATCCCACTTCATTGCAAAGACGCCTCCGCCTTGCGCGTCGAATGTAGGGCCATAGGACGCACGACTCCATTCGGTGACGCCACAACCAGCGTTGCCGTCTGCGTTGCCGTCACAGACGAGGTTCGGTTGTCCATTAGTTGTCTAAATAGCCTTAGAACTGGACAGCATGTAGGCACTCGGAGAGTTCACTCACCACAATGGAGCCAGTAAAATTCGCCGTCTCGGTGAGCGAACAATCTGTAGGTCTTATCAGAAAGATAGGCTGGATGAGGGGGGTAGGACAGAAATATACTAGGTCCAGTATGCCAGGTGACCTGATTGTGCTCATTATCATGCACGCCCTCAATAATATCGATTTCGCCGGTCTGTAACGTACGGAGTTCATCACGTCAGGACGCGTGACGCATTAGATAGAATGCATAACGTACGTAAGGCCACTGCCCTCCACCTAGAGTCCACCAAGCAGGCCAAACACCTAACGCCGTGGCATCAGGGAAGCACTTCATATTATACACGCACGGCACCTACCGCAACCCCATGGAGCACGGTTCAGATCGAGAATGAACAGACCGGTGTTGTATTGCTTCTGGCTAGATATGCGTACACTAAGATGGGAGATGTTAGTGAACGGTTTTGCACACATTACGTGCAGCGTGCCTGTTCCTGTACACTCCTGATGCAAGCTGGGTGGTATTATCACCTTTCATGACGACAATACCATCGTCCTGGACGTAAGCTAGTCCGTTCGCAAAGGCAAAGTCTTTCGTCGTATAACTGACGAACGCGACGTCAGGAAGTCCGGCAAAACGACAATTTGGGCGGCGTACTTTACAGTCCCACTAGCAGGTGGGTTAGTCAAGGTCACATTGCGACAGTCACAGGACGTACTGTGTGGGGTCATCGCCAGTGAAGAAGTCAAACGTGCTGCGGATCTTGTGAGGATACCTAGGAGTGAGAGAATGCATGGGGACGTACTCAAAGAAGCTCTTCCCAGAGTAATTATCCTCTAGTGTCCACACAAAGCTCGAGCCATTGGCCGTCTGAAGAGCACTCGCCCTCTTGTCTAGCAAGGACGCTTGGCCAAGTGGCGCGTTTAGGAGCAGAAAGAAAGCTACAGATCCAAAGCGTAGTGTACGCTCCAGCATTCGCGAATACGGATTTGATCGAAAGAGGTGTTGTAGCAGGTGTGAGAGCCCGACGAAAGCGTTGTAAGCAGGAGAAAGAGAGCCAGGGAGGTCGTACAAGTCGTAATCGTAAGCAGTGAGGTGGTCCGAGATGTGGGGGTATAGATGGGAGGTATAAAGAAATCCGGCTGTAAGTTCTAAAACTGAAGAACACGCGGTGACAGCGCTCCGATGACACTTTGCCGTTATACACGTGTAGACAGCGAGTCGGGCAGCGATTCCGACGGCCGCGAGAGGGCTGCAGCCATTTTATGTACACCGTGCTCGGTTGCAGGGAGCGGGGCGGGCGAAGTCGCGCTTGCGCAGGTCGAACGCGACGCTCTCCACAAAGTTCAAACTCTCAGTCAGGCGCTAGCGGAAGGAACGATACCACCCAAGTCGCACTGGCTACTCAAGTAGTCAAGACTCACGCAGCTTCAGAGGTGGGCTGGCAGGGCAGCATACTTCCATACCATAGTGAAAGTGATGTAACATGGCGTACAGGGGCAGAAGCGTAGAGCAAGAGATAACATGGAACAGACGACAGCGACAGATTACCGGTAGCGGCGGAGGGAGAGAGTGTTGTTCCTCTTCCAGGTCGACCAGCCGGGAGTGTGGTTGTAGCGGGTACCCTTGCCGAGGCCACGGTTCTGTGAAAAGTGTGTCACGATGATTGATACAAAGAACACATGCTGCGGTGAACTCACCTTCTTGCCGGTACTGGTAAGACCACGAGACTCGCGGTGCTTGTGAACGGCCTTTGCGATCCAGTTGATTCTGGGATCCCGGCGGATCTGCAAGGTAAACACTAAGCACATCGGTGAGTTCAGCAGGGCGTGGTGGGACGTACAGCCTTGTGGTTGGGATCGACGAGAATGACCTCGTAGTACTTGTAAACACCGTCCTGATTGATCCAGTACGAGTTCAAGACACGCAGGTTGCCGCAACGCTTGCCAACACGCTCCTCCGCGACGCTTTGCAGGCTGCGCTGGGGCTTAAGGTGGTTGACACCCTGGCGGACGGGCTTGCCGTAGGTGGCACCTAGACAAACGTTCATTATTTGGTTCCTTCAGTGATTTCCGTAGAGTAAAACGCACCCTTGGGGACGTGTTTTTTGCGGTTACCCCGGCGTACCCGCACACGGTAGATAACATAGCCCTGCTTTGCCTTGTAGCCCAATCGGCGAGCCTTGTCCGGGCGGGAGGGACGAGAAGCACGGTGGATGACATTTAGTTGGCGGAACTCCCAGCACCTAAGGCACAATAGCAACTTGAGCACAGTCTAACTCGGTAAACCGAGGGTCTGCGACGCACCGAACACGGAGGAGGAATCGGAGGACATCCGACTGCTTCTTTTTGTACAGCTCGCCGATGTATTTGTATGCGCCCATGGTGCGAGCTGAGAGAAGGAGGGACAAGGGAGGTGGTCAGTCGACGAAAAGATCAGGGCGTCCGAGGATGGCAGGGAGTCTTCATCCAGCTGTTCGGCGAGCAATCCACCGATTTCCATCCAGTTTTCTCGCCACATTCCACAATAGACTCATCCTGCATCATTCTAGCAGCAATTCAGCGTGCGTTCGTACTCACCTCTTGAGGTCTTGAGGCTGTTGGCGGCGGGGCTGGCTGCTGTCGACGGATTACTGGAGCGCGCCTCAATATGTTACGTAATCAAAATAGACCGGATTTGGTATGTGCGCCTGTCTTGCTTGTTGTGCCCTTTTCGACATATCATTCACGCTCGATTGCAATTGAGTCTCGATGTCAAACATGAAGTGATGTAAGTGTTAATCCTTTGTTGGAGGTTGGCTATTATAGATACAAAATCCGCGAACTCATGTTGTACAGACAATGCTGAGAATTAGTCTAATGCTGCGAGCCAAGTCCAGACCTCTCCTCCTTCGAGCGCAGCCTGAAGTACGCAACGACCATGTATAGAACCCATGCAAAGACTATGGAGAGACCAGACAACGCCGCGAAGAACTCGCCACGTCTGATCTCGCGCTTCGTTCGCATCACCTTGACAGGGGTCGACCCTGCGCTAGGGGCGACGCTGTGGTAGCGGCTGTTGCGTGCGGAAGAAGACACTGATGGCGAACGGAGCAGGGGGATATTTTGCTCGGCGGCGGCAGATGTCGACGGTACAGTAAGGCCTCGCATGCTTCGGATGGTCCCAGTCGCGGACTTGTTCCTCAGCTCGGGCATCGATGCTTGATCCCACTCGTGTTCGACAGGTTTCTTATAGGGCTCGTCCACGGCATTAAGAACATCGTCGGCATCTCCATCTTCCGGAATTGCAGAAAGGAGGGCACTGGCGCGGCGGGCTGCTTCACGCTTTTGCTTCCGGTAAAGTCGGGCAAGAGCGAATAAGGAACCAAATTGAAGCACGTTCAGAACGAGAAAAGTCTTCAAGAGGTACTCAATATCCCGGTTGTCGCCGTTCACAGGATTAACAGCCTCAGTCGCAGCCTTCTTCTTGCTTTTGATATCGAGGGCGACTCCTGCCAAAGTCTGGAAGATCGTCGTACCAGTTTGCTCGAGCTGACGTGCATACAGGTTAAGCAACTAATGTCACGCTAATCGCGAGAAGTACTGACCGCCTTGTGAGCTCCAAGGGTCGTTGACACATACTTGGACGCAACGATGTCAGGGACCAAGACGACGAGAAGAACTAAAAGGAAGGTCAGAGTGGACTGTTAAAAGAGGACAGAATGCTTACGCGGTGCGAAGCCGTGTCCCGATGCGAACGATAATATGGCTGGCATTGGGGTCTTTGTAAACGATGGAGGAAGGACAAGCCAGAAGTAGCAAGCCATCGTCAAGGTAGAGGATAGCAGGAATAGTCGGATGACGATGCCTCGCTTGCGTAAGGCGTCGACGATATAGCCGGTCTAACATACTTGGTAAGTGGGCTAACCACAATCATGCGATACATGCTTACCACTGGGTAAAGGGCTACACTTCCCGCCAATAGGTATGAGGCCTTGATGCTAGCGTCCGACTCCTCCATATTGTAGCGGCGTTCGATGATATTACTGAACGGTGAGTTAGAGGAAACTCAACATGACACATGAAGACCACTTACGCGCATAGATGGGTGAACGGTGACCATATCGCACCACATAATACGTTGAGACCAATGTATGCCCAAAAAACGTCGCCGAGTTTCGTAATGTCTCGAAGATGAACGGTACGCTTCCTCGCGACCTCCTTCAAGGCTTCGGCCTCTGAGAGACTCTGCATAGATCCAGTCCGTAGGTGTTCGGCCTTCTGACTTTGAGCTTCTGCCTCGAGCTCGTTTGCCTCAAGCTCAGTACCAGAGCCGCTGACAAGCCACTTCGAGGCCGAGAGATAGACGAGATTGACAACAAAGGAGAAGGCGGCGAGGCCCGTTGCGGCGTAGAAGGGAGCTTGAGGACCGAGCTTCTCCGCTAAGGTATAAGACGTCCGAGCAGCCACGAAGGATGCGCCCTTGCCCGCCACAAGACCGAGAGCTAGTGAGACTCCCAAGCCGTGCGACTTGAAGAACCGGACAATGATGGTTTCCTGGACCACAGCCAACGGGCTGACACCAAGTCCGAAGATGAACATGCCAAAAGCCATGATGCGCACACTGCCTAGCAGATTACCCGCCAGGAGGCAGAGCTGACCTAAAGGGACGTTTAGCACGTGTAGATATGACATTAGATGCGGGAATACCCAAGAAGACAACGCCAGTTGCGAGGATGCTTGTTAATGTCGTGCCCAGACGGCTAGCGAGAAGACCTCCAACAAGTGGTGTCCATGTACTGTTCAGGGAGAATGCTGAGATGAGTAGAGAGAACTCGGTGTTGTTGGTGCCCATTTCGCGCGAGAGCCGTGATTTCAGAGGCCCCAAAATGTATGATGCGCTACGACATAGATGAATGGTTAGTGCGATGCATTCCTCGACCAGAGACGGCTTACTAGTGACTTCCGATGCTGAGTGAGCAAGCGCACAACAGAGCTAAGGCTCGGATGAGGTGCGCTCGTACTGGAGGTACCCTCTCTCTAGGCTCAAGCAGTACAGGCTCGTCTTCGTCGACAACTACGCCTTCGTCCGACGAGTTGTCGTGTGATGGGCCCTGGTCCCGTGCGCTTCGGGATGAGGATCGGTCGCGGTCGCGGTAGTGGTCGGTAGGCATGATGGCGGGGGGAGCAGTCGCCAGACCGGACGATGGTGGAGAGGGATGAAGGCGGGAATAGCCTCAGCCAAAAGCCAAAGGTAGGAGAGTTGTGCCAAACAGTGGGGGAAGCAGAAGGCGGAAGGGGGCGAGGAGAGTCGGCCGGGGCCCCTTATCAGATAAACCTGGATACCACAAGCGCTCGCGTAAGAACTAGCGTCATCTCATCTAATCTCAGAATCTCCCAATTCTGGTATCTGATAACGCGGAGGCAGCGATGCACACGTTCACAACACGCCTCGTACGACCGTCGCACGCTCGCCTGCGTAATTTGCACCAAGTCGGCTTCCCACCGTCTGTTGTCTCACCGTTCTACACCGTGCCGTCGCAGGCCGCCGAGCTACGTTCGGCGCGCTGGGCAATTCCAGCCAGGTCTGGAGGATCCACGGTTAAACATCACTGATGCACCTCGCAAAGCAGATTTTGGCATGAGCATTGTGGAATCAAGTGCACGCCAACACGTCAACTGCCCTTGTCCTTGGTTCTGCCCCTCTCGACTCTGGCATACCAGGCAAGATACCCCGCTTCCCACTCACTCCCCTTGGACAGTAGCAACCTTTCTGTCCAGCCCATCCTCCGAGCGAACCTCTCCAGGTCGCGTCCGTTGTAGTAGTTGTGTCCTCCGCGAGGGTAGTTTGGCGATTTCCCTACATTCAATGCTTCATCTGACACATCAAAGATCCCATGTTCGCTCTCAGAGGCCGGGATGCGGAATAGGATCCCGTGGTAAAAATACAGCGGCACTGCCGTGAAGTGCCTATATCCGAGTGTCGCGGGTGGTAGAGCTGGGCAACCTATATACACTGCGCGGTGAGATGTTACCCAGGGCCAGCTGAGCGACTAATAATTACCGTCATTGTATGCCTTCACAAGGTACTCTCTCACCGCACGTTCTCCCCTCTTTTCCCGCCGATTCTGTACGGCGTCGCGCCAGACCCGTGCCAACGCAGCGTTTCCGACCCTCGGTGCTCCAAAGGCCATGATGGTCATGTCGGTCTCGGACACTATATTCGATTCCTCGGATATAAGGAGGTCGAGTGCCAAAAGGAATGACATGGCGCCGCCCAGACTATGCCCCGTGAGCACGAGCTCCTCTACCTCGTTCTCCCTGATTCCTTTCCGAATGGCCTCCAGGACGAGTAGCTTTATACCGCTATATAGCCTCCAAAACCCCGCATGCACCGCACATCCGCGCCCTGCGCGGTGGCGTTTCTTCCGAAAATGCACGTCGTACAGGGCCTGTCGGACCGTTGCGGTGCCAGAGATGGCAACGAGGAGCTGTTTCGTCTGAGCGCGATACGCCACATACCCGGGCAATGCTGCCACCCTTCCCCGGAACGTTGCAATCAACGTGGCCCCTGGCAGCGCGCCATACCCCTCAAGCGCAAAGCCCTCACGCGACAGCTCCTCCAGATGTTCAAAGATGTAGTCGACCTTCGTAGAGTACGCGACCTCTGCAAATTGGCCGATGTCCGAAAGCTCTATCTTCAGCTCGGCTGGGGCGAGATCGTCGGCCGTCAGAGTGCGACGGGAGCGCGTAGCACAGAGTTTGGCAATGGTTCGGAAATTCATTAGCTTCTCCGAGGCATACAATCGCTTTTGCTCCGCTGTTAGCTCCTCTTTCTTGCGCTTGGAGGGTTTGCTACGAAATCTTGGAAGCATTTTGGTTTAGCGATAGGGTGATGACGGGGAGTATCGAGATGGCTGGTGAAGCGTGTGGCAAGAACGAACAATAAAAGGGCTAGCGGCGCTCGTGGAAGCTTCCGCAAGTTACTGCGCGCCGTACGGAGATGAGTGCAGGGATGGAAGATATCGAAGTATTACTGCACCAGGTGAACCTAGATGGATGTGAAGTCGATGTGCGGTAACGCAAGCAATTATATATATTAGCGATAGCCCGTTCGAACAACACCTGCTAAATAGATAAAGTAGTCTTTACTATTCAGAGTGTGAGACAAGGCAAGAAGATTTATACGAAGGTTCGTGAGTCCTTCATACGAACTCTCACGCCAGTAGTCATCCACAGTATGGTAGTGATCAACGTCAAGATGCAAAGGCTGAACTCAATCCATCCGAGTGCTTCTATCGTCTGCGATTGACGACATCTGATAAACGGGAGAGTCTTTACTCATGCACCCGTGTGTACATGGCAAAATTAACGTGCTTACCGAGATTTCGGGCCCCTTCTGGTACAGTCCCCTCCGTTATGTGAGCTGTGAATAAATCCTGCAGCGGCTCCCTGTCACCCAGGTTCAGCCATTCAGCCGCGAGCCTTTGAGTGGGGAACAACGGCCTACCCAAAGAAACGCTGTGAGAAGTAACCAGATGACGGAACTCGCAGCGTTCGCCAGACGAGCTGCTCCTCCGTGGATGACCCAAAACAGGTATGCTGCGGCGAATACTAGAGTCCAGGTAGCCTCAAAGAACAAGAGAATAAGTCTGTTTAATTGGACGTCAGACGCAGATGACAGACGAATAAACCTGCCACATACAGAGATCGATATCTGGGGCTACCCCATGTCCCTACGCTCCCTCCTGCACTAATGAGAAACGCCGTGAGGCCCAGCTCCGCCGCGGCGGTTAAAGTCATGAGAGTGAACAGGAGCGGATGTCTCCGCCCGCACATCGGGCGGCGCAGCTTGGCCTTGGCGGATTTTGCCTGGCTAAGTTTTGCCTTTAACATGCTCGGTGTCGACATTGCCCTGGGCATAGAGGGGAGGATGGGGTGAACGCAGCGGCACTCGCAAGGATATGCATCGATGCGAAATGAATCCTCGCGGCGCGCATGAGGAGTCCACGGTTTGGATGCAAAGCGGCCAGCATGTTGCCCCTATGTATGAGGTCAGCTCTTTGCGAAGAGCGGCCTTGGTCTCTATGTTGCGCTCTCACTGCAACTGAACGGTGCGAGACAATGCTCCTCCGACAATGTTAGGTCACTGTCTAGAATATTGGTAAGCATGGCATCCTACCAAATTTATTGACATGAGTTGACATGAATTTACAAGAGGTACCCGAAATGCACCTGGCTGTACCTGGCCGACGTCGGCGTCGAGAGCAAACGACCTCCCTATGCCGGAGTCAGATGCCGATCCCGGCCTGTGCGCGCGCACTGGTTCGGCGCGCCGGGGCGGGGAGGGGGCGGACTGGACCGGCGCCGAGAATATTGGCCAGGGCCATTGCGCAGATGGGATCTCCGGACACCGTCTTCATTTCTTCACCGTCTCGTCTGTTCGCCCGCATCGCCTTTGTGTTTTCTGTCTTTCTCCCCGCGTGGCCGTTTCATCGTCAGTGAGGCGTATTTGAAGCGTATATTCCAACCCGTCCCGCGGTGAGACTGGCGTCCTTCACGGATGCGGGCACTCGCTCCTGAACATGACAACCAACAACCCACCGCTGGACCTGCCACCGATACCCACATTACCTCCCATTGAGATGCCCAAAAGCTCGTTTCTCGATTCTTCACACTATATCAACGACCGTACCTCGCTTTCGCCATTGAACCCGTCCTCCGTCTCGCTCATTTCTCAGGATACCTTCATGACTGCCGATTCATCCATCTCTTCGGACTTGAATATGACGCCAACGACCAACAGCCCCGAGCTTCTCTCGCCGTCCTCCCCAATTTCTCTCGTACCAGCCTCTGGCCTAAGGAAGTCCATCTCCGTCGACTCCTTCATCAACCCCAGGCAACTTCCGGACACGGCGACCCGTCCCAATCGCGGAAATACTGTGAGTGCGGCGGCGAAGCCCTCTCCCAACGACATCTTCCACGGCCAGGGGCCAGCGGCGAACCACGACCGTCCTTCGCCACCTGCTAGTGCTAAACCCATGTCAATGCGCCATGAAACAGACCCCGTCTCGCGACAGGCTGGTCCCTCTCGCAGCAGAGGCACCAGCATCAGTACCAACACCGGCGACGAGTACGAAAGCTCGTTGTTGGATGATTCCGACATTGAACGGACCGACGAGATGATCAGTGTTATGCGGAAAGGCAAAGCACCCTGGCGACGACAGCCCCAGCCAGAAGAACTCACTCTCCCTTCGCGTCTCAGTACGGTCAGCTCCTCGTCGACCATGGGCAAGCTCCCTCCCCCCATTGTTCCGGAGAGAAGCAGTAGTCTAGGGCACAGGCTCACGAAGCAGCGCTCTCTGATATCCGTCAACACCCAGGTTCCCCCCGTATGTCATTTATCTCTCCAAAAGGCTAAATTAGCACTTATCCCTACTTCTAGTCGCCACACCAGTCAGATATCACCCTAGTTGTGGTCGGTGCTACAGGGACGGGGAAGTCGACCGTTATCCGCAAAGGTCTGAAGGCGTATGGGTTGTCCGAGGCGAGTACATCCATGTCACCACCGGGAGCAGAAGGCGGGCGCTTTCGATGTGAGTTTGGCCTCAGGCACGATGTCAACAACGGCAGCTTATATTTACAGACGTATATCGCGTGGGCCGAATAAGCCACAACCAGGCCACGGATCGTTTACTACGAGTACTCGAGGTCGATATCTTGTCGTTAGATCTGTCAGTGAATGGATACCACGGGATCCTACCAGAAGGCGCCCCCGCGATCGACGGCCTGGTGCTCTGCTACGACGCGTCGAATGAGACGTCGTTCGTGCATGTAGAGGATGTACTCCGTGAGTCGCGTATAAATGGATCTGTCGCGTCTTATTGACTCTAGGTAGACTCGGTCGCACCATTAAACCTCCCAACCATCGTCTTTGCCTGCAAGTCTGATTTGGAACGACGTGTTGACCCAAAGCACGCGGCCGCTGTATTGCAGCAATGCGATACAGGCCTCGTCGAGGTCACCACGACAAGCAATGTCGGCAAAGACAAGATACGGACTGCCTTTGAATGGACATTCAAGGCCATATTTGCACAAAAGCGTCAGTCGTCGTGGCTGAAATGACGGATATATAATTAACGGGGCGTGTAGTGAATGGTAGCCGTGATGTGTACCGAAATCCAGCGTCACCAGCCGTTCTGACGTCTCCTGCGCCATGGGATGTCTCTAGGGCCTCATCCGCTACCCCTACCGCCTCTTCGTCCATAGCCACTCATTCACCGCTACTCCCAGCTCCCAAGATACGATCACCACGACTCCCGCCACAACTCGATGACCCTCTCCGAACTCCCCGAACACCGATATCTCCCACCAGAACTAGGTCGATGAGCGATCTGTTAGCTGAGCGGGGACCAGATTGGAATGGCCCATCGCCTCCGCCAGGGGTCACGGTCGGCGAAATCAGTCGTCGGTCCTCTCGAACGGCCCTCTCTACCTCGGGCGAAGCGCCAAGTAGTTTTGATGAGGCTCCAGAGCCTCCGCAGAGTGTTGTATCGCGAGAATCGTGAGTACCCTGAATGCGGAGTGTTTCGCCACACTGATGATCTGCAGTCGACCACCCAGTTGGATGACCCTCGACGAACTCTTGGATAAGCTGCTTTTCGTCGCTGTCAGTGACGACGGTACGTACTACGTATGCTACCCAATGGATTTCTTCAGGCAGTCTCATGATGTGTATCTTTAGATCCTACCTTCGTTTCACATTTCTTACTCACATACCGAAGATTTGCGCCCCCACGCAGTATACTACTTGCAATGCAGAAACGTATGCGGGCGTTGGACTCGCAATCATCTGATCCGATGTTTGCGTGTTTCGCGCAAATGAAGTGAGTGGGCTTCGAGCGCCTTTACACTTAAGAATCTTGAACTCATCACCGTAGGATCTGCTGGCTCCTCGATCACTGGATACAGCTATATCCCACGGATTTTGCTGTTCCAGGGACAGCCGGAGCGTTATCTGCTCTCATCAAATCCATCATTGGCAAGACATACCTGCTTCACTACGGCTCAGAGTTCATCCCCTTCGTGGAAACTCTCCCAACTCTCAAAGACATAGATTCAACATGGGCCTTGAAGATTAAAGAGCCGAAGGAGGATAGTGATGACTCTTCTAGCATGAAGCCGCCCCACAAGGAGAGCGTACAGAGTGATACCAACTCACACCCACCACTGCCCCCGGCCGACTCACCACCCATTGCTGCAATTGCAACCGTAAAGGCTGTCGCGCGGGAACGCAAACATAGTCTACCGCTATCTGCAAGGATACTAGTCATGGAGACCTCACCAACGAATCTTGGCGTGTCTGACTCCATCGAACATCGGCCGAAGGACAAGCTCCGGATTCTTGTCAACCTTTCCAACCAGTTCTTGCAGACTGATCCGACGACTCTTGCCCAGGAGATCAGTAGGCTAGAATCAAAATTCTTCCTTCAGATCAAGGTATGCTAATCTCGTATAACTATCATTTCCGTCGCTGATGGAGCGCTAGCCACGACATTGGCTGCAGCATGTTATATCGCAGGGTCCAAAGGATGCCGAAACGGATCCTATCACGCAATATAACCATGTCTCTAATCATGTAGCAGAATGGTACGAATGCTCTATCTGTGGTTGCTACAGACATCTCACGCGAGCATTGCAGGGTTGTCTCGTTAATCCTCTGCCACGATAGACCGAGAACTCGCGCCAAAGTGATATTCTTGTTCGTGGAGATGGCTAGCAGACTGCGTAACATGAACAACTATTCCGCGTTGCGGGCGGTCGTTGCGGGGATTAACCACGCGGCCTTCGACACTGATGAGACTATGAAGCTCTTCAAGCGGAAAGAGCAGCGACAGTACAAACTCTTCCAGTCATTCGACCAGTTACTACAAGCCATCCGAGCCCACGGGAAGTATCGTCTAGCCTTGCGAAATAGCAAAGGCGCTTGCATACCTGCCCTGTGAGGTTTCTCACATCCGATGCGTTTACGAAGTGCTGACACGCTTTCAGCGAGATCCACCTTTCGGATCTCATCCGTGCTCACGAGGCCAACACGGACTTCCAGGACAACGACCCGACTCACATACACTGGGCGAAGTTTAATATGATGGGTCGCTTCATCGACGGCATCACGCAGTGCCAGCAGAGCTGTCGAGAGACCAGGACGTACGACAACTTCCCGGAGGACTTCAAAGCTCGGGAGCTTTTGCTCTTCAATAAGGAGAATTTGTTGATGGATTCCGACGTATGTTGTTTCCACCATGTTTCGAACACCTGAATCTGATCTGATACCCGCATGTAGATGCAAAGGGATAGGATGGCACTGGACAAGTCAGAAGAGAGTGCTGCTCTCGAAGAAGAACCTGGTGAGGACGGTTCTCGACCTTCTCGGCAAGCGCCGCGACACTCACCGACACATACTCGAGAAGGATTCCTCAGGGGAAGGATACCCTTCTGGTGACCTGGTCGACCCTGCGTCCAACTTCATACCGGCTATTTTCAAGCTAATTTTCGGGATATAACTTTTCTGCACACTATTATCCTTGCTTTCGCTGGTCTGCTTCGCATATACTCATTGTACTGCTTTCTTTATCGCACTAGCTTCGAGCATTCTGCATATCTCAGAGTAATGTTGTCAAATCTACTACTGTACCTGCCCGGCGGTCAGGGAGGCCGTTCTCAGGGCGAACTGGGGTGCGGCTGTAGCGCCCATCGATCGAAGGTCTATGTCACAGGTCACCGGCACCTCCGCCCCTGTTGCCGGTACGTATATTCATTGTCACAGTCACACTCGCCGCCGGTCGCGGCGAAAAGGCACAGCACTCATACCGCCACCGGTTGTCACACCCTCCAATCTGGGCTGAGATCTGATGTCGATCAAAGCGTGATCTTAGATCTGCTACACTCCGATCTTGCTTCCGAAAATATTTGCCACTTGCTCACTTCAGGTCCCGTATTTCGCGCGATTTACTTCTCATTGCTACACTCAACCTTGCCGTCTTCGCGCTCCTGTGCAGTCGCTCACCCTCGCTACCATCATGGCAGCAGATGACTTTGTGATGACTATCGACTCGGACGACGAGGGCGCGCCGGTCAAGGCGACGAAAAGCAAAGAGGTCGTGGAAGACGCACAGCTCGACCCGGACTTTGTCTTTGACTTGTCCGGAGACCCGTACTCTGACCTACTAGGCGAAACCACAAACATACAGGACTACGTCAAGAAAGGTACCAAAGCCGTACGTACGTTTCGTCTGTTGGCCTATACTTCCGTCTTCTCACACGACCTATGGCAGGAACCCATCTCTGTGGATGACATTATCGAGCGGCGGAAACTGCACAAAGCCGCTACTGGTAAGAGGAAGCGCGACTTCGACGAGTTTGACGAAGACGGAGGGAGTGAAGACGAAGACGAGGAGAGCGAAGAGAGCGAGGATGAGGAGGATGAGGAAAGCGAAGAAGAACTGCTTGGCCCCTACGATGAGGAGGATGACGACGTTGAAGACTCAGTGGCGAGCTCTGACGACAAAGAAGCGGAGGCAGAGACTGGGGACGACGAGAGCGATGAAGAAACTCAAAAGGCAGACCTCGACGCGGACTCTTCTTCAGACGAGTCGGAAGAAGAAACGCAAGCAGAAAAAGACAGAAAGACGGCCTTCTTCGCGTCGGACAGCGGGCCCACTGAAGAGCACGCGTCTTTCATGACCATGAATCTCTCGCGACCTCTCCTCAAAGCGATAACTTCACTCAATTTCACGAAGCCGACGCCCATCCAGGCTGCCACTATTCCCGTCGCGTTACTCGGAAAGGACATCGTCGGAAATGCCGTCACAGGCTCAGGCAAGACCGCCGCTTTCGTGGTACCTATGCTGGAACGGTTGATGTATCGCGAGCGAGGGAAAAAAGCTGCTGCTACGCGCTGCCTGGTCCTCGTCCCGACCCGCGAGCTTGCTATCCAGTGCTACGAAGTCGGAACGAAATTGGCTGCACATACCGACATTAGGTTCTGCCTGGTCGTTGGTGAGCGTCAGAGTGACTTTTCCAACCGCTAACTAACGTGCTCTATCCGCAGGTGGCCTGTCGATAAAATCGCAAGAAGTCGCCTTGCGTACTCGTCCAGACGTCGTTATTGCGACTCCGGGTCGTTTGATTGACCACATCCGCAACACTCCTACATTTACGCTCGACACACTCGACGTCCTGGTTCTAGACGAGGCGGATCGAATGCTTTCCGACGGTTTCGCGGATGAGCTGACCGAGATCATCAAGTCGTGTCCTCCGTCCCGGCAGACGATGCTGTTCTCCGCCACTATGACCGACTCAGTGGACGAGCTGGTGAGGATGTCTCTCAACCAGCCCGTGCGCCTCTTCGTGGACCCTAAACGTACTACCGCGCGGGGACTTTTGCAAGAGTTCGTGCGGGTGCGAGCCGGAAAAGAAGACGAACGGTCTGCGCTACTCGTCTCGCTCTGCAAGAGGACGTTCAGGGGCGGTGCCATCATCTTCTTCCGAAGCAAGAAGCTCGCGCATCAAATGCGC
Organism: Phlebiopsis gigantea 11061_1 CR5-6; assembly: GCA_000832265.1. Lineage (NCBI taxonomy): Eukaryota > Fungi > Basidiomycota > Agaricomycetes > Polyporales > Phanerochaetaceae > Phlebiopsis > Phlebiopsis gigantea. Next base: position 101,179 of record KN840442.1, on the reverse strand, counting down.
ATCGTCTTCAGCCTGCTCGGCATGAAGAGCGACGAGCTGCACGGTGACCTCACACAAGAGCAGGTCGGTCCGCTCTCGCTTACGGGTAGTGCCGCACTGATGACTTTCCACCAGCGATTGAAAGCACTCCAGCATTTCCGTGACGGCGCGGTCGACTATCTCATGGCAACTGACCTCGCCTCCCGAGGTCTTGACATCAAGGGCATTGACATAGTCATCAACTATGATATGCCCGGTCAGCTCGCGCAGTACCTCCACCGTGTGGGACGGACAGCGCGCGCGGGGAAGAAAGGACGGTGCGCCCGTTCGCTGCGATCGACATTGAATGTCTCACTCATTTTGGGGGCCCGCGTCCAGCTCGGTGACACTCGTGGGGGAGGCGGACAGAAAGATGCTCAAGGCCGCGATCAAGCATGCATCAGGCGAGGACCAAGTTCGCCACCGCCACGTCCCTCCTGAGGCGGTTGCCAAATGGGCGCAGAAGCTGCAGCACCTCAAGGATGATATCGCTGGTGTGCTCCAGGAGGAAAAGGAGGAGAAGCAGGTGTGTGTATATTATGCCCATCTGATGATGATGTTGCGGCCGTTGCTTGCGCGGAGCTCATCGATCTTCCCAGCTACGAACCGCCGAAATGGAGGTGCGCAAGGGCCAAAACCTGATTGAGCATGAAGAGGAGATCCATTCGCGGCCTGCAAGGACGTGGTTCCAATCGGGAAAAGAGAAGCTGCAAGCCAAAGGTATGAGAGACAAGACGTCGCCTCGGAGGTTGGCCCTTGGCTGATGGATGCCCCCTTTCCCCAGAGCTGGGCAAACAGCAATATGAAGCCGGCTTCTCCGCAATCACAAAGGCAGAAAGGACGAAAAAGGCAGACAGAGATGGAGACAAGGTAAAGTTCAATCATCTCTTTTCTACTTGCCGTCAAAGGCGTGCCCTAATGTAGAACAATAGCCGAAGCGCGACAAGTTCGCCGGCCTGACGAGGAAAGCGAAACGGCGCAAGTTGGCGATGGAGGAAGACGCGAACGAAACCGGCGCGATCAAAGCTGCTATTCGGTCTGCAAAGAAGACGCAGCGACCTGCCAAGATCGGCGAGAAGCAGCCGTCACTACCCTCCTCGAAGCAAAAGTCAAGGGGCAAGGCGCGGAAGGCGAAGAGCATCTCGCGGTCGACGAGCGTGTTTGACAAGGACCTCGGGCAGCGGTCGAACGCGTCAGCCGCGACTAGGGAGGGTGTGCGTGCCAAGAAGGGCGACAAAATCGGTGGCATGGGTAAGAAAGGCGGCAAGCGCAAGGGGAAGTAGCGTAGTCATGCGACGTATTTCTCGGGCTAGTATCTGATTATATCTTTCATTTGCACTGCATCGAAACTATACCTGATTTTCGCAGCGAAACGCCCGCAGTAGGGCGGGGCGGGATCTCGTACTACTGATCTCACGGGTGTGCGTCGGCGCCGGGCGCCTCTGCCGAGTCGGCCGTTGCGATGGTCAGCTCGCTCTGTCTCGAACGCTCTCGTGTTGGCTACGCAGTCTACTTTGAGCCAGCTATCCCCGGAAGCTCTCTCGTTTTACGGCGCACAAAGAGCACCGCTAACTTACCTACGAAGGCCTTGTCCGAGGGGCGATCTGCGACGCGGTGCGTGATACTCTGGCTCTCTCTACCGTCGCAGTAGGGCAGCTCATGACTCGGGGCTCACAGTGAGCGTGGCCGGAATCAGCTATGGGGAGATCCATGACGAGAAATGCTCAGCCGCCGGGCCATTGAAGGTGGAAATGATGCACCAAGCGAAGAAATTATATTTCGAATCGCTGTCGTGCCACCGGCAACAAAGCTGATAGCCCGTAGGGCAAGGGTGGTGGGCGGTGCACAGTCCATTCATTCTCGCCGGCATGCGGCAAGCCCGAAGGTTCGCTGTGGCAAGATTCGGAAACGAAGTCGTCCGCCCGTCCTGGTCAAGTTTAGGGACCAGTCGCGATGCCGAACCAGAGTCCCCTCGTCCCCTCGTCGAGCGAAGGACATGCGCCGCCGGTTGTCAGCCGTCAGGAATCTGTCACGCTTAGGGCCGTCCAAGACATCAAGAGCTTGCGTTCTTTGATACAGCTCTGCTCCGCACGGTGGGCTGAAGCCTCCAGCAGCGAAGCCACGTTCTCCAGCCAGGTGCAAGACCCTCCGATCGGGCATACCCCGACGGATGGTAGTGCGGCGGCTGGGGCTAGCAAGCTGCTAGTTTTCCCCAAACGTTGTTCGGGTATGCGCCGCTGGAGAACACGAGTGCGGTGCGGCGACTAGACATCTGCCGGGATGGCTCGAGCCAGGTCGGATGGGCGACCAAATGACTACCTCCGTGTGGGGGCGCACTGTCGTCGCGGGCGAGCACGTCCCCGTCAGCTGGGGTGGCGCACTGGAGCAGCAGCGCTCGATCCACGTCGCTGCCGAATTGGGCGAGGCCGAGCAGCATCTTGTTTGGGCGTATGTGCGACGCGGGGGCGATCGACGGTGGGTGACGAGATTTACGGTGCCGCACTGAAACCATGCGCTGATACGGCAGAGGTAATCGCGCGCAGCCAAACGGTCCGCGGGGATGTTCGGCAGCAGGTGCCCCGGTGTGGGTCCGGTGTGGTCGTGCTGTGAGGCGGGTGCGGCGGGTGCGGGTGCGAGGGCGGGGGCGAGGGCGGCGAGGGCGGCGGCGAGGGCGGCGGCGAGGGCGGGGTGCTCGAGGTTGTTACACGAATGCTATGTTGCGGCGGCGGCGCGTGTGTGTGTCGGAAACATGACGACGGCGCGTGGGGGAGCGCGTCGGGATACGGGCACGTGGGTGCCGGCCGGCTGGGCCAGACCTGGCTAAAGCAGCAGCCGGCGTCGGCGTGCGGACGGAGCCCCGGGCACGCGCCGGCCGAGGACGATCACGGGAGATTAAAGACAAGGACGCGGGCGGAGGACGCGCGCGCGAATCTGGCCGCTTCCCAATCGGGCCGCTTCGTCCTCTCTCCTCGTGCCCTGGTTTTTATATCCCTCCCATTTCATGCCCGATTATGCTAACCCAATTTCCCATCGCCATGCCCGACGACCTCAGTCCTACCTCCACCACCTCCAAGGCCGGCTCAGACGACTGCGCTCCCCTCGACGCCGCAGAGAGAAAGAAGAAGAATGCCGACGCCCAGGCAGCCTTTCGCGCACGACGCGCCAACTACATTGCTACGCTCGAGGAGACCGGTCAGTCTGCTCGTCCGCGCCGTGCCTTCCTGCGTCGCCACTTACCTCTTCCCGTTGGGCGCCGTGGCCAGTCACGAACCTAGAGGCAGTGGTCCTCCAGTTGCAGGGCTCCTCCCGCGACCTCAAGAGCGAGAACAGCGACCTGCGGAACCAGAATCTCCTGCTCCGCAACGAAGCTCGCGACCGCGAGAAATTCTGGAGGGCCCTCTGGCAGGCCAGGAGCACTGGCCTTCCTCCCGATCCTGCGGATGAGGCCTCCCTCCCGTCCTACGCACAACTCCACTATTCCTCTCCCATGCACACCCCAAGCAGACTGGCCTCCGTGAGCCCCACTACCGTCGGCCACCACCAAGATCTTCGTCTGCACTACCCCGCGGACCCGTCTGCGGCCCTCGCTTCGCAGCCGTACCATGGCGCGACGGCCACCGAATACATGCAGCGTTCGCCGGCGCTGGGGTTTACCCCAGCCGGTTCTAGCGTCGCGGGCCCGTCCCGGGCTCCGTCAGTAGACCCACAGCGAATGCAAACCTATACAGCATATCCTTCGTACGCGACCGATGGCTCGAGCCCCGACGAAGCCTGGCCGCAACACGCGATGTCTGCGTCGGTCGCCGACCGGAGTAACCTCGACGGCTCGCCATCGCCTACTTACGTTGAGTCTCCAAGTCTTACAGCGTCTGAGCTAGCTTACCCCACCCATACCACGACCGGCGATGACCCGAAGATGTCTATGAACGGGGTCAACCAATCGCCGTACATGTACGCCGCGAGCCGTTCCACGTCCCCAGCGTCCACCCCCACTTCTACCTCCTCGCTATCCCTCGCCGCCGCCCCGTATCAGTTCACGTTCCCAGAAGGCTCTACGATACAAGATCGACCCGAGTTTGGCGCGCACCGAAGATCGAATCCGTACTTCAACGCGCGCGGGCCAGAACTCACCCTGCACGGCGGCACCGCCGACATACCCATCGCGGGGACCATGGGCGACGCCCTGCGCTACCGCATGACCCAGCGGGCAAACGGCATGCCGACTCCGGCGCTGGCTCCGTACCCGACGTCACACGACGCAGGGAGCGACGAGGACGAGTCGCAGGCCGGTGCGCGATCGCGCCCGCGGCGGAGCACGGCGCCGGGCGCCATGCACCCGCGCTCGTCGCAGTCGCCGTCCCCGCCGCCGATATCTGGCACGCTCGCCGTGATCAAGGCACAGGCGTTCGGGGCCCTGCGCCGCACGCGCGGGCGCAACAGGCGGTCCTCGGACGGCGCCGCCAAGCTGTCCGTCGAGGCGCTGTCTGCGCGCGGCATCGCGGTCGGCGGGCCCGCGCCGAAACGACAAAAGCTACGCAACGACGGTGGTCACGCCACCCTCGCATGATGAAAACTGCAATGCTCTGTTCATTCTATCATTCTCCGTGTCTTATTCATTCATTCGTTAAACATCACTATGACACTGATGTGCCGCGTCTAGACAATACCCCATGCAATACCCCAGGCTGTCTTATTGTTGTTGTTGTTGTGCTCTATGTAACATGTAGTACGCTATGCATCCTTAATGTAGTTCGATCTGCTGTCCTTCCGTGCTATCTGTTGTTTTCTTGTGTGTATTGTTGACTGCGGCGGATATGCTTCCACTTCTACATGTTGGATACGCATGATAGAAACATCCTCCTTGGCCCAGCGAACGTTTGCTTTGCCCGCCACACAGGCTACCTGTCGCGGCGCGAGGCCAAGGTGTGGTTAATCTGCCTGGAGGCTTCTATCCCGCTTCTTTCTAGCATGTACATCTGTATAGCCCCCAGCGAGGGATCGTCGCCGGCCGCTCTCAGATGAAATCAAGACCGTCTGCGCGATAGCGTGTTGATGTCATAGGCCTGCAGTGCGCGCCGCGACTGGCAGCGTGCGCGCCGTCTGCAGCGGAGCCGTCGTCGCCAGCCGCGCGCCGCACGCCGGCCTGAGATGGATAGATGACGGCGACGGCAGCGAGCAGCGGCGCACGATCTCGATCGCGCCGCAGGGCTCCCCCGAGCCAAACAAGCTCCTACGTAGGGCGCAGTTTCCCACCCATCGAGGGCAAGGGGTTCGTCCTCCCATCAGCCCCTGACACCTTCCGTCGCTCATGCCTCGCGGCCCTGGCAAGCTCATCCTCGTGCGCCACGATAAGATATATATATTTGATGTTTCCGTACATCTACCTGGGTCGCGCGGCCCCGTTGACCTTGGGCACCGCAGCATCCCATGTTCCGCGGATTTCACTGTTGCACACAGAGACACGGATTAGCAGGCCGAGCGGGGGCAGGTCGGGAGGACTGACTTTTTGTACTGCTGTGCCCAGACAAGCAGCGACGGTGCTGCCAGGGTGACGAAGCTAAACACCGCCACATACAGGCAGGCGACCGAGGGCGACAGCGCGGCAGTGAGGGACACGGCAAGGCCGGACGCGAGGGCCGTGAGGGTCGGAAACACGACCGGCACAATCTGGCACCCATCACGGTGAGAAAAAGGGAAAGGGAAAGACGCAGGCTGGGCCGGGGGCGAGCAGTGGCACCGGTCGCGCACGCACCTGGAGACGGCGCCGCAGCAACGGGAACAGCGCGAAGGCCTCGATGGAGACCAGCATGAGAGCGAACACCGAGACGTCGTCCACGAGCCGTGACGCCAGGACCACCGACGCTGAAATCGCCGCGTTGACGGACAGCACTGACGTTAATCTGGAGACGGCGTCTCTGGCGTGAGTGCCTGGCCCTGCTTGGGGAGTGCGTCACTTGCCGTTCGCGGGAGTGCCGTCCCACGGGGGCCGGCGTATAGTCTGCTAGCACGATGTTGAGCGCGAACAGACACGCGGAGAGGGCCCAGATGGAGTCTGACGAGGTCGCGGATGTCAACGTGCGAAGCACGGGCGAGAGGGCCAACAAAGCCAGGAATATCAGTATCGAGGACTTGACGGTCTTGGCTCCTGGCGGAGCATTAGGGCAGCATCGCAGTAGTCGGGAGGTGTGACTGACGGTCTACGAGACGGGATTTCTCAGCCCCGAGGTGTTCGACTATTTCCCAGAGCGTGTAAAACAGCACAAAGGACACGATGGATATCCAGACAAGTAGCCGCGGGTCGAGCGTCCGCTCCTTCAGTCTGACGAAGATTGCCAGGAAGACGAAGATGACAGACAGATGCAGGCTTATCGTGCACGAGGCAAGCACCAGAGACCCGTAGGTGTACGGCCTGAAATTTGCTGAAGAGCAAAAGGTTCAGACTGCCGTTACCATTAAATGGTCATGGGCTCACCGTTCGTGCTCAGAGACAACAGGAAGGTCCGGGGCACATAATTGTCCGGGAAGGGCTGTCGCTTCCAGAGCACCCTTTCCCATTCAACCTCGCGCGCCCGAGTCGCCATGCATGTCCCTGTGTGAGCTGTATGGAGGTCTGTCGTGGCGGCGTTCTGCGACGCCCGTCACAAGCGCGCTCTGGCTCAGTAGTTCAGCGTCTATTGCACGCCGGTCTAGAAAAGGACAGCTAAGATCGTGTGCAGGCACGTCATACCATTAGGGAGATAGACCAACACATGCACAGAAATATAAATAAAAAACAAGCTTTAGGCTCAGGCGGGGGCTATCTACTCTGCTGGGGCAATAGTAGACGCGATCGACTGAACAACGGCCGGATCCTTCCAGCACTTGAGTATCAAAACGCCATTCACAGCACGTCTCCTAGGCGTATGCAAGGATGAGAGAATCACTGTGGGTATGGGAAAAATCCGTGAACACATGTATGATAGCACAGAGTAACGTATACAGCATTAGTCCCACTGGGGAAGTACGGCATTCAGTTTGAACCACGAAGGCATAAAATTTCGGAAACATGCACCCACCACGAGTCGTTCTTCCTGCTGTTGCTCGGGCACCCGCGGTGCAGACTTGTTGGCTTCCAGCTGCGCGGCGAGCTGGCCGCTCTTCGGATTGGAGGAGACCACGCCCCGTGTTTTGGCCTGGAGGCAAGGGAAGCAGCTCAGATACCCCCGGCTTCACGCAAAACCGTCTTTTCATTCGGACGACGTACCGTCTTCAAGCGTTCCTCGGCCGCCCGTGCAGCTGCTGCACGCGGATCATTGGGCTGCTCGTTGGCTGCTTGCCCTAACCTCTGGCCCGCAGCGCGAGCGCCACGGGTAGGCCGGGGGCCTCCATCCTCGGAGTGAGTGCCAGGCTTGGAACACAACGAGCCCATCTACAACAAGGCTCTCGCAGTTTCGTTTCTTTTGCTGGACGTAGTAAAGAGTGGGCAGACACAAGCATGCGCTCGGCCGTTTGCTGGCCGTAAACGACGGCACTAAGGCGCCCGCAGACGGTGATTCGCCCGGACACAGCCAAGCCCATCTACTGTGACGACGCCTGGACACTGTGGACAGCATCTACGGGAGAGCTGCAAGGTGGGACAGTATATTACCGCTCAGGGGCAGAGATAAGTGATCACATCCGTAAGACGCTCTAGTTACCCGTGGGCACTGACTTCACCAATAAACGATCTCGGTGAAATGAACGGAGACTGCAGACATGAAAGCCTAGATCACTCTGAGTTCGATGGCAATAGGGACCGTCGACCGTTAATATTACACGGCGGATGCATGTGCTCCAAAAGAGATGTCATGTAGCAGGCGAGTCAGGGACGTTTGCGTATTCGCCTCTTTCTCGGGCGTTGGATCTGCTAAAGAGGCGATTACCGAGACCAATCTCGTCAATTTGGCGGCTTGGAATCCATGCCTGTCAAGCATGCGAGGCATGAGGAGGTGAAGAAGGACTGCCTCGATTATCGGAAACTCACCTCCCACCACCGCCGACTCGCGTTCCAAGGCATCTTGGGATCAATACCAGCTTTCATCATCCTGTTCTTGATGCCTGCGCCGAGTAGCAGGCCAAACACGGTGAGCAGAAAGAGGGTGACAACGAGCTGGTCCCTGGGGGAATCCCGTTCTGCGACGGCATCAGCTGAAGCACTTGGAAGAAGCATAGGCACACTTACGGAAACAACGAGCCTCGACGTCGCCTTCTTTTCCCGTGGCGGTGTCAGGGTTAGCATCCCCTAATTTCGCACCCGCACACATGGGCAGGTTCTGGTTCAGACACCACTGCTTGGTGCAAGACAAGCATGGTTTGCTGGGGTTGTCGGGTATAGCCATGTGTAGAATGGTGTAATTCGACCCAAAGCAGATACCTAAGTCATTTTAGCATTCTTGAACAGGGGACAAGGGTATTGGACTTGCATTTGCAGAAGTTAGTTGCCTCCCATTTGTGTCCTAATATTGCGTAGCTAGAAAGCTTTCCGTGAATCATTGAGCAAGTTTGGGTACACTGAGGAGGAACTTCGACTTACAGGAAGCGAAAGCAAGACAAGGAAGGTGACGAACGGCAGCCAGCCCGCCCTCCGTATGCCGAATGACATGGTCGTCGGACTGAAATGCCTGCTACATGATATAGGCGCCTAATCTGTAGTGCTACGCGCTTGTCCTAAATCGTGACGAAGGTTTGCATCTTCCAGGTCGCCACCTCCTCACCCTACCGTGTCAACGCGTCGTACATCCTCGCCCTCGTCGCGTCACATTGCTCAAATCTAGGTCTGTGAGCGTTATTGTATGTGGGTAGGCCATGGCCGAGTTCGAGGACGTTCTCACTAACCAGCCGGTAGTCATCGACAATGTGAGTAGAGTACTGTCACAGCTCTACGCGTCTTTTCTAATCAACGTGTCGCCTCGACGTGCAGGGCTCGGGCACGATAAAGGCAGGGTTCGCAGGACAAGATCATCCGAAATGTTTCTTTCCGTCCTTGTGCGTCTTTATGGTTAGGGCCGCCCCTGTCCGCACGACCTCTATCGACTGACTTGAAGTCGTTTTTGTCGCCGTGTTGTTGGATCATGGATGATACAGTGTTGGGCGGCCGAAACACATACGCGTCATGGCGGGTGCTCTGGAGGGTGACGTGTTTATTGGACGAAAAGCGCAGGAGTTTCGTGGACTGCTGAAGATTAAATACCCCATGGAACATGGCATTGTCACAGACTGGGATGACATGGAACGGATATGGAGCTGGGTCTACGCTGAAGAGTTGGGGACACTAAGCGAAGAGGTGCGCTCGTGGTTCCCTTTTGACAACGTCAACGCTACTGAACCAAGCTGTGACAGCATCCGGTACTGCTCACGGAAGCTCCCTTGAACCCACGGCACAACAGAGATGTAGCCGCGCAAATATTCTTCGACACCTTCAACGTCCCTGCATTATTCATATCGGTACAGGCAGTGCTATCACTGTAGGCTACATGCTATCGTGGTTACGCATCCTAGCTCAATTATGTTTCGTGCTCTTCAGGTATTCTTCCGGCAGAACGACAGGAATCGTTCTAGACTCCGGAGACGGAGTTACGCACGCAGTCCCCGTCTTCGAGGGCTTCTCTATGCCTCATGCGATACGAAGAGTTGATGTCGCAGGCCGGTACGTAAGATGATGATAATTCTGAGCAAGCAGTTTCGCTCATATTCGATCGATGATACAGAGATGTGACTGACCACCTTCAGCTCCTACTGCGGAAATCGGGTCACCATCTACACACTACGGCAGAACGCGAGGTAGTGCGGACCATCAAGGAGAAGTGCTGCTACGTTGCTCTCAACCCTGCCAAGGAAGAGAAGGAGTCTCAAGGTCGGAGTGAAGAGTTCAAGTTGCCGGACGGAAACACGGTGCAGGTACTGGACTTCATTTCGAAATACCGTTTATGTACTCACACCCTTCCGTGCTAGCTTGGTCCTGAACGGTTCCGTGCACCTGAGATTCTCTTCAACCCCGAACTTATCGGTGAAGAATACGCTGGTGTTCATCAAGTTGTCGTCGATGCCATAAACCGCGTCGATCTCGACCTGAGGAAGAGCCTCTTCTCAAATATTGTACTCAGCGGTGGAAGCACGCTCTGTCGAGGTAAGCCGCCTCGGTAATATTGTCCCACAAACCGATATGCTCACACTGTCTCAGGGTTCGGTGACCGCCTACTGAATGAGGTGAAAAAGCTGGCCCTCAAGGACGTCAAGATCAAGATTTATGCTCCTCCAGAGCGCAAGTATTCTACCTGGATTGGAGGATCCATTTTAGCAGGCCTAAACACGTTCAAGAAGGTGGGTCTAAATTTCCCTTCTCAGCAACCATTATCTGATGCGTCTTCGAAGATGTGGGTGTCGGCTGAAGAGTACCAAGAGGACCCGGACATCATTCACAAGAAGCTTGGCTTCTGAGATGAGATGTTCTGCGCGCGTAGTCGTATGGCGCTTTGTTTTATAGTTCGAATTCATTATGGTCGATACCCAGCATTGTAATCATCATCACCGTCGAGTAATGTAGACCGAGTTCCACCAGCGACGACGCTCAATACCAACCAAGTTGACGTCCGAAGGGATTTCTGGGCACCGACGAACGATGGCTTCTCCGGGGCTGTGCATGCGCATAGATTCATGGGGAGGAAGAGAGGATGAAAGCGAGCATACGCGTAAGATACAATGGCAAGACAGCTTTTGCAGGGGGAGGTATGCAGACCAATGCGACGAATATGATAGACCGAATGCGACCAACAAGAGACAGTAAATATCTACTTTCCCTTCTTTGGTGGTTCCGCGGCCTTGGTCTTCTTTGTACCACGGAGCTGGAATGAACGCACAGTTAGGATGTTGTACGTGAGAAGAACGCTTCCCGTGACTCACCTTCTTCGCACGATTCTTGCGCTCCTTGCGCAGCTTGCGATTGGTCTTCGGTGGTGCCTCCATGAGACCGGACTAGGATACAGTTGAATTACTTTCATTCAGAGACACGGCAAGCGTACATACCCGAATCAATCGGTATTTGGGCTCGAACTTCCTCTGCGACGCCTCATCATCGTAGATCAAGGCAAACCCAGTGGTCCTGCCTCCACCGAAGTGCGTCTTCAGACCGAAAGTAACGACACGGTCCTTCTGGCTCTTGTAGATAGCAGCAATCTTCTCCGAGAGCTCGGCCTTGGAGACGTTGGCGCGTGATGGGTGGAGGATGTCGACAACGAACTGGCGGCGGGCCAAGAGTCGGTTGGTGATGAACTTGCGCGTTCGGATGGTCACCGGTGCTTGAGAGTCGGCCTGTATGTGAAAGGGAGCACATAATCGTCAGCAAGGACGTACAAAGCTTTGCCAGGCGAGTTGAGGTACATCCAAGCCAAAGGTCATCCATCCAGCCCCATCCACCTCTCCACTCGTCCGATAACCCCACCAAACCCCTCGTTGTCATCGTAGGCTCCTCGGCCGTGCAGCATAACGGCGAAATGAGTACTGACCATGGTTTGCTGGGCCCCGCTGTCGATTTTACCTTGATCGTCGCTGGCTGCCTTGCTATCGCTGCGCCCCGAGTGGCAATTGCCGAGCGCTCTGTTGGATTCTGTTTACCTCACTTCCATTTATGGTACCACCATCAAATTACCCCAGCTTTGTGCCGCAGCCTCAGGTCTTCATGTCCTCCTGTTACCTCCGTCGCTGACCGCAAGTGCTTGGTTGTCTCCGCCATGAGCACCAGCAAGTTCGCCTCTTCGTTTGCTCCATATGTACGATAAATCCCCCCCTCAGGTTTTGAGGCGAGTCTCAACGACCATCCTGACATAGACTCCACCACCAGATGACCCCTCGTACCAAGCACCATCATCATCGACCAGGCAAACCTCACAGCGAGCGTGGTTCCCGCCTCAACATGTAGTCTCGTACCAATCCGGAGGTGTGCCAACATTCAACACCTCACAAGCTGGGGGCGCAGGTGCGGCCGAGGAGGCAGAAGCAGAGTCCGGTGTTAGCGCATGGGAGACGCGGTTCGGAATGAGAGTTGACATGCTTGCTGCGGTAGCATACATACTTGGGCCACTCTCAGGTAAGCCTGCTATGGTCTATCCGTCTTAATTTCATTCTCACGTGTGCATGGTGCGTAGCTCTTTCGCTCCTTGTGCTGGAAACGCACAATGATTACGTTCGGTTCCATGGTGCGTCGATTTGACCGTGGTATCCTCCTCGAAGCTGACTATTGTATCTCTCTCAATAGCTTACCAGTCTGCGCTATTATCGTCTCCCCTGTTGCTTATTCGCATACTAGTCTCTCTGCTGCAATTTCCGCAGTTCCTACGGACGACTTGCACAGTCCTCGTCATTATTCCTTGTCTCTACATGATGTCAGTATTCATCATGACTACAAATGTCTAATCTCACTGTCTTGTATAGATACCAAGCGTATATGGGCGCAGCCCGCTATGGCCTGTCCCGGTTCCAATTGCCTGTCATTGGACCGCTAGCCGATAGATGGGTTACCGATGAATAGAACGTATTTTAGTTTGCATCTCGTGCTTGGCGCATTCAGTAACCGACTAAGCCGCGAATGGGGTATTAATATTGCTTTCTTTAATCCACGATACATTGTTCTTAATGTTGGTCATGATACGTCCTTCCGTGACGCTGTCACTTTCTAGCCATGCTGCTTTCCAATGTTCAAGTTAGATACGCACCCATATGAGCCAAAAGAGTGCAGTGCGAGAAGAATAGTTGTGCATATCAATAGGTGTTCATGTCAGACAAGTACAGAGCCCAGCCAGTGGTAGTACAGAGCTTTCACAGACATACAAACCAACCCGATGCCACATGTCCGTGGATCCAATCAAGAGTATCCTCCGCTGATCTAGAAGCCTTAAAGAACGAGGCAGAGACCCGCTATTTGAATGCCCGAGTTGCAAGCAGTCCTCGACGCGTCACCGATGACACCTTGAAGAAGCGGCTTGACGGCGTTGATGATAGCATCCGTGAGGTTTTCGACAGCGTCCAATACCTCATCAAGGAGACATTTGATTTGGTAGACAACTATTTTACGACGTCAGCTAGCGGAACGCGTTTAACGCGTCGAATGAGACATACTAGGACCAAGGATGGGGCCGACATCGGGAATGTCGTACACCATGTCATCGATGTCGCTGAGCAGATACTTGACCGAGTTGACGAGATCCTTCAACACGGTCTCCAGGTCGTCGTCCTTGTCATAGTTGGCGAGCCCCTTGTCTGCACCGAGCTGGGCAAGAGTATTCTGGAAGCCGAGCAGGTTGGTGTGGAATGCTGTCGCTTCATCTGCGCTCTGCTGTTCGAAGTTTTGCCCGCGGGCACTTTTTGGAGTCTGCGACAAGCGACCTTAACACACGTTAGTACAAGGACGTTATGAGAGAAGGTCGAGACCTACGGAAGTTGCCAGCGTGTTGACTCATCTGAGTATAGTAGTTGTTCAAGATGTTGATGTCGCCGAGAACGGTGTTGATGTCGCGACGAATAGGGCTACCAGCCGGCAGAGCGTTCCCCGCGGCACCGAGTTGCTCAATCGAGTCCAGTACGTCGCGTTTGCCTGACGGTGTTCCCGGAGATACGCGCGGAGAGAAGACGGGAGTCGACGCGTTGGGGGCCGAAGCGAAGTCCGCGTTGTGAACCATGGGATAGGCAACCGGGAGAGCAACGGCGGAAGGAACGAGGATAGAGGAGCCCATAAAGACCAGGAGGGACCAGCCGAGGAAGTTGAGAGCCAACAGAAGGCGTAGAGAGAACATCTTGTGGACAGGCAGAGGATGGAGTTGCAGTTGTCGTGAAAGTTGAAAGGCGACTGGCGCACAGAGATTAAAATGTGAGTAGGATAGAGGATAGCCTGGGGAACGAGACGATGGTTGCAGACAAGACGCGACGGGGGAAAGTTCGTTTTCAGACACCCTTCTTATACCCCCACTGGACGAAACCTTAAACTGCGGCGTCTTCCGTGCCTTCGACGACACTCGTCCAAATTGGGAACTCGAGCATTGTGTACAGGAAAACCCGGATGGATTGGCAGGCGAGGGGAGTAGGGTAGGGTACTTATAAATAGTCCGTACAATCCAAACGACATAGCTACGAAGGCAGTGTGGTTCGTGAGCAGAGTCAAAGTCGGATCAAAGCGCTCGCTCATCGAACCGGTACCTTGTAGTGGCTACCAGTGTCCCCAGACATCGGAGCGCGACGTCATGATAATGTCCAAAGAATGTGCTGTGAAACGATCGTGGAAGTGTTTTTGGGATCTCTCAATGGTCCTGGTCTCGATAAAGCCGAGGGCCGTTCGGTATCAAATTATTTCTCGCATCCTAGATAGGGCCTCAGAGGGAGAGGCAAGACTTGCCGTCCGGCGACGGCTTGAAGCCTTCAGCACAAGTGTAAACTGCAAAAGCGTGTCAGAACAACTTGAATGTCGGGCCCGACGAGCGAATGTATATGTACCTTGGCACTGACCCGCGTTGCAGGCGACGTTCCAAGCGTGGTTGATAGCAGTGCAGTCCTGGCCAGCACCAGTGGAGGCGCAGCCACCGCACGAGGTGAGCTCGTTCTCGGTGTCGAAGCATTCGTAGTCACCCGACATGTCCATCAAGCCCTTAATGGGGCAAGCGGTCATTGAGTTGGGGCAAAGAGTGATCGCGCGCGACTTGGTGTGACGCTTGTGGCCAGCATAGCCGGAAGGCTTGGGGGGAGTGCTAGTCGTGGTAGGGGGCTGAGGGTAGCACTTGAGGTCGCCAGAGTTCCAGTTGCAGCCCGACGTGCACTGGGGAGGTGGGCTGCTCGGCGTCTGAGGAGTCGAGGGAACGCAGCATTCCTTGTCAGAGTGCCAGTACCAGCCGTTAGTCGGGCAAGATGTACCAGAAGGCGGGCTGGGCGGGTTGGGGTGTCCACCGTGAGGAAGGCAACAGCTCTTCAGCTGGAAGCTAGACAGGCATGTCAGCGATACTGCAGTACATCTCTTATTAAAGCTTTATTACAAGAACTCGCCGTTCTGGCAGTCACTGCTGCTCGAAGGAGTAGCCGGGGTCGATGGCTGCGTTGGGGTGGTCGTCGGCACCGGAGTTGGAGTCGGGGTCGAAGGCGGCGAACGCTTGCAGTTCAAGTTAAGACTGCTCCAAAAGCAATCTGATTCGCAAGCCGGAGGAGGGCTGCTGGGAGTCTGAGGAGTGGAGGGTACGCAGCACTCGTTATCGCTGTGCCAGTACCAGCCATTGGTGGGGCAGGATGTGCCAGCCGGAGGACTGGGAGGACTAGGCTGGCCGCCGTGAGGGAGGCAGCAGGAACGGTCCGCGAAGCTGTCGACGTGTCAACTCTGTCCACAGACGACAGCTCGGGGGCATTACTCACAAGAATTCACCAGAACCACAGCTATTGCTGTTGGTTGCAAAGACGTACGGAAGGGCTGCGGCCGCAAAGAGCAGCACACTCGTGAGGCGGGCCATGTCTAAAGAATGTGACCGAAAAAGAATGGCGGCGGAACAGCTGCGAGAGGAGACCAAGAGAAAGAAACGGGCAAGCGGGATGCGACGGGCGAGCCCCTCCGTTTGTCTTTTATGTGCCGCGCATTGGCCGGTGATCTGCCAGATTCACGGTAACCGGGTGAATATATTGATGAGTGATAGTGATCAAGCGTGTGCTTGATCCTGAATACACTTTACCTTGTGCCCATTAGCCTCTCCCTGTTTTGACGGCTGATGTCACTGTTGGCGACAGATAAGCAACGCGCATGAATGTGAGAGATCCCTGGCCACAGACTTTGCTTCAATTGCTTGCTCATTGTCGGACAGGCTCGGGGCTCGCGCCCGAGGCGTAGGAGCCTAGGAGGCGTCGCTAACGGCGAAACCACCCTTTCCTAACGGGCATCAGCGGGTTCTTCGAAGATTCCCACAGGCGGATTTCGAGAACCTCGAAACACGCGCCCGCCCCCGCGTAGCCGCGCGTGCAACACAATGACCGCCTTGTTGCGGCCGTCGGATTTCGTGGCGCAGAATGCCGTGGTAAACTGGTAACCAAGGTCGAAGCGCGGAACCGAGCCCGTTCTTCGTCCAATATACACCATATGGCACACGCCACCGTTCCTGACAGGATCAGCTGACGGCAGAGCTAGCCGGAAAACATACCCTTCGTCCAGTATAAGTATCCACAAAATGGATGTACGCATGTTGGAGTGCAGTCGTGAAACGAGTTTCGTAGATTACATTGATTCCAGTTCGTACTTCGAGACCACAGAATGATGAACAGCATAGGTCTACGCCAACTATCCTATGCTCATGCTAACAGACGTCTGCATCAGAAGTCTGGGATGCCGGGAATCTGAAAGTCATGCCGTACCTCCGAGCGCGTGAACCTGCTGCAGTGCTTTTGATGCAAAGAATCGTACGTCGGCGTCAGAATCCTTCTGTTGTGCATCCAGCATGGGGGCAATCTTCTGCTCGACGAGCTGCTTGCCTTGTGGGTTGGTGCCGAACGTCGTGGCAAGGACTTCCAGAGACTTGGCGACGTTGAAGCGGATGTTCGGGATGGGGTCCTGCCCAAGCTGAAGCAAGGTGTCAATGATCTCGCCTTTGACAATGTCTAGCGTGAGGACAGGTGCTATCGTCTGAGGTAAACAATCAGTCCAACGTCACGTCAATCAGTAGGGAGAATCATACTGTGATGGCCTGGACCGTAGTCATGCGGAAAAGATAGGTCGGGTGTTGACCCATACCAATGACCTTGGGGACAATCTGGACCTTGGCCCATTCTACGCCGAAGACCTCGGTGAGCTTCTTGAGGTTGACCGTTGCGGCTTCGCGAATGCTATAAACGTTGTCGCCTAGCCATGACATGCAGAGGTTGCCGAGTTGCTCATCGAAGAACGGCTTCCCTAGCTGCGTTGCCAACAGTGGAACGTACTCGATGATGGCCTGTCGGACACGCCACGACTTGTCCTCCGCGAGCTCGATGATAGCGGGAAGAAGAGACTCCGACAAGAGCTCAATGCCAATCACTTAGAAAGCGCGTTGTCAGGACAGTAATCGGAGATCTAGGGGAGAGCCCGGTACCTTTGTTGACGGTCTCAAGCTTGCTGATAATATTCAGGCGAACCTCCGGGAACTCGTCCTTGAGCAGGTGCAAAAATAGCGGCAAGAGGTGCTCAATCGTCGCATCCTTCCCAAGAAGCGGTGCAAGGCCAGCGATTTGGTTCGCAACCGCAGCACGAACGTGCTGAGAGGTGTCCTGACAAAGGTCTCTGACGCACGGAATGACGCGCAGAAGGATGACCTCCTTGTCCAATAGCTTGGAGAACCCTGAGGCACAGATAAACGTGGACCCATACTTCGTCAAGACCGATACGCACCGGGTATCTGCCCAGCTGCGGCAGTGCGGACTTCCGCTTCGTTATCCTTGAGCAATTGTACGTAATGGCCAATGAGCTCCTCCCGGACCAAGTCTTGTCCAACGGCCTCGGCCAGCTGCACTTGCCATTGTATCAATGCTCCTCGAAGTCACGGAGTGTGATTCACCTCATTAAAGTGCGATGCGGACATGTACCGTACGCGCCAGCTCTTGTCAGCCATCGATTGGCGAATCTGCTTCAGAAGCTGCTCCTTGACCTCAGCTGGGGATAGCTGCTGCGCTATAGCGATCATGTCCTCCACCGTCAGGAGACGGACGGAGTCCTGGTCATCTCCCTGAAGACGGCGGTAAATGGTGAGACCCTCGTTCAATACATGTTGTTTCGACAACTTCTTGATGAGAGACTGTGGTAGTTGAACAAATTGTGAGGTTATCATCCAGGTGGGACAGAATGGGACGTACTCCAAGCCACTTAGCAGAAGCCCTTCGCACCATCGGAGTGTCATCAGAGCCTAAGGAAGCGAACCCTCTCCTCAGATCGTCTTGAACCTGAGGTGAGACCTTGTCGTACACAGGGTGGTACAAGGCGCAGGCCGATGTGCGAGACGTGAACCATTCGCCGCGAGACAGTCTTTGGACAAGGGGTATGTAGTACTGTTCAATTTGGGCCTGGCTGAGGTTGGCGGATATCTTGGTGATAGACTCCGCAGCCTGTATACATATTTCCAGACATTCAGAACATTCGTTATAGAGGTTAGTGGATGATGGGACTTGCCTTATCTCTTACTAACGTCTCCTCTACGGCGGACAAGTTTTCGAGGGGACCCAACAGGAGATGAGCGTGTTCAGATCCGCCAATGTATTCTTCAAAGTTTCGGCCCAGCTCCTCTGCAAGAGCCAGCAGGACTTCATCTTCATCGTCTACAGAGTCCTGGAGAAAGGGTATTAACTCCTCGCGCGCGCGGTCGGGTCCAAGTGCGAGCGCGATTGTCGAGATGCGATGGATGGCGTTGAGGCGTAGTTGGACATCCTCTGAACGTAGCTCGTCCATCAGGATGGCAATGGGTGCAATCTATGCGTGAATTAAGCGGATTGAGGGCCAGGTGACACGAACACACGACCGACCTCATCCGCAGAGAATCCAGGGTCCATGTTGCTCGAAATGACTGTACGTTGTTGAGCGATCTGGGGTGAGTCGTGATTCAAGTGGGCGGTGCGGACAAGGCAATAAGAAACGTGTGAGATGACTAGAGGGAATTTAGACTGAGTTTGTCCTCACTGTGCAGAGATGATGAATGGAACGAGGCACTTGCCCAGAACGGTTCAGCTGTTTACGACTCTGTTTGGCAGTGTCGCGCGCATACCACACACATAACAGACAGGCTTGCCAGAAATCACAAATCATATATTCAAGCATGAACAACACGCTCTACATAAATGAAACCGCAGTATAGTATTCCTCTCGCAAAGAGAAGAGATGGCCAAAAATTGTGCGGAGCGGCATCGAGACCACTATGGGAATCGACTGGATGTCAATCCATGCCGCATACCATCTCAACGCATCGGTGTGAGGTAGTCAAGTACGAAGCAATGCCAAACGGACAGAGCTATGTAAGCCCTTCGTCCGACGCATAAGCGAAGCTCACGCTTTGGGCATGGACGGCACCAAGGCCACAGGTGAAGCACGCAGAGCGAGCGACATGACCTCTACCGTCGAAGCATTGCTTGTTGCACCTAGGTGAGCACGAAGGTCCGATAGACGGTTTGGGTACATCCCAAGACTGTCCTCGTGAGCCATGCAAGCTGCCTCGACGTACGATACTGGGAACGATGTCCCAAACTACGGTGCAATGCACCGATTCCGACGGACCGAGGCCCCACTACACTGTGCAAGCACAGGACACTAGGCCGCTAGCTAGTCAGGGGCGGCTAGTTGCCCCATGATAGGTTGCAAGGCCGACAATGGCGTTTGTGGCTTCGACAAAAACAACGATGTTTGCCTATCTGCTTGCGGCTTCTGTCTCGCTGCGCGAAGGCGCATGATGGCCAGTAGGACCAGCGGAAAGCAGGTCCCCCGCACCAGCATTTATCGAGACCACCGCAATATTTTGTAGAGCTTCTCGCTCTTGAGATTGGACGAGGTGTTCTTCCAGTCTCGACTGTCTATGGAGTCGTCGCGGCGTCGAACGGATCACGTCTCTGATAAAACGAGTGCTCGCATCTATTTTATGCCTTTGTCGACTGCTCTTGATGTTGTTGCGAGTTGATCGTTGTCTGGAGATGGAGAAGGGACTGGGGAAAGGTGGCTCCTGCAATTGCACACCCAGGCCATTGTCGATCATGCCTGCCTCCGAGAATATGACTTTAGGGCAGGCAACAGGGAGCTGTGGGACTTTTCTGCCAATTTAGTACTCGTGTCGTCATACCACGGTAACCGTGGGATATCTCCGGCCCAAGATTCTCATATCTTTGCCTGCAGCTGTAGGGAGCGAGTTATATAAGACCGTCGCGTCCACGAAATCCCTAAGCTTCCTCAGTTCGTAGGTTCCGACATGCCAGTTGAGAGAACCGAGAACAAAGTTGTGCTCAGCCATCCCAAGGTATGTGTACTACTGCGCCTTTCGATCAGTCTAATCGTCCTACTTCATCGACATTATACTTAGGGCGCATCCGTAGAGATCCTACTCTACGGGGCTTCTGTAACATCTTGGAAATCCGGCTCCGTCTCAGAGCCTGAGCCCAGAGAGCGTCTCTTCGTCTCTTCAACTGCAGCTCTGGATGGAAGCAAGCCAGTCCGTGGGGGTATCCCAGTTGTCTTCCCATGCTTCGGGGCTCCTTCGCATCCGGATCATGCGGAACTTTCACAGCACGGCTTTGCTAGAAACGAAACCTGGTCCTTTGCCGACGTGGTCATGGACAACGACGCCGGTGTCTCTGTCCGATTGAGTGAGACTTCTCTTTTCTTGTTGCGGCGGACCATGCGAATTGATCCCGTTTATCAGCATTACTACCTAACGACGCTATCAAGTCCAGGTTCGACAAAGCGTTTGAGCTTGCATATGTTGTGACGCTAGCTCAGCACCAGCTCAGCACCGATCTCCACGTTAAGAACACTGGAACGACGTCCTTCGAGTTCCAGGCTCTCTTCCACAACTACATTCGTGCTCCCGCGAATGACGTCTTGATCACTCCGCTGCAGGGCATTGCCTATTATGACAAGACGGAAGCCACGGATGAGCTCAGAGCGCGACCCAAGGTCGAGAGTAGACCAGGCGTAGACGTGAAGAAGTTCACCGACTCTGTCTACGAGAATGCTGGAGGCAGGTATCAAGTCGTATGGCCGAGTGGCGGCGTTGAGGTGAAGACCACAAACTTCAAGGATGTAGTCGTCTGGAATCCACAGGAGGTTGCTGGGTCCAAGATTGGAGATATGGAGGTCGGCGGGTGGTACGTGCCCTTCAGCTGTCTATGATCTCCGTCACTGACTGCTACCAGGCAGAAATATGTTTGCGTAGAGCCAGGACACGTCCGCGGCTTTGTTTCGCTCCCCGGTGGTGAGATCTGGGTAGGTTCACAGGTCATTACTGTCACGAATGGAACCGTCCCTGCGCGATCTTAGACGTTGAAACGCTGAATATCAAATCCTGTATGAGGGGTGTATAACATGGAAATATTTAGGAATGCGACGAAGGCACTATAGTAATTGGCGCTCACGTGCTCACGACGTGACTGATTGGCACGTGTGACAGGCTCGCACATGCTATTTGTCACGACGTTCTAAGTCACAGCTGGCCCGAACGCAGTTTGCTCCTGTCTCTCACAAGCGAATCATGCTGTTTGACTGGTTGCCCTAAACTTATGTTTATTTAGCTGTATAGGTGAATATGAAACTATTATGACCATCGACGAACCGAATTTACGCGTCCGCATCAATCAAATCGACTACACTGTCGAACCGGCTGGTCCCCTCGACAATACCACCCTGCCGAAAGTGCCAATTATACGCATATATGGCGAGTCCTCAATCGGAAAGAAGACGTGTTTGCATGTACATCAAGTATACCCCTATTTCTTTGTCGAATACCCCGGGAATATGAGCCCAGATAGTGGTGGGTGTCATTGTTTTGCCGAGCATTAGGCCATCTCACCTGTTTTGTCAGTGAACTTGTACATCGCGAGACTCCGTCATTCTTTGAACCATGCGATAGCTCTGTCCCTGAAGCGAAACCCCAATTCTGTCAACTCGCAATTTGTACGCGCTGTGATCCTCGTCAAAGGCGTGCACTTCTACGGGTTTCACGCGTCCTATTCACCCTTCCTCAAAGTCCACATCGCCGACCCCGCTCTCGTCAACCGCGCTGTGACATTGATACGCTCAGGGACAGTCATGAAGACACGATTTCTGGTGTACGAGAGTCACCTCAACTTCGTGCTGCAATTTCTAAGCGACTTTGGCCTCTATGGCTGTGGCTGGATCGACCTAGCTGAGGTATGGGAAAGGGGAAGAGATGAAGATGAAGAAGCGTCTCTGGCTTTCTCTGCGCATGCTTCTCCATACTATCGACAAACACGCATGGCTCTGGAACTCGACGTCGCTGCACACCATATACTCAGCAGGCATCATTTATCGCCTCGGAACCACAACCACAAGCTTACAATACCAGCCCCACCACTACCAGATGAACCAGTTGTCTTGAGTGTTCGTGAACTTTGGGAGGACGAACGGCGACGCAGAGCAGAACGCGGCTTGTCCCCGTCTCCTCCGAGACCCAAGGACCTCAGCGAGCGACTAAGAGGGTCTGGTGGAGAGTGGAGTGCAGAAGCCCGTTGGTGGGACGAGCTCGGGAAACGAATTGAGGCCGAACGGGCTTTGATAGTTGGCTCTAAGGATGGGGAACGCTCTTGGGAACGCTGGGTTATGACGACATTTCAGAGTGTGGAAGCCCTTTGGGAAGACGAATGGAGAACCTGGAAGCCCAGCCATCGCGATGCAGAAGAGAATCCGTATGAAGTCCCGGCTATTGGCCGTTCAAGCCAGCCCCAAAACCTGCAGTTTGCAGACACTGGGCTAGATGTGGATGAAAATTTGCTATCGAGCCAGGAACTTAGTATCCTGATTGAACATGAAGAGCAGGAATGGATACGCCGACAGGATGAACTTGCCCAAGACGAACGAAATGCAGAGGCTGAGCGTGTAGCCGAAGAGGGCCCGCCCCCAGAAGACGAGTATGGTCTGGGTACACCTGTGAAGAACAGAGACCCTACGAAACGGTATGGTCTATCTGGTGGATATAAATTTTGTGTCTCACGAAGTTTAAAGGGACGATCAAGGGACGCCATCATCAGACGAGACACCAACTGGACTCAACCCTCGTATACGCGACAACAAGTTCGAAGATGCCTGGGGAGCTCTTCCTATGTACGTATACGTGCGATTTTCATTGGATATCTCTCATAGTACATAGAGATGAACTACGGCAACGGCAGGGTGGGGATACCAGGTCGTAAGTAGTCATTCACTCTAGACTGTCAAAACACCCAACTTCATCAGACGCAGCCCTAATCCGCGAACCTCAACATTACGCAGTGTTTCTGCCCCCGTCTTAGACTTGTCTGCAGATAATCCTTTCTTGGACGAAGTCCTACGTGACCCTGAGGATCAGTACGTCTCTTGCACTTACGAGTGAACCGAGCCATAAGCTCACAATAATAGGAGCTTTGACATCGCATCTGCTCTAGTGGTTCCCGGATCGTTGTTTGGGCTCGAACCAAGGCAAGAGGAAGTAGACCCACAACTTCCTTGCGGTACATCTTCCGATGAATTCTTCCTCGATTTGCCTGAGACCCCCAAACGGAAACGACGCAAAATTGTCATCGAGGAGCCGGTCAGCCCTCGTCTCCCTTCCTCGCAATTCACTACCATCAAAGGAACTCCTTTTACTCGGCTCAACGAACGAATACTTCAGAGTACTCGGGCGTATGTATATCGATACCCCCCTCCCACCACGATAGGACTGCTCTCCAGCCTTGATACCTACGGAGTATCGAGCACGGTGTACCGTGATCCGTACTACTCCAACGAAGAGGACGCTCCGGAACATTCGCGTGAATACGCTGGTTTACTCTATACCCTCAAGGGGGGTACTGGTGTAGGTGTATTGGATGACTGGGTCGGCCATGAACGACCAAATGTACACGGCGTCCATCCGGATAACTCCGGGATATATGGTTGGGAGTATGCCGCCACACCACCAAGTGTCAAACAAAGTCGGCTTTGGTTAGCACAAACCCCCCGAGAAGGAGCCGCTTGTGCTCGAACGAGCACATCGCAGGTATACAACAATCATAGTTTTCCGCGGTGTGTGTTGCTTATATTTGATTATCATAGATATTAGGTCCTACACCAGCGCGTCCAAATACTGCCAAACCTACTCCCCCTGGCAGGATCATTGCACGAGATAAGGGAGGCATGACAGCACTATGTCTTGAGGTGTTTGGTATGAAATCTTACATGGCCCCTGGAGTGTTACTCATTAATGTTTTAGCCCCCTCGCCGACACCGAAACTACCTGATCCTGGATTCAATGAGATTATTGCGATATTCTACGCGCTTTACGACTCTAATTTTCCTCGTGTCGATCACAGCACCCCTTTCCGATGCGAAACGGGTATGATTATCGTCGAAAATGCCCAGTTGGATGCGAGGCGCACTAGGGACTGGAGTTTTGAGACGGTTTCCGGAGAACTGGACTTGATCAATCGCATCATAGACGTCGTCCAGGAGCTAAATCCTGACATAATCGCTGGCTGGGATGTTCAGATCGCGTCTTGGGGCTACTTGAGTGCTAGAGCAGATACCTATGGTGCGGATATTCCTATCTTCCGGATCAAACTCATCAACTCAGCGTATAGGTTTGGACTTGGGCGAGCAAATATCACGTGCGCCTGGCCGTGCCCGAGCCAACCAGACCGATCAGTGGGGAGAAAGGACGACATCAACGTTCAAGGTTATTGGTCGGCATGTGCTGAATTTGTGGAGGATTTTCCGAACGGAACTCTCGCTTACAAGCTATTCGTTCGAGAATGCTGTTTACCACGTCTTGCGCCGTCGGTTGGCTTGTTGACTTTCAGAGAATTGACCGTATTGCTGACTTATGGTCACGGACAGGACGCCTCGCTATTCCCCTGCTACAATATTTGCGTGGTACCACAGCAGTGTACCGGAACACACTTCCAGATTGTTGGATTATTATATGAGCCGGACTTATATGGTCGCCGAAATGGTCGAAGTAGCCGAAGTCATCACCAAGAACTCGTGAGTAGCCTTATAATGTATATTGACGACTGCTAATCTCTACGCTAGTGAATTTGCTCGCGTTTTTGGTGTTGATTTCTTCTCAGTTATTAGTCGTGGATCACAGTTCAAGGTTGAGTCGTTCATGTTCCGCATTGCGAAACCTGAAAGTTATGTACTCCTATCACCGAGCAGAGATGACGTACGCACACTTACAAGTTCTTACTTCTTCCTTGCTCACTGCCTGGATAGGTCGGGAAACAAAACGCTGCGGAGTGTATGCCGCTGATTATGGAGCCATTGTCCGCGTTCTACAGCAGTCCACTCGTTGTCCTCGACTTTCAGTCGCTCTATCCCTCGGTGATGATCGCATACAACTATTGCTACTCCACCTGTCTGGGACGGGTTGTTAACTTCAAGGGCCAGAACAAGTTTGGCGTCACGGATCTGAAACTTCCTCCGGGCATTTTAGACACCCTCAAGGACTATATACAGAGTAAGCGATGTTCACCCTGCGCTGGCGCCCCACTTTCACACACTTTATCAGTATCGCCCAATGGAATGGTATTCGTCAAATCTGTCGTTCGAAAGGGGCTACTAGGTAGAATGTTGACCGAGCTGCTGGATACTCGTGTCATGGTCAAACAAGCGATGAAGGGAGTGAAAGATGACAAGGTGGGTATTGCCGTCCCCTCCCGGACTGTCGACGTTTACTCACTGGAACGCAGGCGCTATATCGTGTATTGGAAGCAAGGCAACTCTCGTTAAAGTTCATTGCAAACGTAACGTACGGCTATACAAGCGCGACTTTCTCCGGCCGTATGCCCGCCGTCGAGATTGCGGATGCAATTGTCCAAACAGGGCGGGAGACGCTAGAGAAGGTGAGTACATATACGAATAATCCCGGCTACGACTCATTATTGAGCAGGCCATTCGCTTGATTGATGCAACGCCGAAGTGGGGCGCAAAAGTTGTTTACGGTGACACCGATTCGCTCTTCATCTATATGCGGGGCAAAACCAAAGAGCAGGCTTTCAGGATTGGACATGACATAGCAGACACGGTGTCGGCCATGAACCCTGCTCCCATCAAACTGAAGTTCGAAAAGGTGCATATCGCAGTGAAAAAGTGCCTGCGCAGCCTAAACAGTGTCATTCAGGTGTATTTACCTTGTGTCCTGATGGCCAAGAAGCGCTACGTCGGCTTCAAGTATGAGAATCCTGACGACCAAGAGCCTGTGTTCGACGCCAAAGGCATTGAAACCGTCAGGAGGGATGGCGTACCAGCTCAACAGAAGATGACGGAAACCAGCCTCAAGTAAGTGTAAAGATTTGACTCGTCCAGCTTGTCCTCACTATAGCCATACAGAATCCTCTTTCGTACTCAAGACCTGAGCGAAGTCAAAGATTACTGCTGTACTACGTGGGCGCAGGTCCTAGAGAATCGCGTATCCTTACAAGACTTCATCTTTGCGAAGGAAGTACGCCTAGGGACGTATAGGTATGTAGTGCTGACTATGCAGTATTTCCCTCAGTCTAACCTTGGCTGTCAGCAACGATGTTCCCCCACCTCCTGGTGTAGCGGTTGCTACCCGACGCATGGTGGACGATCCGAACGATGAGCCTCAATATGGCGATCGCATACCTTATGTCATCTCCCGGGGCGGCCCTGGTATGCGCCTAGTCGACCGCGCGGTGCCACCTGAAATCGTGCTTAATAGCAGGTACGCCTGTTAAGCCGTCTGTTCAAGTATACAACAAATAAATTCTCGACAGCCACAAACGAATCGACGCTACATACTACATCTCCAAAGTTCTTATTCCACCGCTGGAGCGAATCTTCAACTTGGTTGGCGCGGACGTGCGAAGCTGGTTTGACGAGATGCCACGAGCGACGCTTGCAGACGAGCCTAACTCGTTACTGCTGACACCGAGGAAGAAGGCGAGGCAGGCCGAACTCATCAGTCGATTCAAGATCGACGAACATTTCCTCAGCTCCCGTTGCCTCACCTGCGGGTCTCTGACGGAGGAGGAAAGCGGTATGTGCCCCCTTCGGCTGCACGACGATTTGTAACTGACACTTACACAGTACTATGCGAGGTGTGCTGCTATCGGCCGCAGGAGACCATCGGTGCGCTGTTCGCGCGCGTACATCGGACAGAGCATAGATTACAAAATGTTCATGGCATCTGCGTCTCGTGTTCGGGTATCCCCTCGACAGAACCAGTGCGTTGTGAATCTCTGGACTGCCCTTGGCTCTACGAGAGGAAGAAGCTGGAGAACAAAGCCGAGAACCTGAACGCCGTGCAAGACCTGGTGGAAGAGCTGGTACAGTTTCACGAGGACGACTCAGAGAGATCAGACGACAGTCCAGAGGTATATTGTACATCTTTACCGAAATTGTGTTGACTGACTACGTTGATTTACAGGAGATTGACGTCGAATTCGACAACGAGACGGACTCTGGGTCTACAGGCTCGGACACACCTTCATGCTGAGAGCAATTCTTTGATCAGTACCGTAGTCTTTTGTTCCATCCCGTCGAAGATGGTCAAAGCATCGGTCAGCTTGCGCGCGGCCTCCGCATCGTTGGCAATGGCGTCTTTCAGCGTCTGGGCGTCGTTTCCCAACCAATCTGCCTCCAACACTGCAGGGTACTGTCAAAACCGGGCACAACTTCAGGAACCCGTGTCAATACTCACCGTCCGACGATACCTTGGCAATTTCAACCTTCTTAGCGGGGACTTCCGTAGCTGGCTCCGCCGCCAACTTGTCGAGGATCGGAGGAGAGATCGTGAGATGATCGGGGCGTAAAGCGACGAGTGCCAGACACTGGTCAAGGACAAGGATCCTTGTCAGCGGAGAGGGTACGATATTCATTAGCTAGTCACCTCATCGAGAGTCACTATGCTTTAATATAAATCAGCTTACACTTCTCAAGGGAGCACAATCGAGTAGATGTACCTTGCGGGCATGACGAGTGTTTTCGACCCTATTGCCTTGTAAACTCCGATGATGTTTCCAATGATTGCGATCACAGGATGTTCATTGAACGTGTCTTCATAGGCCTTCCAAGTGGATGGCTCAAAGTGTACGCGCAGTTCTATAGGTACTCGGTCAACGATAGATACAGTGACTTGAATGGTGTTTACCGTTGAAGTATGGCGCTATGTAAGTGCACCCGGCTTGGTGAGCGGCCAATGCCTGAGGAAGATTGAACAGGCACGTCGCCAGGGTGTTGATACCGGCCTTCTGGAGTCGCTGGCAAGCAATGATCGACTCTGGCGTAGAAGGTATCTTGATTGTCACACGCGATCTATGTGGAGTTCATTAATAGCGTGCCGTAACGTCCTCACGCCGACTGAAAACTTACCTGGGAATTCCTTCTGCCTCAAATAATGCCACATATCGTTCTGCCTGGGCCACTGTTTTGTCCGCATCATACGCAGCAGAAGGAGAAGTCTGAACGAGAACTCGGCCAGTGAGATAGGGTGCGACACGTTTAGCCAAGAGAACAGCCTGAACACGAAGATTATTTAAATCAGTCATGTCGCCCGATTGTTTTTTCGATTCGGGGGCGATCTATATGCATACCAATATTTCCAAAGCATCCGAGACTTGCTGTTCAGGATCATTCGAAGCGTTCTTTGCGCGGTTGACTGCAGCCTTTAGATCTGCAGAGTCTGGCTTTGAGGCCTCGGCATGGACAATCGCTTGGTTCGATGTCATGTCAACGAATTTGACGGTCTCTGAGGTATGCCGAGCAGCGACAGCGGGGTCCATAGAGTCGACATCGACGGCAAGTAAGTCGCGAACTTGAGAGAGGAGAGTGGCCATTGTGGGGTCTAAGTATTGTGGGGAAAGGTTCCTGACGATCAGTGGGGTACGGTCGACGGGGTAGAGATCGGCCTCTGGGGAGTTTAAATCTGTAGCGTGTGCCGCGAGCAGGCCGCGAGGCGATCCCGGTTCCGAACCGATAGTAGACCAACCACAGAACCTGCCTAATCGGGATGGGACCCGCCCACGGCCGTCGCCGATTGCCGCGGTGTTTGTATTATCGCAAGCCATGTACAGTTACCACACGCTAAGTAGGAACACTGTGAAAGATATTGGATTAGGACAGACAAAACAGTGATCCAGCTCATTAGGGCTTCATCGTCGTAGCCAGCGCGGCAAGATTTGCTGGCGCCGTGAGTGCATCTTGT
Organism: Phlebiopsis gigantea 11061_1 CR5-6; assembly: GCA_000832265.1. Lineage (NCBI taxonomy): Eukaryota > Fungi > Basidiomycota > Agaricomycetes > Polyporales > Phanerochaetaceae > Phlebiopsis > Phlebiopsis gigantea. Next base: position 72,272 of record KN840442.1, on the reverse strand, counting down.
ACGTAGGTTTCGCTGCTTCCCATGTCTCTCTGCTCGTATCTGATATATCACTGCCAGGGCTTCGGAGCCGCTCTTTTCCTTACAATGCGGGCCGGAGAAGGAGAGCGGGTGCATCTGGGTGCAGGATGATGATCAAGTGGAGGTGGTTCGCTATGACTGACATTTCCCTCGTTTTTGTTGGCATTCGATGCTATCGTCGCTCTGGACTACATCTGCTCGGCTTTAGAAACATTTGTTACACTAGCAGTCATCTCATGTTTTGTCCAAAACGGTACTGGATAAATTACACAGAGTGGTAGGCACCGGGCGCGCTGGGGGCTTGGTTGTTCGCAGGTTGTTTGGAAACAGGGGCAGCTGCTGAATACGGAGTGGGCGTAGGCTCCGGATCGTCGACTGACTGGTATCCACCAGCACCGGCACCAGACGAGGTGAAACCTCCTGGCATAGACCAGACTACGCGACTTGAGGTCAAAGGAAGGCAACGATGGGTAGACGGAAGGAGCTCACCTGTCGCACCGGGCAGGCTGGTTCCACGAATGTTGAACCCACCAGGCAGGCCAGCAAACTGAGCACCACGTTGGCGGAGAGAGAAGGCAAATGCGAGGGCGGTCGGAACCTGAAAGTACGCGTTGACGTCAAGAGGTTCTACGACCAACGGTACCGCATACATACCTTGAGAATCAAGATGAGGATTGTCAAGAGACGAATGAACCAGCTCTGCTCGTTCTTTGCTAGCCAGATAATGTCGTATACGATGGATGCAGAGACAAGGAACGTGAACTAGGGTAGGCATTTACGGCGTTATGGCATGTTTGTGCTCTCTAAATGATGGCACATACTGCTTGTAGGGATTGTATAGCCTCCGCGCTTTCCTGAGCAAGAGTACCGAACAGGAAGATGGGCAGGTTGTAAACGGGTGCCGCGAATGCACTAGTTGCAAAGGAGAGAACCTAGACATTACCACCATTAGCCTCTTTGCGCATGCCTGGTTACTAGTAACAGGTCGCCTACAGCTTCGACGAGCACAAGCTTAGACGGATCGAGTGCTTGGAGAAAATCTGCCATGTCGGTGGTGAGTGCAGGGGGATGTGGATTGGTAGGGGGTAACCTCGTCGAAGAGGCTGTTGAAGCTGCGCTATGTGTACTATGCGCCAACGAGTCCGACCACTGCGGGGTACGGCGTTTGCCGTGGGTCTCATTTATTGCTTTCACTGCCATGTCCAGCTGTACGTTCGATACCGTCTGGCCAGCTGATTCGGTGGAGTTTTGTCCACACCCAGATGCATATAGTTTCTTTGTCTGCGGTACCTACAACCTAGAGAAGAATGAGGGAGCTGCCCTCGAAGAAGCCGACGCTGCCAAAAAGCCTCAAGTTAGACGAGGAAAGTGCGCTTTATTTGAAGTAGACAGCGATGACAAGCTGTGAGGTAATCATTCTCTAAGAAGCATAGCTGCTAATAACGTGCTAGTATAGATCCATGCTCCACGATGTACAGCTACCTGCAGTTCTCGATATGAAGTGGTAAGTGAGCCGTGCGTGAATAAATCGACGAATCTCTGAACCATTTAGGTGCCACAGAGATATGTCTGCAACACCGCTCCTTGGTGTGGCAGACTCAGAAGGTGGGCTGAGCCTTCAAGAGCTTGACATTGAGAAGGTTGGTCGTAGGTTTTCTGTTTGCGAAAATGCGTGCCAGCGACTGACAACCGTCTACAGAAAAGCCTTCGTCAACTGGGACGCATCGAATGTGCCACGTCAGACGTCCTCTGCCTGTCATTGGATTGGTCCAATAGAAAGAATCCTACGAGGTTTATCCTACTTCTTTAACCGCGCCCACCCCGCTAACAGTAATTTAGTACCTTGGGCGACCTCGTAGTGTCGCTCTCAGATGGCTCCCTGTCTTTGCTACAACCTCATGAAGGTGGACTGTCCGTCACCGAATCGTGGCACGCCCACGACTATGAGCCCTGGATAGCTGCGTGGAACTACTGGGACACGAACGTTGTTTATTCAGGTATGCGCGCAAATATTCTGCGTACGCGGTAAAATGTTGAGTCATTTAGGGGGAGATGACCTTACCATGAAAGGCTGGGACATACGACAGGACTTCTCACAGCCTACCTTTACGAACAGACGGTAAGTGATGTCGATAATCATTTTATTCTTAGGTTCGTTAACAAGTGTATAGTTTCGACGCGGGGGTTACCACCATTCAGAGCCATCCTTTTAGGGAACATCTCATAGCAGTGGGCAGGTGGGTTGGCCGTAGTAATGGATGATTTGAGCTTGTTCATGACACTTCGTACGACAGCTACAACGACACAGTCTACCTTTTCGACACTCGCGGACCCCTCAAACCGCTGATACAAACCAATGTTGGTGGTGGCGCTTGGCGAGTGAAGTGGCATCCATCTCCACACCGCGCGAACGATCTTTTGGTGGCGTGTATGCATGACGGTTGCAAGGTGCTGCGTTTTGACATGAGCGGAGGCGGAGACGCGATGCATACAATGGGCGGAGAGACTGAGGTTATCCGACGCTTAGATGAACATGAATCTATGGCGTACGGCGCAGACTGGTCTTACGCGGATACAGGCGACGAGGGTATCATAGCTAGTTGCTCATTCTACGACCATAAACTCTGTCTATGGAAAGGGTAGTTTGCGAATCCGCCAGAATTGAATATCCCATGTCATACATCGTCAGTAGATTGATGGGAGTGCGAAGGCGACATATTAAGCGTAGAAGACGCGCTATGATCCTGCCTCTTCTTTTTCCAAAATCCAGCATTAGGGCCGTTCATGACGAACGACAGAGCCCACCGAGATAAACCACGTAATGCTTCGGGCTTATGCGTGTAGGCGGTGAGAAGTGTGGCCAGCGATGTCGCGAACACAAGTCTGACGGATGATCTTTGAGTACAATGTACGCGAGACATGGGCAACAACGTACCTCTCTAGGAGCATGATGCGACGCCTTGAAGCAAGGAGCGTCTCTGGCAAACAAGCCCGAATGGCACGCGGGAGCACATACAGTGCCATCTCGCCTCTCCGCTTCCCCTGCTCTATCCAGATCGTACTTCCGCAGACAAGTGTTCCCAAGAAGGCGCATCCATACGGTCCGTCCCAGAAATCATGTGAAATCCAGGGCATCATTCGAGCGAGCAGAACTGTCCGGGTTAGGCAGACCGAGATCCAGATGGAAGATACGAAGCTAGAGAGGAATGATGCGCTTCGGACTGCTGAGAAAAGCGTTTGAAGGAGGTTGGAAACTTTGGTAAGCTTGTGCGGTTTTGTGAGGAGAATAGGTAGCACATGTACCTGGGACTCATCAGTCAATGGGGAATAAATCATGGCAGGAGCGAGACGACGTACTGGGACGTAAATGAGCATAGCCTCCGCAAATGCCAGTGTTCCGCGAATCACAGCGTTGCCTGTACAGCTGCCACCAGCTATTCCTCCGTGTATTAATTCGCACGGTAGGCCGCCCAATCCCATTCGATTCGTGACACCCAGTTTCTCCCATGTAGCGTTCGCAGAAGGACCGCCATGTGATGGTAGCCGTGCTGGATCACCCCAGGCAGATGGATAGCCAAGGTCGCGGGATAGAGAAGACCCCAGGTCGACCGGGTCGGAGAGGCCAGAGATGTATGACCAACGACCTTCTCGCAATGCGCGCAGTGCCCCTAGAATGCGAGGGTCTATGTTTGCCAATTTCATGATCCTGGTGATGAACCGTCAAAAGCAGCTCTGCCCGGCAGTAATGGACAGTACCAAGTATTATACGACCTCGGAAGTCTGAAGTTTGTCAAAGATTTAGCGAGTGTCAAAGGAGAGTGCATATGGTGCAAATATTACCTCTGAGGTTCGTAGAAGAAGCACCACATGATCCTATCAAAGAGACACACTATTAGACCATGTCAGACGCAGACATGTAATTGGCGAACCTTGCACTGGCGGCCCAAAATACGAATGCATCCAGACGAGCTGCTAGGGTCCTGCGTCGGTCTTGCCTCGTGGTGTCAGACGGGGAATCACTATGCCGTGGTGGGAAGAATACACTGCGCACAACGGCGTCCATAGCTCTCACGGAGACCAGCAGCGTAAGACCAAGCGTATGGGATTGTTGAGGAGCTCGCGTCCCTGGCACGCTGAGCGTTCGTCGCTGCCGATGGTGCATGAGTAGTATTGCTACGGTCGCGGAAATGGTGTTGGCTAGGAACGTCTTTTGGGCATGCCCCAGACGCGACAGGGTTGCCTTGACTTTCGCGTATGTCGGTCCCAAATCATTGTTGTCCAACGAGTCCAAAAGCGACTTCAGACTCAAACCCCCCGCTACAGCAACGGTGATCGCGAACGCGAGCCCTGTGGGTCCCAGTTCGCGTCGAATGACACGAAGCAGCGGGTAAACACGCTTCCATCGAGGTTTCGCCACAAAACCCGTAACGGTTGGCCCTAGAAAGAGTGATAGGGCTAGTGCATACGTTCGGACGGCGACTTGCGAGGGATGGTCGTCAGGAAATGTGTGTAGGTACTCAGCGACGCGATGGGACCATTCGCGCACTGCTAAGTGCATCTTGTAGGGCACGTCGGCCGATGTGTGATGTGCTGCCTCTTGGTATGGTGTTAGCCTGGAGTAGGAGAGAGACGGTTGGCCATGTCGAGGTCTCTTGAACGTCCAAGAATTAAATGATCTCAAGGGAGCATGCAAAATCACATGCGCTCATCCGTGATTGAGGCCTTGAGGATCAAAGTGTATTTGGCAACAGACATTTACCTTTTTCATAGAGCTTAGGATTTCATAAATGTATACAAGTATTCGTTGGCATAGGTATAGAACCATGGAACGGGAGTATAGAAACCGGAAGAGTAGAAATCGGAAAGACAGCTACGTCATTCTTGGGGCGTCGAGCCGAACGCTGCAAGACTGCGCAGACTTTGCGACGAACTCCAAAAGTCAAGTAAAGAGGAAACCGAGCGACCTGATTGAACATCGAGCTCCTGAAGTACATTGGCGCGAGTGAGGAGCTCGAGAAACTGAGTCCTCGAGTCTGGGTATACAAACGTATATAGAACGTCTCGGCACTGCAAAAGCGAGATTAGTGACCTTTTGAACAAGTATAATGTGAGTAGCATACGTGAATACGTAGCAGAGTGATCATGTGTTCTCGAGCAGCAGCATCCGTGCTGACACCGGTGTCCCGAATGAGATGTTCATCCACAACGCTAGTAGAATCGCGAGCGTGCTGAGAGGGCAGGTGCTGGCTGTCTTCCGTCCACTGTTTCTTCGGGAGCGGCATCATGTCTTGCGTGGGTACCGTTGCTTCTGTTGCGTCGAAGGGTAGTAAATCACGGAGCCATCTACACCAGAGCTCCAGTCTCCGGCCGTCCCTATCGAGACGTCTGAGAGCGGCGCGGCAGTGCTGCCAGTCCCGCTCCACGTCGCCCGTCCATACTTGCACGGCGTCGTCCTCTCCAAAATTCGAGTCGTATTCATCACTTTCTGAGGTGACTAATACAGACGGAGGGCGGGTTGCACCTGTCTCTGCCTGTCGCGAAAGCCCTTCGAGAACACCGCTTGCAGCCTCACCGATGGCGTCGCCGGATGGTTTGCGCGCTATGGCTGGACGAACCATGAGCCGCACCCAGCGACGTCGCCTGACCCACCCACCGGCACTGAGGGCTCCGACGAAAGGCCTCCAGTTCTTGGCACGAAAAACCCAGTTGTATTCAAAGCCGTCGTACTGAGTTTGCCCATCCCCTCGCATGTCCACCATCCACTCTCTTGATACCCAACGCCACGAGCCATCGGGAAGAGGATAGGTGGACAGGCTAAGGGAAGGTTGATTGCTGCGGCTGAGTTTTGAGGTGGTGGGAATTGTGAATGCAGGTGGGTCGGCGGGAAGAAGGGACAATCGCGAGTAATATGGTGCGGAGAACATCGTAACCCTATGCGTGAAGCCACATTTGTGCATGCACTAACATGGAGAATGGCAGTACTCACCCGCGCTGGTTCTCATACAGAATGGCCCATCTGTAGACGTCCTTGTCGTAGTCCTCAATGAGCTCGTCAGCATAGACTATACCGTCTCCAACCTTGATGAAAGCGACATCTGCCGGTTCAGTGGAAGGTGTTGAAAGGCTCTCTCTTCTCGAGGATGTCTCTTCATGAGGTTGACCATGCTCGAAATCTACGTTCGATGTCCTAGAGCGCAATTTGCTGAGACGTATCTGTAAGAACGACCGCTTAGCAGGAATGTGTAGTTGCGCGCGCTCTGGTAATGTTAGCTCTTCAGGCCGTATGTGTGACGGGGGAGGAACAGTTTCGGTCGAGGGACCTGCAGCGGTGGTCATGGTAATTGCAGGCAAGTATACTGACCCTAGGATATGGTTGTCGGCTGCAGCGACAGATGATGACGTCACGCCGAGCGCACTGTATCGCGTACCACCATGTTCCGTCTAACTGTGACGGTAAGCGCAAGCCTCAGGGCTAAGGTTGTGCACACTCGGATCCGCCAGCTGCCTCGGACTGCACCTACGTATCCTCCACGCAGAGTGATTGGAGCTTACAGATATCTGAGTACTGTATCTTCCGCTCCAGAACGCTGCCCGTCTTGCTCGGCAGCTCTACCCACACCACTTCCGGCTTGCCCAAAATGTTTCTTCATATCAAGACCTCCGTCCAAGACTACATACTACGACATTATGGGGCTTTCGTACAGTCCTAATCCGTTTGTAGTCGATCCGTCTCAGCTCAAAGACCGTTTCCGAGACTTGCAGCGGGTTATTCATCCTGACAAGTGGTCCGGACGTGGAAGCGTGAGTACCATACTAGTACTCAACACCGACTGAGAGTTGAATCGATTCTTTGCAGGGTATACAAGAGATAGCTGCAGAGTTGTCGAGCGTCGTTAATAAGGCGTACGGCACGCTGCTCAATCCGTTTAGTAGAGCCGAGTATATCATGCGGCTTGAAGACATTCATATCAGCGAGACCGAGAGCTTGGATGACCCGGGGTTCATCATGGAGGTTATGGAAGCTCGTGAAGAGCTAGACAGTGCGGAAAGCCGAGAGGACGTAGACCGTATACAAGCGGAAACCGGGGGCAAGTATCTATCTGTAAGTAATGCCGTATCATGCTCACATGTATCATCTGCAGCCAAAATAGACGAGCTACTGCCAGAGATATCCGAAGCTATATCCTCAAAGGATTGGGACGCTGCAAGGACTGCGACTATCAAGTTGAAGTATCTACAGGGCATCAATGCTGCAGCGGAAGCTTGGCCCGATCGCGTACATGACCATTGACACGGAATAATGTACACTTGCGCGAATGTGTCTTCTGCAGACCAGTACTAGCGTGAATACTGTTGGCCCATGCTAATCTTGAGTATTGAGTAGCGAGAAATCTTGGGCGCTTGGCTCTGGAGTAGCGCTGCCGTGACGAGCGAATTCGTTCCAACCTGTTGTCCTTCCCAGCCATATTCGTCCTGTGTGCGGTAGACTTGACTGTCTCACCAGCCACTTTCTGGCCTCCTCTCTGACTTGGGATCCTTTCGCTGGAAGCGACCGGCTTTCTTGATCTGCGGACTGCTGGTGCGCTGCCACCGTCGAAGGCAGCAAAGCTGATCAGCTGATGTTTCCGGAAAAGGTTTCCACAGGTACTATATGCGCTTCGCGTTTGTGCTACGGCTCAGGCGCGGCCTCCTCATGCAACCACATCCATCCCACAGCACTCCACATGCCTCGACCTCTGGCGGCTCATTGAAGCGTCCATACGCCCAGCAAGCTCAAGCCACCGCTCGTTCCCCTACCTCTGCCATGCCACAGCGCGCGGGAGGCAGTCTCGCCGCCGCGTCTGCCGACGCTCCTCTCGAACGCCCCACAAAGACCTCTAAAATCGACCGGACCTCAGCACAAGCACACTTTGCTTCTGCAACGGCGCACGCTGCCCGCGGTAGGTCACAGAACAGTCACTCCTCTTCCTCCAGAAAAGATAGGAATCAGAGGAACAAGCTCCCGGTACTGCAGGGTCCTTACCACGATGAGCGGTATATCCGGGAAAAGTTCAAGAATATCACTCTCAAGCCAGAGCACGATACAAATCCAAAGTCTCCTCTGTCCAATCTACACGTGCGGATCTGGGACAAGGTCCCAACATATGAGCACAAGCAGTTTGTCAGTCCTCAGGGAAAGACGTTCAGGTATATATGTGTTGTTGGACACCCCCTGATATGCGAAATAATGCTCTAGCTAGGTCGACGGTCACAGTTGGACCTATCGAAGCAGGAGGACAGCCGATCATTGGTATTGGTGACGCACCAAGCGCTAAACAGGCCGACAGGATAGCTGCGCTGTCTGCGCTGTACCAACTATCAGAGAAGGGCCTGGTACGCGTGCTGCCTATCTGTTGCTCGTACTCCCGGTACTCACCTATCATAGCTCGATGTCGCACGCCAGGCTCAAGTTGCCCAAGCCAACCAGTTCTCGCCCTTGGAAGTAAAACTTTCAGACGGATCAGTCGTCGGATTCAGTAAAGCACGTCAGTTCATGGACTACTACTGTCGGCGGTTCGGATTTGGCCAACCTGACGTGGACTACCAATCGCAAAGTCGCGGATGGGAGGCGGTCATGACCGTGGGCGGACGAAAGATCGGTCTTGGTTCTGGACAGAACAAGAAAGCCGCGATGACAGCCTGCTACGCTGATGTGGTACACTACCTGGAGTCCTGTGATCCGGAACTGTGGAAGAAGTTCGTCGCTGACGCCAAGACGGGGAGAGACCTAGGAATGGCGGTTCCTGTACTTTTTGAAGCTGATCAACGCGTTGAGGATCAACTCTCCGACCTCTGTGCAGATATTAAAAAGAGCACTCTATACAAAAATCGACCCCGACTTCGCTCCCTCATGACTGGTAGCGACGACCCTTCTTCCTACGACCACCCTGTACCCCAGCCCAAATACGTCGCCCCTTATCGTCGGCAAGCCGATGCTGAGTTCTTGGAGAACAAGTCGAAGGACCTCTTGAATCGGCGACAACGGTATTTGGCGGATCCAGCGATGGAAAACATGCGTAACACTCGCGAAGCGCTACCTGTTTACACCAAGGCTGCCCAACTTCTGGACCACATACGCACTCACGATGTCACGATCTGTATGGCTGCGACCGGTTCCGGTAAAACAACCCAGATTCCTCAGCTCATTCTCGACGAGTGGATTGAGAAGGGAGAAGGTGCAAAGTGCAACATTTTTTGTACCCAACCTCGTCGTATCGCAGCTATCAGCGTCGCCCAGCGAGTCGCGGCGGAGAGGGGCGAGACGGCGGGTCGAGGAACGATTGGATACCACGTTCGGTTCGAGGCAGCTTATCCACAAGAACATGGTAGTGTCACTTTCTGCACTACGGGCATTTTCTTGAAGCGGATGCAAGCCTCTCTGGAGAATACCGGCAGAAGCAACATGGACGATGTCACCCATATCCTGGTGGACGAGGTTCACGAACGAGACGTGGACACAGATCTGCTTCTAGTGGTGCTCAAACGATTATTGGCCGATCGTAAAGCACGAGGAATACCCATTAAAGTCGTTCTCATGAGTGCCACCATTGACCCTAAGCTCTTCCAGGAATACTTCCCTGACGAACAGGGAAGACCCGCTAGTGTCATTGACATCCCGGGTCGTTCATTCCCTGTCACTAAACACTTCATGGACAGCTTCCTCCCCGAACTCGCAAGTCAAACCAGTCCATCAGAACGCTGGGTCTTTTCCGAGCCACCAGTCCAGAAGTACATCGCACAGGAACTTGGTCCTGATCTTTCGACGATTCCGGCCCTGTCCTTCATGCGACCGTCTGCCCGCCAAGGCTCTTCACACCACGAAGAAGAGGCCGACATCCCCCATCCCCTCATCGCCCTTACCATCTCACACGTACTTCGCAAGACCAACGATGGTCACGTCCTCGTATTCCTTCCAGGATGGGATGACATCGTTGGCGTCCAGAAAGCACTGCTTACTCCCAAGCAGCCGCTTGATATCAACTTTAATGACCGCTCAAAGTTCGGTATCCATTGTCTACATTCCACCGTGCCTCTACCGGAGCAGCAGCTCATCTTTGAGCCTCCTCCCGAAGGCCAGCGCAGAATTATCTTGGCTACCAACATTGCGGAGACATCAGTCACCATCCCTAACGTCGTCTACGTTGTCGACTCCGCGAAGGTCAAGGAGCAACGTTATGACCCCGAGCGGCACATTTCTTCCCTGGTCTCTGCTTGGGTGGGTTCGTCGAACCTGAACCAACGTGCAGGACGTGCTGGCCGACATCGCCCAGGAGAATATTACGGTGTTCTCGGTCGTAATCGCGCGGATCGTCTCCAGCCTCACCAGACCGTCGAGATGAAGCGGGTCGACTTGAGCAACATTGTCATGCACGTTAAGGCGCTCAACTTCCCTGGTATGTCCGTTGAAGAGGTCCTCGCTGCCACCATCGAGCCTCCAGAGCCGGGGCGCGTTGATGCTGCGATGGGGGCTTTGAAGATGGTTGGCGCCCTCGACGACAAGAAGGACCTCACCTCTCTCGGTCGCGTGCTTCTCCAACTGCCTATCGACGTCCAGATGGGCCGGTTGGTTCTGTTCGGAAGCTTCTTCCGCTGCCTGGATCAGGCACTGACGATCGCGGCTATTCTAACGTCTCGCGACCCGTTCATGTCGCCCATGCACTTAAAAGAGCAAGCGGCTGCTCGCAAGAACTCGTTCTCTCCTGAAGAGTTCCGCTCGGATGTGTTGGCCGCCCTCCGTGCTTTCAACAGATGGTGGTCGATGCAATCGCGGGGTGAATACGTGTCTGCGAACAGGTTCTGTGTCGACAACTTCCTATCCAAGCCCACTCTCCTCATGATCGCCAAGCTGAAGAGCCACATTCTCCAGTCGCTATACGACGTGGGCGTCATCGAAGTCTCGGCTGGAGGCATAACAGCACATAGGCCCTCTAGGAAGGCGGAGTTGGCGGTACCCGACCAACTGAACGCCAACGGAGAGTCTTTGCCGATGCTAGCGGCTCTTATTACGATCGCTCTTCAACCAAAGTTTGCCATCAAGACAAGTGACAAAGCTTACCGGACGTCGCAGGACAAGGTACACTTCTCGATGCACTGACATCCGTACCGTTTACTGACTTTTGCCTCTCAGGCCGTGTTAATTCACCCTTCTAGTGTCAACAATCGCAGAAGAGACCACGATGAGCATGCCAAATTCGAGAAGGTGATCATCGCATATGCTGAGAAACGCCAGAACCTATCTGCTGGTGCCTCAGCCGAACACGCCCAGAAGTTCCTTGTGAACACCACCCGTGTCGACCCACTGACGTATATGCTCTTCGGGGCCCACCGTGTCGAAGTGACGCATAAAGGCCTTGATTGCGACGAATGGCTTCCAATCGTGGGCGATCTCAACGTCCTCGACGACGTAGAGAGGCTCAAGGTTATGATGGAATCGTGCATGCTCCGTGTCTTTGAAGGTATAATCAAACTTCGGAACAAGAGGCGCGTAGTCACAGAGGGCAAGGAAGACGAGTCCGGTGACGAAGACGAAGACGCTCCCAAAGAGACACTATCATCCACCGAGATCAGGGAGCTCGACCTCATGACCCGGGACATAGTCTCCACGCTGAACAGCTATAGCTCGTACCGTCTGCGAAATCAGTCTCGCCACAACTCTCGCCCCGCTACCCCCATGGATTCTCCTTTCCGATCCCAAAACCACCTTCCCAATGTAGGGTCGGGGGCGCGCTCTGGCTATTCGACACCGCGCTACATGAATAATGTGGCTTTCTCGTCCCGACCTGGCACACCCAGCCGGTTCTCTCGCAAATGATTCTAGTACGAGACTTGTGACGATCCCTTTCTATACCATATTACGTTGTATAATTGTTCGTAGAAATCACAGCTCATGAACGAGATGGATGAGACCCTGGAATGCCCTTCTTGAGTCGGAACGAGATCGCACGTGGTGGAGATGGGCCGCCGGCCAGGGTTCGCGCTTTTGATGGCATGGCTGTCGCCGTACCTCGACACGGTCACCTTGTCATTCCAGCTCTCACTTATTTCATGACCACACCATCTCTTCGGCTCTGAATACAAACACAGACTCTGTAAATTGCTGTCGCATATCCACCACACAGTCGCAAAACTTCGGCGGGGGCCGTTACCCCATTACGCTGCGTCAACTTGAAGATGGCTACCAGCATGCGAGGGTTGACCCAGGTACACTGCCCTCGATGTATTCCAAGCTTGGGCAGTTACTGACCGAAGCTCTGTAGTTCATTGCGGATATTCGAGGAGCGAGGGTCCGCGAACTGGAGGAGAAGAGGATCAACAAGGAAATGGCGAATATAAGGAAGCGTTTCAAGGGTGCGCTTATGACCGCACATACGTCCATGCATACATTGCTCAAGTCTCTGTAGATGGTAACTTAGATGGGTATCAGAAGAAGAAGTAGGTCAATGGTGCTCTAGCTGCAGGTTAACCGCTGATTCAAGTCTGAAGGTATGTCGCCAAGGTTATATTCACTTACATTCTTGGCTACAAGGTGGATGTGGGGCATATGGAAGCCGTGAACCTCATCTCAAGTCAAAAGTATAGCGAGAAGCAGATCGTACGTGAGCTTATGTGATCTCTACCGCGCCATTCTCCGACCTTGCGCATAGGGCTACCTCGCGGTGACGCTACTTATGCACGAGAACTCGGACTTCCTTCGTCTCGTCGTGAACTCAATACGGAAGGACCTGAATGAGAATAATGAAATTTACAACTGCTTAGCTCTGCATGCCATCGCAAATGTTGGTAGTCAAGAAATGGCAGAGGCCCTCGCTGAGGATGTCCATCGCTTACTCATCTCTCCGTACGTTATATATCATTGTTGTGGTCGCATATCTCACAGGTCTATGTAGAACATCTCAGAGCTTCGTGCGCAAGAAGGCCGCTTTGACACTGCTTAGACTCTACAGGAAGTACCCTGAGGTCATCCCCGCTGCGGAATGGGCGTTGCGCATCGTCTCCATCATGGATGACATGGATTTAGTATGTCTCACCAATATTCGTTAATATAACGTGCTAACAAGCGAGAGTAACAGGGCGTCGTAATTTGTGTGACCAGTCTTGTCATGGCGCTAGCCCAGGACCATCTAGATGCCTACGCAGTATGCTATCAGAAAGCAGTGGATCGCCTACAGAGGGTAAATCCCTACACTTCAATTTGCCTGAGAACCTTCCTTACTATTCGACCCTTAGCTCGTAGTAGAACACGAGTATTCGGCGACATATGCATACTACAAAGTTCCGTCACCATGGCTCCAAGTCAAACTTCTACGGTTGTTGCAATATTATCCCCCAACAGGCGAGCACAGTTCGTATTCGCTCATAAACCCTTGATAACCATAGTTCAATATTCAGAGGATCCGACGCTCAAAAACGTCTTATACGAAGTCTTGAAGACTGTCATGAACAACTGTGCCGAGCCGTCGCGGAACGTTCAGCACAATAATGCGCAGCACGCAATCTTGTTTGAGGCCATTGGTTTGGCCATTCATCTCGATACCAACTCACCCCTGGTCAACACAGCAACCGTCCTACTCGCTCGCTTTATCAGTTCGAAAGAGACAAACGTACGGTATCTTGGTCTCGATACAATGGCCCATCTTGCTGCTCGGGCAGACCATTTAGATGCCATCAAACGCCACCAGGGTACCATCATCCTATCCCTTCGCGACAAAGACATCTCTGTTCGTCGCCGAGCTCTTGATCTGCTCTATAGCATGTGCGACGTCGACAACTCTGAACTTGTTGTCGGCGAGCTGCTCCGCTATCTCAAGGTCGCTGACTACGGGTTACGAGAAGAAATGGTGCTGAAGATCGCTATTCTTACCGAGAAATACGCGGGCACGTACAAGTGGTACGTCGATACGATCCTCGAGCTCCTAAGCGCCGCAGGCGACCATGTCGGCGATGAGGTTTGGTATCGGGTTGTCCAGATCGTTACGAACACGGAGGATCTTCAGCCGTATGCCGCCCGAGTGGTCTTTGAATACCTCAAATCTCCGTCATCTCATGAAAGCTTGGTAAAGGTTGGAGGTAATAGCGCCACACTAAACTCTACATGTATGGAGCTGACGTCGCTCAGGTTACATACTAGGCGAGTATGGCCATCTAATCGCCAACGACCCTGGGTATAGCCCCATTGAGCAGTTCCAAGTGCTTCATTCAAAGTCGCAATTCTGTATGGCTCCTACTCGGTCACTTCTTCTGTCGACCTACATCAAATGGGTTAACGTCTTCCCAGAGATCAAGCCGCAATTAGTCAACGTCTTTGAGCGATATCGACATGTGCTAGACGTAGATCTTCAGCAACGTGCATGCGAATTCTATGCTCTGGCGACTCGCGCAGACGACGACGAACTGCTCCAAAACGTCTGCGAGGAGATCCCACCATTCCCGCCTCGCGAGAGCGCCCTGCTGGGCAGGCTCAACCGGAAGCACTCTGATACCGAAGACAAACGAACATGGATCCACGGCGGAAAGGAGGCGAACCTGGAACGATCTTCTACCCTGCGTACCAGAAAGCCTACGCTGGGAGACGTCAATGGAACCGGTCCCTCTAAACCTGAAATATCCACAGATATCACTAGTTCTCTCATGGGGCTTGATCTCACATCCTCTCCTACGGGGAACAATGCACCAGGAATGCACACAGACTTTGTTTCAGCGCCTGCATCATTGCTTGCAGAGAAAGGTATCCCTCGCTTGACGATGAACACAAACGTGGATCGGTGGTTCAACAAACTGATCTATACCCCGGATGGTGTCCTCTACGAAGACGTCCAGATACAAATCGGCATCAAGTCTCGCTACCATGGTCACATCGGTCAACTTGCTGTGTACATTGGCAACAAAATCTCCGCGCCATTGACGTCGTTTACCGCGACGCTCCTCGTTGAGGAGACGGACGCTCTCTCTGCTTCTTTTGCGAAGATCGCTCCGAGCATGATCGCTCCGCGTACGCAGACACAACAGGTCATCCACGTGGAATGCAAGAAGCCGTTCTCGAATCCTCCGATCCTCAGCGTATCGTTCCTAGCGGGTGCACATCAGACCATCGCTATCCGCTTGCCCATCGTCGTCACGAAGTTCATCGAGC
Source organism: Phlebiopsis gigantea 11061_1 CR5-6 (assembly GCA_000832265.1). Lineage (NCBI taxonomy): Eukaryota > Fungi > Basidiomycota > Agaricomycetes > Polyporales > Phanerochaetaceae > Phlebiopsis > Phlebiopsis gigantea. The sequence goes on along the minus strand of KN840442.1, from coordinate 57,085 downwards.
AGGTCAAGCTCGGACAAGCCGAGTTCTTCGAGCGATGGAAGCTCATTGGTGGCCCGCCACGCGAGGCCCAGAGCATCTTCCCCATAGCGCTCAACGAGGCCGGTCACGTCGACACGACCAAGCAACGACAGGTCGTGGCGGGCAGCGCGTTCAGTGTTCTCGAGGGCGTCGACCCCAACCCAACCAATATTGTCGCAGCGGGCATCTTGCACATGTCGGAGGACGGCAAAGTGGGATGCTTGATGCGGCTGGAACCTAACCGAGAGGCCAAGGTATGTCATTCGTACTTACAGGATGGCTCAGTCTCACACATGGCGTATTTTCGTAGCTTTGTCGCATCACCGTCCGGAGCACATCTGAAGTTATCGCTGCCGAGGTGCAGAAATTGATACAGAAACCGTTATCGGCGGACGCCCCGTCGTAGGCCTGCGTTTGTTTGATAGGACAGAGGACGGACGTATACGATTTACTAGCACAGCATACACATTAATATAACTACGGATACCCTTGTAGGACAGCATCGGAGAGCAGAAAAGCAAGAGTCGAATTGTATCTGAGATAGTACACAGTTCCGGGTTTAAGTTGGTGAGAACATTTCTATTTGCGTAGGATACCCCGCAAGATCCCCCGTTTCCGTCCGCCTACTTCCTCATGGGTGTCAGGCGAGAATGGGAGACAGGTCGCGACCGCTGTTGGTGAAGGGGGCCCGAGAGCGTGACCCCTCCGCGAGAGGGCGGAGTCGGTCGACGCCGAGCGGGGGTGATGGGGCAGCAAAGGGCGCGAGGGCCTGAGGTAGGTTTCCCCAGTCCCCGCAGTACCAAGTGAATGGGCGATAGACGAGCTTGCGGAAAGCTTCGGGCTCGCGAACGATCCGTTTGAAGCCTTGCGGGGTATGTGTATACTGCTCTCTGCAGGACTGGATGACATTTCGGAGTACGAGGGCTGGCTTCGAAGGAGCGCGACGTCGCTGGGAGCGGTTGTGGGGCGTCTGTTCTTTCGCAGGAGTCCTCTCTCTCGTGACGGTGTTCTTGGTTCGCGCGGAGACGCCACGAATGGCGACATTGGTGGTGACTTGTAGGAGATCGGCGAGTGTATGTCCTTTGTGGACCCTGCGCGCGACCGACCAGCCATTTTGCTCACACGCATCAGAGCCATCTCCTCAACTTGCAGGCACGTCTGACAGAAGGCATCGAACTCGTGTTCTGATGGCGCTCCTATCCGAGCGGGCAGATGAAGACGGGTGTGGCGCACCACCACCGACGTGAGGATAGCGAGATGTCTTCCCAAATCGAGCATCTGGGGCAGCTCAGGAATAGATTCGCGGTAGAGCAGCGGTAAAGATGCCTTCTTGCTGTAGAAGCCGTGATGGACGCGCAACCGTGATCGTCCCCCAGCCGCAGACGTCGTCTGAGGACTCTGCGGGATCTCAGAAGGGTCTGTCGAGACGAAGGACAGGTAGTTGACCATCATAGGTAGTGTTTCCGTAAGAAAGTCTTTAACGCGGGGAAACTCTTCTCTCTAGAAGTCTGTCAGCACATTGATGCGAGCGAATAGGCAGATACTTACAGTGCTGAGATTTGTCGTCGTGTTCAAGTTTGCCAGACTGGACATCACCTTGGCAATCAGCGTTAGGCTACGTTGCACAGGTTCTTCACACTTCCCTACTCGTCTCGTTAGCTCCATATTTACGGTAGATAGGCACACCATACCTAACCAGAATCCATAAACGTGTGGGCGCAAGATAGCAGGGGTGAAGAACCGTAGGAACAAGAATGCAGAGACGCCTTGCCATGGTAGATCTGAGTAACGGTATTTTGCAACGTCATAGCGAGTCTCGATGAGTGTTCGTATGTGGCAGAATAATCTCCGCATGGCACTATAAATAAATGAGCATCGTGCCTCTAGAAATGGTGACATCACTCACACAGGGCACTTCTCGCGCGCGTCATAGATAGACTTCCAGAGCTCCTGACAGCATTGTACAAGTAGCTCAACGCTTTTTTCTGTTTGCTTGGAACTCTTTCCGCTGCGCCCCGGATCAGTCTCGATAACCACTTTGTCCGAGCAGAGACGGCGTAGTACTCGTCCGACGCTTGCTTCCAGGAATGCAGCGCCTTCGGTGGCCATGAAGATTTCGAGGGTCTTTGTTAAAACGGTATTCCCTCGGCTACACTGTTCAGTAGCTTATCTTCTAGACTGGACAAACAGACTTACAATAATGTGCTATGCGCTATGCGCCGAGAAGTCAATATGTATTCCTCCCTGACATGAGACGACTTACAATGCTCAGAGCCATCGACTTCCCGATTTGCGAGATGTTTGATGTCATCCACAATCTTGTTCTTAGCTAAGGCGAAAGCTACCAAGTCGCTGGATACATTCTTGATGGAGAGTTTAGTGTCAAGCTCGCTGATCCATTCCAGGGTGTTCTTAGAGGATAAAGCCTGAAGCCACTGAATCAGCCTCGCAAGCTCAAAAGAGGTAGATCAGTTGTACCCTCTCGACAGTAGAGTATGCACTGCTTGGTAAAATAATCTCTCTGCTCAAAGTTGTTAAACAATGTCCCGTCTACGAAGCAGTGAACGAACCTACTCAACCACGCGAATCTTGAGCTTGAGCTCTCCGCAGATAAGACCTATAGAGTGGTGAGGGCTCATCACCGGAAAACACCCTTCGACGAGGTCGCCACGTCTGACGTTCATCAAGGGTATGGTGACCGTGCCTATTAGCACAGGCTTCAGCAGCTTCTTCTCTCTGAGCACCTGAATGTCCAGTGTCTCGAAGGGCGGCAGATCTGGGAACGTGAAGCTTTCTTGCCAATCGGGAGAGCCGACACCTTTCCGTACCGCTGTTTTGCCGCACAGGATACCGTTTATCCATAGGTCGCAGTAGACGTCCATGTCAAGCGTCTCATCAGGATCGACGTATCCCAAATCATCTGGCGACCTCGACGTGCCCAGATTGCGGCCGCTCACGCAGGTCAGTTCCACCTGTCGCCACATCCGATATAGGCCACCTTCATGCGGGTTTATCGACCGGCCGTACACCTCCGGCATCCCGTAAGAACGGAGGAGCACGATCCACAAGTTGAGGGTTTCCGTGTCGGGAAACTGAATGTACAGAGGCTCGGCTGGCGTCGTGGGGCTCATGGATATCGCACCGCTACGATCCGTGAATTAGTCCTGTACGGGAAGCACGCCGCAGCGGTACGTACGTTCCCCAATAGATTCCAAGGCAGTCCTTGCGTTCAAAAAGGGACCGGTGCACGACCCGGATGTCCGTGTGCTTCAATGCGTGCACGTACATCGACGCATACAGGATCGTGTTCTGTCGCACACGCGTGAGGGAATGGATGGGCACGTATGTGTGAAACGCACGTCGAGATACACGTGTAGTGTGGTCCCTTCTTCGCTCTCGAGCAACTTGCAGCTTGCGGTCCGCCAGGGATCTGCCCCGCTCGTCCCACGCGATAGACTCAGCCAGCTCGACTTCTCTGCATGCGAGTAAGCCAGTGCGTCCCGAAGGAGTAGCGCACATCGCACCTTTGATTTTCTTCTGCGAGAGGTCACTAGAACTCGGCATGTTCCTAATAGATTCGCGCTTGTCTGCTCGCTTCCGTGGAACAGCGGGAGGTTGCAACTGTTCAGGGTGAGAATGCACCGTTGTGCCATACGGAACCGAGGCGTACCTTGCGATTGGCGTTCGCCGCTTTGGAGACGTACACGAGGAGGTCCTTGACCTCATATTCCTTCAGCTCGCCGCCCATCGTCGGAGAGCTGTGGAAGCTCGACGGGCCGGCCATGGGGGCAGTCTCGTCAATGCCGTGCATGCAGCAAGATGACCGTAGATAGCAAGCTGAGTAGGCCGCGTCCGGGTAAGAGTTGTACGCGTCGGGGATGCGCCGCGAACACGAGGCAGATGGGTATGCGGCTAGGCAGTGCGAGCGCAGACCGCAGGTGGGTGATTGTGCTCGCCGCTGCTGTGGGTGAGGGTGAGCAGGCAGGGCGCGGACGGCGGCGGGGCTGGGAGAGAACGGGTGGTGACTTGGCGCATACAATGAGAACTGGAGGTCGGTCCTTCGAGTACTTATCCCGCAAAGAGCTTCTCGCCCAGAATGGAAATTGAGTAGGTTCGGGGATGCCTCAGGGCCGTAGCCATCTCGACCGGCTGCGTGCACCTTCAGAGTATGATGCTTCAACTGTATATCAAGTCATGCCACGGAGGTTGCACCCCTTTTGCAGTTAGCCAGGAAGTTGCCCCCTTGGAGCGGTCGAACTAGTTATTCGTTAGCATTTCAATGATGCATCGCGGACAACAGCGTTTTACCTCCTGTACGTCAATCGAAGTGCATGTTCGCACATGCATACAGTCAGCATGACCACCGCTAGCGCAACATGGAACTGGCGAGATGTACCTGGGCCGTTGCCGCAATACGCAATACCCGTACGAAGCGCCACAGCGCGCGCATGGGAATACGGATGCCGGCTGCACGGACAGACATCACACGTAGGAAAGAGTGTCGTCATCCGTGAGCGTAGTCTATTCGTGCCTCAAAACGACTGCGAACAAACTGGTGCCGAAGGTATAGAAGAAAATAGAGCACCAGGTACCCTAGAAGATTATGGACATCGACGTAAAGACGGAAGTATGTACCAGGAATCAAACAGGACAAATTAGTTTCCTTGTTGAGCAGTGCGAAGGCAAAGAAAGCCGTATTAAACAGGTTTGTCATTTTGAGGGGTATCGTAAGGGTGCGCATCCTCGGCATGTCGAAGGCGACCACAGGTCGCCTCACTTTCTCCCTAGCATGATTGACGAACAATCCCAATCCTCACTCGGTCTTAAGTCTGCGGCCAGGAATGCAGGGATGACAAGCATCAGTACATGTGACGATTCGAGGTTACGACATACGCACCCGTTGCCGTTGGCGACACCGTTTGTTTTGCCGTTTGCAAGAGCCTTGCCCTTGCCCTTGCCCTTGACTGGCTTCTTGTAGGTCTGGATGTAGAAGTTGATGAAGAGACCCAAGTAACTAGAGAGCAGCACGCAGCCGAAGACGGCGGCGGACTCCGTTCCGGCGCAGTTACCGAGGTGGGGAAGGTAGGTGTAATAGCTCGCAGAGTAGTAGTTGTACGCTACGCGTGCTATCAGCCATCACCCACGGGAAAGTTCAAAGGTTTACTCACTGGCGAAGTAAACAACAAAAAGGTCGATGACGAATTGTACAATTTGCATAGTCGTCAAGTGCTTCTTCCACTGTGTCGCGGATCAGATATCAGTGCATAGCGTGCGCACATAGGTCACGTACCCAGATCCTAGCACCACCCGCAGTTGCATAGTAGTAGTAGTCTGGCAATACATGCAATCAGCCGCCAGCGCACGATTGGATGCGGACACTTACACATTAACACATGGACGGCCAAGTTGATGGAGATAGGAATCCATTGCTACATACGCGTTAGCAGTGATGACGCTTTGGGTGTTAAGTGGGGACGCACTACACTAGTGCGGCCATTGAGCTGCGTATAGCACAGGAGAGCAGTAGCAGAATGGTGGAAGACATGCAGGAAAGCTGCGTCAGATTGAGGTGAGTAGAAATGTAAACAAATGGTAGACTAAGACACGTACCAAGCGGCTTCTTTTTCAGAGCAAGGAAGACGGTGTCGATGAGCTCGATGTACTTGAAGTAGTAGTTGATCATGTAATAGAACTCAAGATGCTGCAGACGCAAGGCAGTGAGTCAGTACATCACGATGCGCAAGAAATGACGCGTGAACAACGAACACTAGTCCACATATCCGTCGAGCACATGCCCCAAAATACACCGTTTTTCCAGACCATAGGTATGACCTCCTCTAGGATCAGAGACACGAGCAGCAAGCTACCACTGCTGAGGAAGACATTGTGGATTTGGAAGGGAATCTGCAGCTTGAGAGCAGACTTGTCCTTCATGAACCATTGCGTGGTGAAGATGATGACGAGGTATGCGACGAGGGTGGGGAAGACCTCCTGCGGCGTGGACATCGGTGTCTTGCCGGGTACATACTGCGTTAGATAATAAGGAATGGAAGGCAATGGGACATAGGACAGAATAAAATCCGCGAGGGGCGCCATGGGGGAGAGAGTGTCGAGGTCGCAGGCAAGAGGGAAGTGTTACCTGGCAGAAAAGCCACCTGAAATCTCGAACGACAGCGCCTAGCGGTTTTTGGGTGCCGGCATGTCGGGCGTCTACCTACGCGCTCACATCGATGCAATTAGTCAATGTCACCGGCGGCCGATTCAAGCTCGACGATATTCTCGCTCTGACTGGCTGCAACAATCGCAGCTCGCGTACAAATGCTGACGACAACCCAAGGTGTGCATCTACAGCCGGATCAGACCCCGCACATCATCCATAAAGAACAGACACACTCGGTGGCCGCGGAAACGGAGTTCGAAAAGGTAAAGATTGCAGATATTTGTCTATGCAATATATACGCACGCCAACAATAGTCCATGAAACGATTACGGGGAAAAGCATGGGGTAGCGGAGTAGGGTTTCCAAATTGAATAAGGGACTCGAGGGAACAAAACGATGTGCAGATTATACAGATGCAGTGTGGCGTCCAAAGCGAGAAGACGAGGGTATCCAAAAGTAGACAGCGACCGAGATTACGTGATGACGAGAGCAAGGCCGTCTTCGAGGTCGGCCATGAAAGCTTTTTGCCTAATCGCATAAATGGATCAGCGCATGCTCGCGGTTCGCGTGAGAAGAAGACGTCGTACCGCAGTTGGAAGCGGAGATTTTCTACTGCTGCGAGAGCAGCCGTCTTGACCTTATTGGCATCAATATCCGAAGGTAAAGCGCAGACAACACAAAGCGAGCAGTTGGAAGGTTGGAGGCGGTAAGAGGTAGCGATCTGCCCGATACCAAGCGGCCGTCAGTAAGTACTGAGGGAGCCATCAAGCGCCAGCGCTTGGGACGTACCCCTCGCGATCGGAGACACTCGACGAGGTCATGGACGAAGACGAGCGAGCGAGACCGTAGCTCGTGTAGGTCCTGTGCGTCGACAACTAGATCGATGGCGTGAGACAGGGTACCTCCAAAGGTGTGAGGGCGTGCTTACAGGTGTCACACGACTGGATCGTGGTGGGTACGATGCAGTGAAGGCGTACGGAACGGCCAGAACGGCTGATCAGCCTGAGTAACAGCCGGTGAGGCGAGGTCAGGAGAGCAGGAATGGACCGTACTCACTTGGCGAAGGGTTCGACGGCATCCTGCAGGTCGCCCAGCTGTGAAGGACGGTCAGCTCGGCTTGAACGCTTTGAAGCATGAGAACCTGCCTCATTGAGCTCGACGTCTTTCGGAGTATCGCGCTCCTCGACGTGGAGAGGGATATGTGCACGCTGGGGGACAGCCTGGTGTTGCACTGAGAGCATGGTGGTGCAGGTATGAGGAGAAGTGGAGGAGGCGGGGGATTGATACAGACCAGGCGTTGAATGCAAACAGAAGCCAAGATGCCGTGTCTTATGTACCGCGTCCTCGTTGCTAGCTTCGCGGACGGAACCGGGGAAGGACGGAAGGGGTTCGGACTTGTGACACTGCGTATGTGGTCCAGGTCCCCCAACGAACTGTAGGCGAAAGAAGCGCACAGACATAGGTATCTGCACTGTTGTGTCGTCTGACTTGGACTCGCAGAAATGTGATATAACATCAAGCAGGTCTCGCCGGAGCTCGCCCTGGGTCTACAGTGGCCGATGGACTCTGCTGCATTGCGTTTGGTCGTGGACGTAACCGTTACGGGCATGAGAACGAGGCGTTTCGACTTTTTCAGCGTGCAGAACGACGTACGGCATGAGTGAGTACGCCTCGGCGACGCGAGAGACTCCCAGCGCACCGGCCCGGTGTCTCGGGTGCCCGCCGAGCCCGCCGCCGGCGATGGGCCGGGCTCTGCACCGGCTCCGGAACTCGCTGCCTCTTTGGGCAGCCGTCACGGCCATGACGTACCGCCTGCGACTCCAGGCGTCTCAGAGAATGTCGAGTTCTAACGTGACTCTACTACTTACCGCGACACTCATCTCCTCTACATTCTGAGTCGCGCATACACTCCACGCATTTACGCCCCGCTCACCTGCTGCCAAAATGTGGTGGCTTGACCCGGGGAAGGAGGTGCTCAATATCGTGCGTCGCGTCTACCTGTGCTACTGTAATTAGCTGAACGCGCCCGGGTAGCTGTTCAACAGGGTCTTGGCCCCATACGTTGAGAACCTGGATCTGAACCAAGTTAATTATGGTATCGGGCAAGGTGCTTTAGCTTCATGCGCTTGAGGGTTCCTCGTTTACCATAGTTATACAGGCCAATTGACCCTGCGCAATTTGCGCTTGAAGAAGGGGGCCTTGGACAAGTTCAGGTTGCCAGTTGATGTCATTGAAGGTAGGAATCGATAAGTACGCGCTGTATCTTACTAATGTCCTACGTTGGCAGGACATTTGGGAACATTCACACTTTCCCTCCATTGGATGAACCTAGGCAATCAGCCCGTCGAGATTCTTATTGAAGACGTATACCTCCTCGTCGTTCCGTCCTCAGAAAGCGCATACGATGCAGATGAAGAAGAGCGGAGAGCACAAGCTGCGAAGGCGGAGAGGCTGGAAAATGCTGAGCTTCTGCACATGCAAGCACAATCAGAACAAGGTGTGGAGGACGTCGGCTTCGATAACCTGTTCATTGACTTCTCAAAGACTCCCCCCAGCAGCAGGGTCTGTTGTCTTCACTCATTGCAAAGGTCGTGAATAACCTGCAGGTAACTGTGAAGAATATTCACGTCCGCTATGAGGACAAACTGAGCGTCCCAGGAGTACGCTTTCTTCATTCAATGTGTTGCCCTCACACTTACATGTGGGCAGCATCCTTTCGCAGCGGGAGTCACGCTTGCGGGATTCACTGCCGTATCTGTTAACGATCACTGGCTTCCTGCATTCATCGATAGTACAGCGGGCACTATCCACAAGGTTGGTACTATTTACAGACGCATCCGTTCTCATAATGATCTTCGCGGTCGTAGTTGGCAAAACTTGAGTCTCTCGCTATTTATTTTGACACCGATGCCACGAGTCTGGCTGGTCTGTCTCATTCAGAATTTATACAAAAGTTCAAGGAGCTGGTCAGTTTTCAAATTTCAGAGATTTGACTCACAGGACCTGTCTCACATTCCAGATAGATTTGCCATGAGAAATATCTTCCCGGCCACCAGTATATGCTGAAGCCTGTCACAGGAGAGGGCAGAGTCAAAATGAACAACAAGTCCACCAAGGACATACCGCGGTTTGATGTTTCGCTCCTGTTCGACGAGATCGGCGTTCTTCTCGATGATAACCAATACCGCGACGCGATCTCGTTGGTCGACATGTATCATTTCTATATTCGCCAGCACCAGGTGAGGAAGAAGCCTAATGTATCAGAGCCTGCGCTCACGGTATATTCTTAGTATCACAAATATCGGCCGGCCGTTACGGAGTTTGATAAGGGCCGCACCAAGGCGCTTTGGAAGTTTGCGTTGACGGCCATACTGGACGAGGTGCGACAGAGAAGGCGACAATGGACGTGGGACTACTTCGCAGAGCGACGCGACAATCGGCATCGCTATGTCGATCTTTTCAAGAAGAAGCAACTGGGCCCTCTCCAGCCTCCGGTAAGCAATTCTTAGCTGGAACCATTATTCGATGTCTCATTATATCCAGGACACAACTGAGCTCGATGCCCTGGAAAAGAAATTGTCCTACGACGACCTCAGATTTTATCGATCCATCGCTCGCTCCCAGCTCAAGAAAGATCTCGCGGCGCGGAGAAAGCTTGAGGAAGATAAAAAGCAACAACAACAGTCACAAGCTAGCAGTAGTTGGTCGAGTTGGCTGTGGGGATCTTCTACCGCAAACACATCCGATGCAAAAACAGAGGATGCGCCATTCTCGGGCGAGATGACCGATGAGCAGCGTAAGGAGCTCTACGAGGCTCTCGACTTCGACGAGAAGGCCGCCCTAGCCTCTTCCTTCGAGGCGCCTCGCGATTCACTGAAAGCTCGCGTGACTGCTAGCCTCGAGCGCGGATCTTTTGCTCTCAAGACGGATCCTCATGGTGATAACACAGAGATAATATCAGTCCAGTTTGACAGATTCTATGCCGATTTCATCCAACGTCCAGACAACTTCGAGACGTCACTATCTCTCACGAGCTTTGCTATCCAGGATGGCACTACCAAGAACACGGTGTATCCTCGCATTGTGCAAGTGCAGGATAGCGAGGACGGAACATACAGTACGAACAACAACGTCGCGCCCGCCGACCCGTTCTTTTTCCTGAAGTTCGAAAACAATCCTCTGGACGACAGCGCCGGCAGCGCACTGACAGTGCGCATGCGGAATATGGAAGTCGTCTACCATCGAGGGTACATCGAGGCTATTTACAGATTCTTCAAGCCACCGGCAAGCCAGCTGGAATCTGTTGAAGCGCTCTTGGTACGTACTGGCTTGCGTCGAGGCCCGGGAATGGGTCTGATCGTATGTTCTAGTATGCCGCGGGGGAGACTCTCGAAGGGATTCGTCGAGAGACGAGAGCCGGTCTCGAATATGCCCTGGAGACTCACAAGACCGTCAACGTTCACATGGACTTGAATGCACCCATTATTATCATCCCGGAAGAGTAAGCTGATCGCTACCCGTTAGTATCACTCCCTCTGACGTCATTGTAGTATCACGAGCAAGGATTCCAAGCACCTCATAGTTGACGCCGGCCACATAGCCATCGAGAGCCAGCTAGCCGACAAGAAGGTCGTGCAGGACATCATCTCGAAGAAGAGGAAGCAGCAGTACTCCGATGAGGATTACCGCAGCCTCGAGTCCCTCATGTACGACAAGCTCACGGTGCGCCTCGAATCAGCCCAGGTAAATACACTTGTGCGACGTCATCTTGCCTATCAATCATGTCGTCTCCGATAGTTCGTCATCGGTACAGACATAGAAGCGTCTCGCAAGGCATTGACCTCGAGCGACAATGACCAGCTACACCTGTTGGAGCGCATCAACATCAACTTGCAGGTGCAGAATTCCATCGTCCCAAGCGCGTACAGTCTCGCGAAGTTCAAGGTCTCTGGACACCTTCCGAGTCTGCAGATCAATCTCTCAGACACAAAGTACAAGTCGCTGATAAGGCTGATTGATGTGGCCATACCGAACTTTGACGATGAGTCTGACCTCCTACCCCGACCGGCCCTGGCAAAACAGAAATCCGGAGCGCACGCGTTCAGGCTACCTAGCGGGATGATCTTCGGCAAGGGTGACCAAGACTATCACCTCGATGACGACCCCGAAGTTTCTGACAAGGATGGCGATGTTCAACCAAATCCGGATTCCAACTCTGATCAGGGTGAATTATCTGAAGTCGAAGACGGGTCTATAGAGGTATTATATCTGCCGTTTGTTATGCAACTACTGAAACCGAGCTCCTCCAGACTCCTGAAATGCTACAGCACGTGGTTGAGGTGGACTTTCGTGTGGACACTCTCAGCGCATCACTCTACAAATCTCACCTTGGGACTGAGAGGGAGCTGGGTCGAGTCAGTCTAGACCAATTCTCTGCAAACTTTGCGATGGCGAAGTATACCATGTCTGTCGACGTTAACCTGAAGTACGTTTTATACGAACTTATACGTATTCATTGAAGCTAACCGCTCTGATAGGTCGTTATCCATGGATGTCGTGCGAGCAGAGAAGGACCCCATCAAGTTCATCTCGTCAGCGGCCACAGATTCAGCGGAGGGTCTATTGGCCATCAAATATCTTCGAGCACAACCCCAATCTCCCCAGTTCCTCACGACGTACGAAGGTATCAACCAGTCTGTGAATATCTCGCTGACGACTGTTCTCCTTCGTGCCGCGCCGGAACCAGTTATTGCCCTGTACGACTGGATCATGACGACTTTTGTGCCTGAGAATGCTACATCGCAAGCCGTTGTGTTGGCGGCGCCTGAGCAAGGGAACGGAGATGTCGTCATCGCCCCCGCAGGTCAAGATAGCTCTTCCGATAAAATTAGAGTGCTCCTCAGGCTCGCTGGTATTCAAGGTTCGTTAGATTCTCCGGTCCATACGAAATGAAAATTCATGATTTAATCTAGCCATTCTCACCAACGAGGATATTCAGGTTGCAACGCTGTCTCTGTCAACTGCCAATGGCACTATCCTGCTGCATGCGAACACAATGCAGGTCAATTTCCGACTCGGCTCGCTGTCACTAGTCGACGATTCCTCTCTGAAGACCGCAGTTCCAGCGTACAAGCAAATTCTGTCCATCGAGGGCGACGACTTCGCAGACTTCCGGTACCAGACTTTCGACTCGGCGGACAAGGACACGTACACGGGTATCAAATCTTCCGTGTATCTTGCAACAGGATCTCTTCGAGTCCACTATTTGCAAGAACCTCTCCATCAAATCTACATATTCCTTATCCGGTTAGCAAAGCTGAAGGGCCTGTACGACGCGGCGACGCAAGCGGCCGCTCAGAGTGTCGCCGAAATCGAGCGTATGCAGTTCGATGTATCCATCAAGTCTCCTATCCTCATCTTCCCCTCCGATCCTGAGTCCTCATCCGATGTACTCACCTTGCGTCTTGGAGAGTTTGCTGCACGGAATAGTTACGAAGACCTCACGAACAAGACCAGTGCGTCTCTGCGAGGAATTCGCTTGTCGTCAACTCTGTTGCATGACGGCGAATCGCATACGCTCAAGATGATTGACGATATCGACGCCACTGCTAACATCACACAAGCGGGCGATATAGATAGGGTACAAGATTTGGAACGTCCCGACATTGCAGTAAGTTTTTTTTGTCTTGACTACGGAGCAGTGGTCGAGCAGCTTTCCTAGGTCGCGATTACAATTTCCGACATCAAGCTACACCTCACCCAGACCCAATATGTCATCGGCACAACCCTCCTCAAGTCGATACCCCAAATGTTCATCATGGACTCACCAGAGAGTTCGGACGAAGTCTCAGCCCCCGAACAGCCGTCTCAAGCTATGTTGAAGAGCGCACCATCATCAGATCTCCAACCCGAGATACACACCGTATCTGTGCCCTCGGCCCCCCGTGTATGGACAACGCTCGACCTTCTCGTCACATTGGATGCCGTCAAGCTCCACCTCTACGACGAATTCGCGTCCTCTGAGCAATCGCTCAAGGAACATGGTATCACACGACTGGCCTTGAACTCGTGTAGATTGAGGGCTAAGATGCTTTCGGACAGCGCAACTGAGGCTGAGGTTGTTCTAAAATCGTTCACCATGAGTAACACACGCCCGGGCAATACGAAGTTCCGCGAAATCATCCCCGCTGCACAACACACTCGAAATCAGGTCATGGTACTGTATACAGCATCCGGTGGCGCGGACAACTCTGCAATGGCAGTGGCGACTGTCGACTCTCCTCAAGTCATATTCTCCGTCGAGCCTATCATCGGGCTTCTCGAGTTCTTCATGAGCGCATTCAAACATGAAACACCCTTAGCGGAACTGGACACCTCAGAGGATGCCAGAGAAGCTGCACCCACTCAGGCGTTATCGCCGACGATGGACTTCCGTATTGACCTTCACGACGTGTCTGTGAGCGTGCTCGAAGATGACACGGACGTGAACACTCGTGCAATTCGTCTTGGAATTCGAAAGGCCTTCCTTTCCCAGCAGGTGGGCAGCCCGTAACTTGTCGTGAACACATGTACTGAAACATATTATCAGGGTATCCTCGCCCTGAGCGTTGACCATCTCGGAATGTCCTTGACGAAGATGGGCAAGGACGCGGAAACTGTCAGATTTTTGGACGACATCGACTTCACGTTCTCTCTCGACAGTCGCTCTTCCGAGAATCACCAAATGACGAACATCGAAGTATCCTCTCAGCCCATTGTCTTCCGAGCATCCTACCGCGATATCAACCTCATTACCACCATCGTGAACAAGGCGTTACAACTGTACACCGAGTCGACACAGAAGCGTATAGACGACGACGGGTCTAAGCAAGCGGCCTTGACAAGTCGGAGCGATCTTCGTCTCCATGCCTCTCGACAATTCACAAGGACCACTTCCCATACTCAGCCAGTCGGACACGCCAACGTCGTTCTGTCCAAAGAACAGGTACTTCCAGTTTAAGTCCCTGATCGAATACGGCTAATAAAATATGACAAGTTCCGCGCTTCTTGTGAAGGGTTCCGCCTCATCCTCATCGGCGATCTACACGAGCAGCCGATGCTTCATATGAGGGTCAAGCCGTTCATTATGGGCGCGAAGGACTGGTCAGGAGAGGTAAGGGCCACAAGGTCAAACACACAATGGAAGACTGACCGTTCGACATTCGTTAGCTGCAAGCAACTACCACTATGGCGGTACATATCAGCTACTGGAACCTCACTAATTCGCATTGGGAACCTTGTGAGCACCTGCCTCGATGGAGATCATACTGTTCCCACTGATATTTCGATCGGCGTTAGTGATCGATCCGTGGACATTCACTGCTAGCGTGCGTGTAAATGAGATGCTACTCATTATCCGACTAACAGCGTTGGCAGGTTGCTCGAGACAATGCCTCTGGCGGGCTTGCGACGACCCTTTCTGCTAAGGAACGTCTCAATTTGAACGTGAGCATGACCTTTGTAGAGCTTGCTCTCGCTACGGTCAAGATGTTTGGACAAGAGGGAGAAAGTATGCTTCGGCGAGCGAGAGGAAGCTATGCTCCCTACAAAATTCGCAACCGTACTGGGTGTTCCATACACGTGTGGGCAGACGCAGACGGCAACGCCCTCATCCAGGACAACGTTATGACTGAGATTCCTCACGACAAGACTATCGATTGGCGCTTCGACGATTGGAAGACGATGCGAGAGGTTAGTGCGCCACATCTATGACTAGGGAGTGTCGCTCACTCGAGCAGCATGTGTCCTCCACGACCAACAATAGCATTGGTCTGCATTTCATAGGCAAGCAGTGGGATCAAATCCGAAGCGTTCCAGTGGATAGAGAGGGCGAATACTCTTTCACTCTGCGCCCCAGAACAGACAAGTTCGCTCATCGCGTCGTATGCGAGGTTTCGGTGGAGGATAACGTCAAGATCATTACAATTCGGTCCACTTATCGAGTGGAGAATCAGAGCCTGTATCCTCTGGAGATTACTCTCGTAGATGACCTAGGAAGACCAGTGCATTCCTTAGTGAAGATCGGTAGGTTACGCGCCACCAAAATGCGACAGACCGCTTACGACTTTTACCAGCCCCCGGTCAAGACTATGCTTTACCAATCGAGGGTATGGGACAGACCAGGATCAAGATTCAGCCAGACCGTGAGCCAAACGTAGTCGTTTTGTGTGTGCGCCCTAAACATTTCCTTCCGTGCAGAGGGCTTTGGATATAAATGGTCCCAAGCTGTCCGATGGGAAGACTTGATCTCCAAAAGGAGTTTCAGCATTCGATGTCCTCACAGTGATCCCAGCGAGGCAGCATTCCGCTTCCAAGCGTGGGTAGATACTGACGTCAAAGAATCCGTCACACGGTTCGTGCTCTTAAACTGAAGAGCCATATCTATATCTGATAAGCTCCTCTAGGCGCTTCCCAAAGATCTCTCTCAAACTGCGTGCACCTATCGAACTTGAGAACCTCTTGCCCTTCAACATCGAGTACAGGATATATGACAAAGATGCTGATCAGAACTGG
Organism: Phlebiopsis gigantea 11061_1 CR5-6; assembly: GCA_000832265.1. Lineage (NCBI taxonomy): Eukaryota > Fungi > Basidiomycota > Agaricomycetes > Polyporales > Phanerochaetaceae > Phlebiopsis > Phlebiopsis gigantea. Next base: position 41,355 of record KN840442.1, on the reverse strand, counting down.
AAAAGTTACCTGCGAAAAGGAGGTGTAATGCCTGTACACTCGGTTGAGCTAGGCCACATGATCCTCCTGAACGTTACAGTACAGGACACAGGTACCGGAATCCATTTTCGTGACGTGTTACAATATTGATTATAGCCGCAGTATTCAAACCAAGCGACTTTGCCATTATCAATACCGACGGCAGCGCTGACTTCGACATCGAGGACCGCCTTTTGTTGAGAGACGAGAAAGACCGCAAGCTGGATCTGAAACTGAACTACGTGTAAAGCTTCAATCTATCCACCTGTCCCTCGTTGACTGAGCCTTTCACTAGTCGGTATCCAGATTCTGGTGGTTCCTTCAAGGTCCAAGTATACTGCCCCTACTTGGTCATCAACAAGACAGGGTTACCATTTGGTGTCCGGCCATGGCGCACAAATCGACTGGGATCTTCTCAAGATGTAGCTGGAGATCTGCGCGTGGGTTAGTGGCCCACCAATCCGTTAGGCATCATCACTGATGTGCGGATGCTCTCGTCAGAATCCCTGGTGCAACCGACGCCTTTCAGTGAGTGGGGACAGCACGCGATGGTCCCACTGAAATCTGATGCTTGTACAGTGTTATCCCATCCTAGTACTCAAGGCAAAGATTTCAGCTTTAGATTTGGCGAATCTATGTGGTCCCAAGTAAATCATGAAACCAGTTCTAATATGCCCTGGCTAATTGACATTTTAGGCAGTTGGCTTTGAAGCGCCTGCCGCTGAAACTCGCCTTGTCATACCCTCGAACTCCCGGAACAACGAGGAGATACAGATAGGCTTATCTTGGTCCGAAGGACTTGGCAAGTACAAACTGACCAAGGTGATCACACTTGCGCCACGGTTCATTATACGCAACGACTCCACGGAAGCAGTATCGTACCGAGAGCATGGCTCGACGCCTAGAGACCGAGGGGTACTTGACCCGGGAGAACGAGCTCCCCTGCACTTCATGAAATCAGGGGACGCGAAGTTATTGACATTGGCTTTATCCGGACTGAATGTGCAGTGGTACGTCGTCGTGGCTGCCCCACGGCGCTGGCATTGAAGATGGTCTAGGTCGGCGCCGATCAACCTGGAAGATATTGGTACCATTCATTTCCGCATGATCGAGCCAGCTACCAAGAAGGTCCATCTCACGGCTGTGGACATCAAGCTGGGCGATTCCACAATCTTCATCGTCATTTCTCGTGCGACAGAGTGGCCATTCGTCATCGAAAATGACAGTGATCATACCTTCACCATGTTCCAGACGGTTCGTCATCTTTACCCAGCTATTTTATTTTATTTTTCTTCTCAAATCCCTCTCTAGGACCTTGATCGTCTCGAAGGAGCAGCAAATGGGCGAACAACACCGACGTACAAGGTTGCGAGCAAGTCGACGTTGGAGTACGCCTGGGACTTCCCAGCGGGTCGCAACAAGAAGCTCGTCCTCAACACTGTTGATGGTGCTCGACGTGTGTTGGACATCCTCGAGATCGGTGACCTAGTCCCCTTCAAGTTCGCAGTAAGTGTACGATTATTAATTCTGCAGAATATCACAAACTCACCTTGTACAGAGCGGTCAAGGCCCGAAGACAGTTTCATTAGACGTGAGGGCCGATGGACGCAAGCAGATCCTCAGGATTTCAAACTACAACGCGCAGCTCAGTCTTTACAAGCCTACGAGTCGCCACGCTGCTTCTGTGGCGCAGCTCGATAGTATCAGCGGCAGCCAGGAAGCCTTCGAAGCTGTACAAGAAGAAGTGTCCTTCACGCTAGCCGTCAAAATTGATTTCGAGGGCTTAGGACTATCTCTCATCAACCGAAAGGTGGCCGAAGTGGTCTATCTCTCGGTGAATGGGTTGAAATTCGAGTACACAAACAGCCCGGTTGCTCAGGCCGTGAACCTGGTTTGTGGTAGCATCCAAATCGACAATCAACTGCATGATGCCCTCTTCCCTGTCGTTCTCCAACCGACGCCCGTGCCGAAGGATTCGACAACTGTTGCCTCCTTGCCAACACTGCAAGGCTCCGTTATCTGGCTGAAAGACGAAGGTGAGATTGAGACTATACATGTCGTAATTATGCTGACCTGTCATCATAGCTCATGGTGTCACCTTCGTGAAGTACTGTTCGATATTAGTCCAGGCACTTACCGTGCAGGCGGACGAAGACTTCTTGTATTCTCTCTTCGATCTCACAAAGCTAAAGGGAGCGCCTTGGGACGAGACACAAGAAGAGTCAGTGGGGCTTGAAGGAATGTAGACTAAGCTGATTATCTTTTCAACAGCATTCTCATAGCCCAGCCCACTGAGATCGTGGAGCCGGAAGCTACCACAGGAGGCCAGGAGCTGTACTTCGAAGTACTGGAGCTTCAGCCGATCAAGCTGGCCATCTCGTTTATGCGCACCGAACGAGTTAGCAGCGAGGAGCAGTGAGCCCCAGATTCATATCAACTCTATAGTATCACGCTAAGACCTATGTTTAGGCTTGCCATCCGCAATCCCTTTGCAGTGGTTTTGAACGCCATTACGATGGCAGTCGGCAACATCAACTCCGCGCCACTCGAGATGAATGCGCTCGCCATCAAGGACATGAGGCTGCGATTACCCGAATTGCAAGATCGCATAATGTACCACTATCGTCAAGAAGTTCTTCGGCAGCTGTATCGCATCCTCGGTTCCGCCGACTTTATTGGCAATCCTGTGGGCCTGTTCACGAACGTGAGCTCGGGAGTTGCCGACATCTTCTACGAGCCGTTCAATGGCGCGGTCATGAACGGAAACCAAGATTTGGGTGTCGGTATCGCGAAGGTGAGCTCATCGCTTTCCTTCAGCATCAATAGAGATTCACATCGTTACGCATAACCAAGGGCGCCGCCAGCTTCGTGAAAAAGACGGTGTTTGGAGTATCCGACAGCTTCACCAAATTCACTAGTAGCGTGGGCAAAGGTACTTTTAGCCTTTGACATCGGCGGTGTTGTCCTGATTGTATGCAGGATTGTCGGCTGCAACGTTCGACTCGGAGTACCAGATGCGCCGCAGGATGACACAGCGACGCAACAGGCCACGTCATGCCATGTGAGCATGCACATAATAACGGCATTGACATACTGACAATTGGTTTAGTTACGGTGTAGCTGCAGGAGCTGAGGCTTTTGCGAGTAGCCTTGCTAGCGGCGTGGAAGGTGTCGTTGTACGTGCTTAATTGAATCCACTAAACCGGTATATTAGCTCATGATATGACTCACAGCTCAAGCCCCTTGAAGGAGCAGAAAACGACGGGGCGCGCGGATTCTTCAAGGGTATAGGAAAGGGTCTTGTCGGGTCAGTGCTCCTTGATACGAGACCTTTGACATCCGCTGAGGCGCGATCTCCAGCGCTGTTACCAAGCCCGTCATTGGTGTCTTCGATCTCGCTTCTAATGTGAGCGAAGGTATGTTTTACAATACTACAACACGTTTGTCTAGTGCTGACGTCTTGTAGGGATTCGTAACACCACAACGGTCTTCGACAATCCTGCGAGAGATCGAGTCCGACCAGTACGTACATTGTGACCATGGTCTCTACATGAATCTCACCACTGCTGTCCAGCCACGTTTGGTCCCTGCTGACAGCGTGTTGATGGTGAGTAGCGCTTTTCAGGTGATCTCTACCTAGTGCTAAGCTGCTTGGACTTCAGCCCTTCTCCGAACGCGAGGCCTTAGGTCAATACTGGATGAGAGATCTTGACAATGGAGCTTATCGAAAGGAGCTCTATGTTGCTCATATCAGTACGTGTCTCCGAGCTCCTAGCCCAGATCCTTTGCTGAATACTGCCAAAGATCTCACAGGCGGCGACAATGTCGTCCTGTTAACCACATCACGAGTCATCTCGTTCTCTTCCAGTAAACTGCGCCTTGACTGGCAAGTCCCTTTCACGCAAATACAAGGCGTGACGATCGAGGATACCGGCATTCGTTTCGCTCACAAGGGCGGCAAGGAGCACGATCGCTTCGTATGCATACCAGACAAGGCCTCTCAGGCGTGGTTCTTCGGACAGGTGGCAGCCGTTGTCAAAACCTTCAACGCACAACGTCGCATGGACTCATAACTATCGTAGACCATTTACTCTAGACAGTGAAAGGACGAACAGAGAATGTATTGCTAGGATATACTTAGTGTGGTGTAGGACGAAATAAAGAACTGTATCCAAAGAATATGAATGGGGACGGGACACGGACACAATAAAATGATAAGGTATAGGGACAGATGCAAAGCAAGAGGAATAAAGAACGAACGGACCTCCGGTCCAAGCCAAGGCATACATCGAATGAATAAACACTTCAGACTAAATCCTTCCTATAGGGGAGGTTGGCACAGCGTCTTCATTAGGCCTGTAGCGATGCTTGGTACCCTTCGCGGTGGAGGTGCTCGATGCGCGGTCTCGGTACGAAGGCTCTAACTCGACGACATACTCCTTAGAGACGGTCGTAGGTGTTCCTAGGTCACTCTCACTGGCATCATCGGTGTGCCCAGAATACTTCTCAAAGCTGCCGTAGCTCCCGCGAGGACTGGTAGAGTAGGCACTCTGGTAGTCGCCGTCCTCGTCGTCGGTCACGCTGCTTGTGCCAGCAGTTAAAGACGGCGTGATGGGTGTGGTGACTTGGATAGATGTAGGAGACGCCGGCTGCAGAGCCGAGAGTGAAACATTGGACGAGATTTTACGAAGGTCGCCATACGTGAGCGTATCATCATCGACCAGGGTTTGGCTCGTGTCGACGGCGATTATGGTGTTACGATCTTCCGACTCGGAAGGCTTGATGGCTTCACTGCGCGCCATCCTCATTGGCTTCGCTGAACCCGTTGAGTCTCGGCTGGTAGCGCTGCCAACGCTAGTGATCCTGTTGTGCTTGACGCCCTTGCTCGAAGGCCTGCCGCCTTTACGACGATATCTCGCCGAGCGTGCCTCGGAGAACTCGCTGTCGCTGCGACCCTCGGCGGAGCGACGAACAGCTTCTGCAGCGAGTGCGCTCTCAAGCTGGAGAGCCTATGAGCATATGGAACCACATAGTCAATGCCGAACATACCTTGCGCTGAATCTGGAGCACCTTCTCTGCAATCTTGTCGCTCTTCAGGTTGATGCCTTCGTCCACAGCAGCCATGCTGTCCTGAACGACATCGTTTCGGCTGCCCGAGAAGCGCTTTTTCTTCTTGTTCGTCGCTAGCTCTTCCTCAGGCTCCTCGACTTCGGGAACAGTGCTCGTCCTCTTGCTCCTCGCATCGTCCCTTGCGGAGCCAGTGAATGAGTCCGCCAGCGTCGAGTCAGTGCTGAACGACCGCAGCAGACGCGTGCGCGAACCACTACGCCGCATTGTGCTGGGCGCCGAGCGCGACGAGAGACGGCTGCTCGGACGAGAGCCGTACTCCGATTCGTCGACGTCGACGGCCATCGACTCGAGGGCTCGTTCGATCTGCTGCTCTACCTCCGCAATCATCTCCGACCTTTCTTGCTCCATCCTCTCCATCGTTTCCCGCATCTGCTCGAGCTCTTCCAAGGCCGTTTGATGTGCCGTCTCCGTCTCCATGAGTTCTATGAAAAGAAGTCATTCATGACTATCGCATTCAGACGCTCATATACTCGGCAGAACACGTACGGCTTTGCAACTTGGCCTTCTCCGCGGCGGTCATCATGACCATGCTCGAGAGCCTCTTCGACTCCTTCTGCTCCCTGTTGATCTTGGAACGCAGCTCGCTCGCCTCCACACTGAGCTTCTCCGCGTATTGTTCGAACGTAACAAACCTGTCACGCCAGAGATCGGACTCGGTCATGAGGAAGTTCAGGCGGCGGGATAAGCGGCCAATTTTGGTCTCTAGATCGTCGCGAGCATCGACGAAGGCCGTGGCGCGTTTGCGGATGGACAGCTGGATGTGCTGCTCGGCTTGGGTTAACCTAGGAGGCGGGCGAACAGTGCCGAACGAGCTGATGCGCTTGAGCAAGGACGGCTTCTTCATCTGTAGAAGCGTATAGTTAGCGTCACTCCCTGCGATAAACGTACTACCACTACACACCTTGTCCTGTAGAACACTGTCAAACGCCTGGATGATCCTGGTAGAGTGCCACCACTCGGGAGGCTTGATCATGTCCGCAACAGCAGTCGACGCCGCTCCCCTCTTAGCCTGGATTTTGCACACAGGCCGGAAACGACCAGCCGGGAACGCCTCCTTGAACTCGCTGGGAACACAGTGATCGGGATGGTAGTGAGGCTCGAACGCCGTGAGGAGCTTCTGCCTGTACTTGTCACGCTGCTGCTTCGTGGAGACGCTCCCTGCAGGCGGTGAGCTGCAGTTGAGGTAGTTGATGTCACTGAGACCTGCGTGAGCGACGGCGAATCGTGATGGTCGGGGATTGGACTTACAGATCGACGATGCAAACCTCAGGTGGAGGTCGCACAGCGTAGCGTGCTTCGGTAGCGAGACCCATGATCCACGGACCAGGATCGTCGATATAGATCTTGGCGTCTCGCGAGTGCACGGCCGTCAGTGCGACACCGTTCCAGCCTCGAAGCTCAACTAGGTACTTGATGGTCATGACCGCCATGCCAAGCATGGCGGGATGCCTAGAAAAGAACAGTATGCGGCCAGTAGGCGACAGAGCAATCTAAGAGGACACATCAGAGGAAGACAGTAGGGAAAGTAAGGGAGACTTACCTCGCATATAGTCAAGATATTATCGATGTTAAGACACTTGAACAAGGGCCACATAGTGAAGTTCACATCAACCAGACCACGGCCAAAGTCAAGACCGCCGGGGAAGCGCGACACAACTTCAAGACTGGTCTCGGAAGATGTGCTGTTCGACGCCGATGAGGCATCTAAACGAACGAGCTCTCCGGGACGAGGCGCAGGGTGGGACAGGATCTTGCTGATCTGCAGAGTGTGTGACTGCACATCCTTCGAAAAACGAGCCCATGACAAGGTCAAGTAATCCCGCATCAAGTCGTAGATCGGGAAACGAGACACCAAAGCTACGGAAATGTAGATCAGCTAGAGGCATCATAGAAGCTGCAATGGATGAGTTACTCAAGGCATAGGGCAGCCAGAAGACAGTATCACCGGGGAGGAACAGTGTACTTTCCCCAGGACCGTGGGTCGTGCTAGCAGCCTCATAGTCACTCTCGCTGACGCCTCCATCGATATCCGCGTCAGTCTCTCCTCCGTCAAAGTCTGTGTCAGCGTCGGTGCCGTTGTTCCAGGGACCCTTTGACCGGGTCTTCTTCCGCGCCTGATGTGTCGGATCCATCGACTTCACGCTATGGCTGCTCTTAGCCCTCTTCGAAACTAGGCTGTTCGCACTCTCCTTCCTGGCCCGGCTCGCCTCCAGCGTGCGGCGGATGGCCGTTGTACGCTCTGCGTCAGCGTGCGACCACACGGTGAGACAAACGCCATGGTACGTCATGTTGTTGTTTGTCCCACCGGTGAGCGGTGCCTTCATCGTCGGCGACCCACCAAGGCCGCCCATCGGAGAAGTATGCCCGTGAGGCGACAGCAAGGCTGACGACGGGCCCAGGTACGCCGAGGAGGGGCGAGCACGACCGAACGGGTCATCCGAGTACGAGTACGGGAAAGTTACCACGGACGAGTGCGGGTCAGTTGTCGACGTTAGGACGGACGCGCGCAGCAAGTCGGTTGACCCAGACGGCGTGAGCGGGGTAGATGACGATGGTAAGTTGAAAGTGAATGTATGGACCGTGGACGCAGGCTGCAGCGTCGAGGCGATGATCTCAACTTCACGAGGGAAAGACAGCTACGATAAGAGGTTTACTGGTCCGACTTCCGCCATGTAGGATCAAGGGCGTACCTTGAGTGCCTTGGAAAGCATCTTTCCGACCTCCTGCTTGCTCAAGTTTCCAGAACTGCTGAAGACAGTGCTGGTCTCTTCAGCCTTGCCCCGTCGCTTCTTCTTGCCGCCTCCTGCACCTGGGCTCACTGTGCTACCCAACACCTCGGGGCGCCACCATCTACTGACAGCCCCATCGTTGTGGTGAAGTCCCAGGATTGAGTCGGGGTCTGCAAGGGTCCATGTATGCGGGCTCTTGGGCAGCCCTGAGACGACGTAAAGAGACGCCAGCGGGTGCGTAGGGCCCGACGTGGGCGCCGACGCGCTGTCCGGTGCAGGTGCAGAGCGCACCGACGCGACCGACGCGCGGATGGAGGCAGGAACGGGCTCCATGCTCCTACGATGCCTGATACCGAGCACTCTGGACGCTTTGTCGCGGGGAACGACCTGGTTGGACTCCGAGCCTGCCGGGTGCTCGACGGTCACGTAGTCGGGCTCGTCGTCGAAGTCGTCGCCGAGGCTGGTGCCAGAGTCGCCGCCGTTGTTGGACTCGGAGAGGACCTTGAGATGGTCGTTGGTGGAAGAAATGGTGATGATCGGGTCAGGCGCAGGAATAGCTCGAGATGTGTTCCTGACGCCGGATGCGGACTGGGTTGAACGCGGCGGCGTGTGACTGCTGGCATGTGTGCTACTGCTCAGGATCGAGTAGTTGGACCTCTGCGTTGTCTTCCGGCCGAGGTTCGTCAGCGGTGTCGCGGTGTCGGCATCCTCTGCAGCGTCGACATGAGAGCGCATCCTGTCGGCTATGGGCGAGGTCGTCGGCGGGGAGGACGCGCTCTGGGCCGTGAACGGGCGGGTGCGCGGGGGCCCTGCCATGGCCGGTTTTGTTGTGGACAGGGAAAGTCAAGGAAGAGAGTCAAGGAGTGGAGGAGCAGTCGGGGGGAATAAATGAGGGTGGACAGCCCGGAGAGGCTTGGAGGGGAAGAGAGAGGAAGGGTTGGTCGCTGGGTGTTACGTCGAGGGCGCCGGGTGCGCTCAGGGCCGTCCGCTTCGAACAGACCTGGTCGCACATTTCTGCAAATCACGTCTCCCGGCATCACTCGCTTGTTGCACATATCACGGAAAAGGTTAGGTCACTCAACCACCTCCACTTCTGATGATTCTTCTTCCCACTGCAAATCGCCCAGTTCAGTCCTCTCGACTGCCTCGAGGCTACTGAACGCGGTGGCCGCGGTGGCCTGTTCACCGTCCTAGCAACAGGAATGTCCGCCCCGAGCCCCCGCATTTGTGTTTCCTTTCCGGGAGGATTCCCACGCCTCTTTTGATGGATACGTGACCGTGCGCCCGCGTCCTCACACCAAACGACGAGACGTTGTCGCAATTTCGCACCAGCAATATGCTGGGGGTGAGGAAAATCTCAAAATTCGCAGCGTTCGACTCTCCTTTGTTCTGCATCTGGTCGAAACTGTACACGACGTGACGTCCTCTGATTCACAGATGCACGTGATGCCCGCACCCTTTAGTGTGCCTAGAACCCTTGGAGCCCACTCAATAATCTTCATATCAAAATATTCACACGAACCCAGTCTTCTGGTGCACCGCTCACTCACGAGATATCGCATTGGATACTACTTGTTCGCCTTCGCAAGTCGCCGCCTGCGCGACGGTGTGATGAGGGATTGCTATAGCGGGACACGGTGCTGTCTTTCATCTCCGCTCCCCATGTCGCACATATATAACTCGGCTACCATATGAAACGAACGTCGGACTTTTCTCCTCAGTTGGTCCGAATGACTGGTACCTTACCACCATCATGGAACGCGCGGAATATTCGCTCGCACTGGTGGGTTCGACCGGTCTTGGCAGTAAAAATCAATATTTAAGCTTGCACAGGCCTGAGACCTCCTAAGACCCTACAGGGTCAAATTCTGACATGCGACATGCGCATTGGAGAGCGTGGAACAAGGCAGCCACATCAAACAACAAAATCCTTCGCCATGAACGTCAAGTCTGCCATGTCTCTGTGGTTTCCGGCGTGGGTGCTCCAAGACTCTTGGCTCGAGGACCACCGGGTGTGTCGGAGGACGTACAAGCTTGAAGTTAGTACCCAAGGAACTCAGACTACAGTTCAAGTTCAGAAGCTTAGTTGACGCTGCCACGTGTGGAAACGCCTCAAGGTATAGCGTGTCCCAAATAGGCAGCCCGCCCACCTTGGACTCGACCACTGACAATGTTCATGTCGGGCGGGAGCGACCCACACATATCTATCCCCCTCGGCATCACAGTCGGACTCTTAGCGTCATTCGTGCAATCCCTCGGTCTCACAATCCAACGCAAGAGCCATGTGCAGAACCAAGCGTTGCCGGAGTCTGAGCAAAAAGTGGAGCACCGTCGCCCGTACGTCCCATCCCCGTCTTGCAACGCGCTTCCTTGTGGCTCACACAGTTATGGTCAAAGTCTTTGGCTGTTAGGCTTTGGTACGTGGCCTCTTCATCTCGGAATCCCCTTGGCACCGATCTCAACTCGTGTTCTAGGTATCTTCATATCATCCAACCTCTTTGGCTCCGTATTCCAGATCGCTTCGCTCCCCGTCGTCATCCTTGCTCCGCTCGGAGCAGTGTCACTGCTATGGAATGCATTCTTTGCTCGTCTCATCCTCGGAGACGTGTTCTCCCCCTGGATGGTCATCAGCACACTCTGCATCGCCGGAGGTGCCGTCCTCATAGCGGTCTTCGGCATCGTTCCTGAGCCCACCCACTCGCTCGAAGACTTGTTGGCTCTGTTCAGCCGCCCAGCATTCGTCGCGTACTTCTCGCTACTCGGATTGTTCACGCTAGTGTCCCTCATCATCGTGAGTCTCTATTAGACGTTGTCACCATCATCGCATTGATTCCACTATCAGACCCATGCAGTTGAATACTACTCCTCAGGCCGTATAGCCTTACCCGACGACACACCCCCCCTTTCGCCTTTACTCGTGCCTCACTCAGACCCCACCATTCTTACGGCCGCGACAATCCCCAACATGACTGCGGAACATCACGACGACCACACGACCGAGAGGTCTCCACTGATCGACCCAAAGACCTCTCGCGCATCGTCCCTCTCCCCTCCATCCTCCCTATCGTCATGTCTCACATCATCAAATACCCCGCTTTTCCTAGCAATGTCCTATGCCTCCTTTGGGGGCATAATCTCAGGAATGTGTTTGCTCATAGCGAAGAGCGGTGTCGAGTTACTCGTGCTGACGATTGCCGGCAATAACCAATTCTGGAGATGGCAAGCGTGGATGCTGGTCCTAGGTTTAGGTGTGTGTGCGTTGTTGCAGCTGTGGTATATGCACAAGAGTCTCGTGCTAGCCGACCCAACCTTGGTATGCCCGCGTGAGTGACAATTTATAGGGAACATGACTAGACTACTTACACTTCCTTCCAGTGGCATTTTGCTTGTACAATTTGTCCTCCATCATCAATGGCTTGGTCTATTTCGACCAGTTCTCATCACTCTCCACCTCGCATCTTCTGCTAGTCATACTCGGAATGGTTATACTCCTGGCGGGCGTGTGGATTGTGTCGTTCCCGCCCAGCGGTAATCACAGAATCGACCTATCCGCATGGGATGAGTCTGCAGATCAGTCCGCCTTGGAGGATGAGATACATGATTCGTATGAAGACGAGCCACTGCCTATGGCCGGTTCACCACATCCACGGGACGAAGAGATTGGCTTAGGTCGAGTCTCTGCTTCCAGCGAGATGCCTCCGCCCCACTCTCCGCTATTAATCGACTTGACGCCCGAATCATCACAGGACGACCGTCACACAGCGCAGAACGAATGTGCCGTCGACGAGAACGGGCCCTCACCCACAAGTACCCGCAGCGGCCGCCAGTCACGACGACAAACCGACTCTGCTCTGCTCTCCTCGCACTACGGCACGCCGCCCACGTTCGCACGTACCCCCGCACCGTACCCGCCACCGCAACAGCCGAACTCGCCGACGCGCTTCCGCCACCGCCTGTCGCACGTCTCGACGCACAGCCACCACAGCACGCTGGGCCCGCTCTCGCCGCGGCAGGGCTTCCCGCACCATCCGCTCACGCCTAGCGCGCCGGGCGGGTTCTCGATTGGGCTCTCGCCTGTCAGCCCCGGCTTCTCACTCGTGCCCACCGAGCGCGGGGGCCGGCGGCGGCGCGTGAGTCTCGACGGTGTGGGCGACCCGTTCGTGGGGCAGCATGGAAAGGCGGGGAAGCGCGTGATCAGCGGTGGGAGCAGAAGTAGCGTGGCGAGAAGCGATGAGGGCGAGAGGAGCGGGGACATCGAGGAGCAGCATCCGGCGTCGGATGGGTCTGCGCCGCCGCAGTCTGGCGATGCACTGGCAACAGCGAGAGGACGATGGAGATGGCTGGCTGGAATCTCTGCGTTCAATAGGAGGTGATATATCGATGATACCTAGCATACCCGCTATATACTCCTTGCCAATACCTAGTCTTTCAGTCTGGGTTCCGTTCCTCATATATCATACTCCATGGACATGTACACATAATACACCATTGGCCGCATGTTAGATATTATATATTGTTTCTCCCAATGCACTCTTCCTTTTCTCTGCCGAAGACAAATCAATCCCTCAAGCTTCAAGACTTGATGGAAGCGCAATTCTATAGTGAACCGGCTCGCGCCTAGATTGATTGTACTATACAACAAATGGTGAAAGAAACCAGAATACAATGCAATACTACTGTACATTTGCTGTTGTCAGTCACATTAGAAACCTGCTAATTTACAAATATTTTAATCCATCTCCTCAATGTCAATGTCGTCGTCCACGTCGTTCCAGTCAACGTCCATCTGATCCGACGCGTTACCCTCGTGGTTCGGGATAATGACGATGCGGTTGTGCGGTCCATCGAACTTGACCTGGATCGTCTCGCCGGGCAGGATCTGCTCCGAGAGGAGCATGACGCTGAGCGGGTTGAGAAGCTCGGTCTGAATGGCGCGGTTGAGCGGCCGCGCGCCGTAGGCGGGCGAGTAGCCGCTAGAGACGAGGTACTGCTTCGCCTCGTCAGAGAGCTCGATCCTCATCTTCCGATCCACGAGGCGCTCCTGAACCTCCGCCAGGCGGAGGTCGACGATCTTCAAAACGTTCCGCTGAGAGAGTGCGCGCTAAGAAGAGAAAAGTCAGCGACGAAGACAAGTGCAAGTATGTAGCAGAGGGTGCTTACGAAGATGACGATATCGTCGATACGGTTGACGAACTCAGGCGGGAAGTGACCTTGGATCGCGCCCATGACAAGGTTCTTCGTCGCCGGCTTGACGGGTCCGTCGCCCATATCGTTCAGGTACGCCGCGCCGAGGTTGCTGGTCATGACAATGATGGCGTTGCGGAAGTCGACGACGCGGCCCTGGCCGTCGGTCAGGCGGCCATCATCGAGGACCTGTAGGAAGAGCTGGACAAACTCCCGCGAGGCTTTCTCGATTTCGTCAATGAGCACGACCGAGTATGGCTTGCGGCGGATGTACTCGGTGAGCTGGCCGCCCTGGTCATGACCGACGTAGCCTGGTGGAGAGCCGATGAGACGCGAGATCGAGTGCTTCTCGGAGTACTCGGAGCCATCGATACGGATCATGGCATCGGGCGAGTCGAAGAGCACGGTCGCAAGCTATAACATACTAGTTAGAACAAGTGTTGAACATACCAAGGCAGATGATCAACTCACAGACTTCGTCATCAGCGTCTTACCAGTACCAGATGGACCAGCGAACAGGAAGCTTGCAATAGGACGTTGAGCGTTGCGCAGACCACTGCGGCTGAGACGAATGGCGTTGGCGACAGCCTTTACCGCCTCGGGTTGGCCAACCACGCTGTCCGAGAGGATCTTCTCCATCCTCAACAATTTCTCCTTCTCCGTGCTCAGGAGACGCGTTGTTGGGATGCCAGTCCATCGAGCGACGATCTCGGCGATTTGGTCGGGGGTGACGGTGTCGCTACCACCCTGCGCCTGCTCCTCCGCACGCTTCGCTTCGAGCTGTGCCAAACGCGTTTGGAGGTCGGGCAAGGCGTAGTATCTGAGGTCGGATGCGGTAGCGAGATCGTATCGGCGTTCGGCTTCATCAGCCTTGGCCTTGAGCTCGTCGATCTTCCGGCGAACGGTGTTGACCTCCTCGCCGCGCGACTTCTCAGCCTCATACGCGGCCAAGAGAGGTTGGAGCTGGTCCTCGACGTCAGCGATGGACTTGCGTGCGATTTTGAGACGCTCCTTGGACGCTTCGTCCTTCTCGCGTTCGAGGGCGTGGATCTCTACCTCGAGCTCGAGCTTGCGACGCTGCAGCTTGTCGACGGCTTCAGGAGCGGTCTCACGAGTTACGCGAACACTAGGAGGAAATTGTCAGCGAACTGTCGTTACCACAGACATGAGGAGGAATGCGTACCTTGCACAAGCTTCATCTACCAAGTCGATAGCAGAGTCCGGAAGGCGCCTTGAAGTGAGATATCGATGTGCTAGGGTTGCAGCCTGGATGAGGGCACCATCGAGAATGCGGACACCGTGGTGGACTTCGTACTTCTCACGAATACCACGAAGGATGCTGATGGTCTCGGTTACGTTCGGCTCGTTGACGAGGACTTGTGCGAAGCGACGTTCAAACGCAGCGTCCTTCTCGATGTACTTGCGGTATTCAGCGAGGGTCGTCGCGCCAATGCAACGAAGCTTGCCACGGGCAAGTAGAGGCTTGAGCAGGTTTGCGGCATCCATACCGCCACTCTCGGAGCCACTGCCTGCCATGATGAGGTGCAGCTCGTCAATGAAGAGGATGACGCCGGTGCCCTCTTCCGAGGCCTTCTCGACTTCGTTGAGGACGGACTTGACACGTTCTTCGTATTCGCCCTTGTACTTAGCACCGGCCATGAGCGCACCCATGTCCAGCGAGTACAGACGAGCGAAGAGGGAAGCCGGGACGTCGCGGTTGACGATTCGCTGAGCAAGCCCCTCTGCGATAGAGGTCTTACCGACGCCGGGCTCACCAATGAGAACGGGGTTGTTCTTCGTCCTGTAAGTAGCCGCAGTCAGTAACCGGAACCGTGCTATCAAATGCATCGACCTGGGCTTACCTTCGGCACAGGATACGAATGACCCGACGAATCTCATTGTCGCGACCAATGACGGGGTCGATTTTGCCTTCTGCGGCCAGGGCGGTGAGGTCTATGGCGTACTTGTTGAGCGCGTCGAAGCCTTGCTCCGCGTTCTTGCTGTCCACCCGTCGGTTGCCCCGGACTGCGTCGATGTTTGTCTTGAGGATAGCCTCCGTCAGCCCTGCCTCCTTAAGTACAGGTGCCAATGATGAGTCCTTGAGTACGGCAAGTAGAAGGTGGTCTTGAGCAATGTACGAATCGTGCATTGTCTTCTGTAGCGATTGGGCCTCGCGAAGGACTTTCATAGCGGCAGAGCTGAGGGAAACCTCATCGGGGGGAGGCGTCTGAGCCGGCAAGCGGACGATGAGCTTCTGTAGTGCGCGTTGCACAACCGTCTAGACGCATATAGTCAGTGCCCGCTTCAATAAGCAGACTCAATAAGCGACTTACTGGGTCACCGCCTGCTTTCTGTATGACGGATGCAAATAGCGAGTGTCCAGCACCTTGTTCACCTGCGCTTTCATTAAGGAGTGCGAAGGCGATATGACACGGCTGGACTGTAAGGCGCACGTTAACATGGGTTCATAGTGGCTTCACATGCTGAGGCATACCTTGTGAGTTTGCGTAGTCTTTTGCAATTTGGACTGCAGCAGAAATGGTCTCCTGAGTCTTGTCCGTGAAATCCATGTTGGATGCCATGATGATGATGTAAGTGGTAAGAGCGTAGAATAGGGGAAGGGGTATAATCTGGTGATGGGGGAGCTGCAGTGGTGAGCGGGTATATATGCTGGTGTGCTCATGGTTGACGTCAATGGCAGACGAGATTCGAGACAAGTCTGTTTCTCTGCAGGGCTTTCGAGAGCGCACTCCCACCTCCGAGCACCGTCGTGCGTTATTCCCGAGAACATCCCAGAACATCCTCCAAGCGTCACGTACCTTCCTCCGGCGCCTCTCCATATTCACACGGATAAGCCCGCTGGCGTCTTGTCCCACCTCCCCGCAACAAGCGCGCTCGTCCCCGACAGTCGACCACCGCACCAGCCATGTTCTCCCGCCAACTTGCCTCGCGGGTCTCGAGACCGCTCATTCGCCTCTCGTCATCCTCTTCTGTCGCTGTCCCCCCACAGCAGCCCGCCGCCCAGGCCGCAGCCCAGGCACCCAACTATGCAGCGGCATGGTCAACCAGCCAGGCCCCGAGACCGGCGGGCAAGTCTGGCCCTCGTTTTGAGCAGACCGCCATGGACCTCCAGCCGAATCCGCTGAGTGCTATGGAGATGATTGCCAACGAACCTATCCGCGTTGTGCACGGCAGGAAGGCTGTCTGTGACGGAGGTATATGCACAGTGTCTCGTTCAATGTCTTGCGACTAATCGCCTTGACCTGGTAGGCGTAGGACCTTTGGGTCACCCAAAGATCTTTATAAACTTGGTACGCCATTTGTTCCATGGCATGCCATCCACTCTTACCCTCTGTTAGGATAAGCCAGGTCCCCAGCCGTGCGGGTGCGTCAGTATAAAGCGTAGGTGTTCGTTCACTGACACAACGTACCCGGTCTTGCCCTCACTTCTTCCAGATACTGGTCAGTACGTCCAACGCCATGATTATCGTTTTACTCACACAAGTATTGCGTAGCGGTTTGCGTTATGAGCAAGCGCCTCACCATGGGCACGAGCACTAATTTGCCGCATACACCTGTACACTGCAATCCTAGATTTTTCCGGAGCATACATATCTCGCGTGCCACCGGGTGGAGACACGGTCGGACAGAACGCGCAGCCTAGATAGAACGCTGTGGATCAGCGTCGCAGCTGATAGTCCATGAAGCTGCCCAACAACCCGGCTGCTAATGCATACAGCGGAGTTTACAGACACAGCTAACACCCACGGCCGTGTCTTTCCTCCTCGTCCCGGTGATGCGCCCGCACGTAATTGTCACAAGCACAACCCCCAAAGATCACCGCCCCGCTGTAGCCAACTGGCACACCCGTCGATCAGTCGTGTCGCGCCGTGACGTTACGAGGTAATCAACGTTCACTGCACGGCCACCGCAGCTCGGATATCTTCATGTATCCTCTTCTGGCCCGCCAGAAAGCACTAGCGCGATGGCCTCAGATGCGCCCATGATCGCAAACGTAGGGTCATGGGGCTCGTCGCTCACCACCATGCTAGTCTGATGGCCGTGGGCTGATTTCATGAGTTGCAATGCATGGAAGCGACGGTCGTCGAACCTACCTCAGCTCAGACTCGCGGCCAGCAACCAAACTTCCGTCAAAGACGTGAGGGTGTGTGGTTTTACATTTGAGAGCTTGTCTCGATTGGAAGAGAAAAAATGAAAGTACAAATACAATATTCTAGAATAAATTTGCCTCGCTTCCGATCCAGAGTAATAGGGAGAGAGCGCGAAAATAGGGAGGGAAGGGTACAATATATCACACGAGGAGGTGGCGGGTCGGATGTGAAGGCTGAATGTTCGTGGGAAGGGCGAAGATGTGGTAGAGGGTGGTCTGTGGAGCGGGAAGAAAAAGGGTCGCCTGCTCCGCCGCACGCGGTCAACGAGCAGGGTGCAAAAAAGATGCTTGTGTATGTGTGGGATGAGACAAGTAAACTACCATGCAACAATGAGGGAGAGTATGATGCAACAGAGTCATGAACAGTGCGCATGCGAGAGGTGGATAGGAGCGAGCACAAGAGTACAGCTGGGGGCGTTGGCGTCTGCGTGGTGGGGTAGACTGAACACTTCGACGATGCCGGTTGCCCCGGGGGACGTGCCGGATGGACCCCAGACGGAGATGACGACGGAAGAGCATAATAGCGAGTTGATAGAGAGAAGTTTAAATAGAGAAATGCAGGGGATAAAACGAGTGGCTAGATGTGCACCGGCGAGTCCAGTGAAGTTGGCGTTGAAATGCGAGGGTGAGAGGTGGAAAAAGGGAGACGCAGTGCAAGAGACAGATGTTAGCTGTCTTCTCCTGATATCTCTGTCTCTTCTTCAGGTATTGTGAAAGACATGGGCGAAAGTGGCGGATATTCACCGCCGTCGGCTACCGCTTCCAGCTGCGAGAATGGCGGCAATGATGTCAGACTGAGGGATGGGCGATCAGAGATGCTGGAGAATGATGGCTGCGGGGAGACGAGTTAGCCGCGCTGCGAAACCTTGAAACAACAGTTTACGTACCACCTTGAAGATCGGATTTATGGCAGACTTGGGTGCCATGCCTGGGCTGGACGGGCCATACACACCTCCGGGCGACTCGTACGGGCTCTGCGGACCCAGGTGGAGGGGTCCAGGTTGTCTCGGTTGCGGCGGGGGCGACAGCGGCGATGAGAGCTGATGCTGGCGCGACGACCCTATGCTCCGGTTATCCACCGTGCTACCTCCCGACAAGTCGGAGTGAGAGTGCTGCCAAGGAATGGGCGACGATAGCGAGAGCATATGCATCGGTGGTGGCTGTGGTGAACCGCCGTCAGAGATGGATGCTGAGTCCACCGAGGCCCGTAGGTGGAAGTCGTTGACCAGCTGCTGTTCCAGAGACTGTGAGGCTGACGAGCGACCAGATAGCGAGAAGTCGTCCGTTGAACTGCGGAGAGAGCTGACCGACGTCATGCGATTCATGCCGAACGGACCATGCCGCGTTCCGCGCCGGCCTGGTCCTGGATCGCTATCGACCGTCGCAAACGAGATGACTGACATACGACCTGGATGCAGGTCTGAAGACATGGAGTGATCGTCATCGTAGTCTCTCCGTCTTGCTTTTGCAAGTCGTCCGTTGTCCCGCTGCCAGTCACCACGCCTTGACGAGCCGTCTGGAGGGCTTGTCACGACAGGTGACGCAGAGGATCCTAAGAAGCTTCCACCAGCAGCATTGATCGTTAGCGAGCTTGTACCGTACGGCTGCGCCTTTCTGATCGGCCCAATGGATGCAGGCTGTTTGCCCTTCTCCCATTCCCGCTGAGTAGGATGTTGCGGCAGGATACCACCGTGCGGACCAGATAGCCATTCGACTTCGTTGTACCGTGGGACGCTCTCAGCCAGACGACGGTTGTTCTGCATGACCGCGCGGGCCTGTTCTCGCTGCTTCTTCTCCACCAGTAGACGTCGCTGCTTCGCCGCGTCCTTCGCCGCCTCCTTTGCGAGCCGCTCCCGTTCCTTCTTCGCCTGCTTCGCGTCCTCTGGGTACGCTTGCTGTGGCGGGCGGGGAAGGTCGGCGGCAGGAGACAGTTCAGAGAGTGAACGGCTGTCCGTGCTAGAAGACTCCCTCCGCTTGAGTGACGGCGGCGAACTCGACGCCACGGTGCTCTCCTGCACAGGTGGGAGGCTCTGCTGGCTGTTCTTGTCGCCGTGCCCGAACATACCCAAGCCCCACTTCGTTGGCTTCTTGCCGAACAACTTGGGAAACTTGCCTTGACCGTGGGAAGGAACAGATGCTTCGACCGGCGGACGCGCTGGGTACTCTTGCGCCATAGGGGAGGTCTGAATGTCCATCGGATGATGCGGGGCCGTGACGTACGAGGCTTGCGACGACGCATCGATCGAGGGGGACACGTCCATGGGGTCCCAATCCGGAGGATGCAGCTGACCCTGTTGCAACCAGCCGGCAATGTTGGCGGCACGATTAGCGTCCATGTGCGACGCGTCTATCCCGCGAGGTGAGTAAGTCACATCGCCAGAATATTCGGATAGTTGTCGAGAAGACTCGGACAACGATCGCGAGTGCGCTGAAGCGAAGCCAGAATCGTAAAAGGAGGAGCGGTGGGTGGATGAGGGACCTGGTATAAGCGTTGAAGGTATCTGTATGGATGGTGGGTGCATCTTGGGATTCCCATTGGGATGCGAGTGTGATGGAGGTATATTCCGGGGAGCAATCGAGGGAAGGGAGGTGTTGGAGTTTGTGCTGGAGTGGTGTCCCATCGACATAGCCATGCGTGCCTCCACCCTGCACGGTACGATCGGTCCTCGGAACTGTGGCGGTTGTGTAGGCGGTCCAGGTGGGTTGTTTAATGGTACAGTCTCCGCAAGGTATGGGTGTTCCAGACACTGGAGGCTTGTCAAGCGTTTGCTCGGATCGTACTTCAGTAGATCAGCGATGCATTCCACCAATTTGAGAGGAACATTACGATCGAACATAGCATATATGTTCCTCGGAGGCGACTATGATAGATTTAGGGCTGCGCAAGCAATGACTATGATCGTTCGTACCTTTTGGAACGCGAAACCAGTGTTTCGAGCAAGCTTCACGCCCGCTGGCCATTGTCCGCCACCGTTGACTCTCCCCTTCTTGTCTACACCGTAGTCCTCGGTAGGATCACCTAACACTTCGCATATCCTCGCGATCTGATCAAGCTCGTTTTGACCGGGGAACATTGGCCGTAGATTAACCAGCTCTGCCATGATCGCGCCGAGTGCCCACATATCGACGGGATTCGAGTAGTTCTTGCTCCTGAGCAGGACCTCGGGTGCACGATACCATCGAGTCGAAACATATTCCGTATATGGCGGCGCGCTCTTCGTCTCCCTGGCGAGACCAAAGTCCGCCAACTTGATGATGACGACCACGTCCTTCTCAGGGGGCGCGTGTGGAGGGGCGTCTGGGTTGACCGGGCGATAATCGTGGAGGCCGGTGGTAGTAACGAGCAGGTTTTCTGGCTTCATATCCCGATGGAAATAACCGGATTCATGGATATGATGTAGGCCTTCGACAACTTGTCGGAAGATGGACGATACCAAGCCTCCTGCCAACGGCTTGCCCTTGCGAGACTTGATGAGTTGGTAGAGATTACCCTCCATGGATTCGAAGACGAAGTAGAGCTCCTTCGTCTCCGGAAGAAGGAAAAAATCGTACAGGGGAATAATATTAGGGTGATACGGTATTGCGCGCAGAGACTAGGGGCGCCCGCGTGAGCCTGTAGGCGCGTCGGGCGAAAGAATCAAACATGACGCACCTCGAGCTCTTTGAGCCGTTTGCACTCGTCCCAGCCACCGGCCCACGTCTTCTTCATCCTCTTCACAGCCACGAGCCTCTTGTTGGCGTATTCTGGTCGCGCGCCAGCGCCGCATTGCATGGTGGACATTGGTGTATTGGGCGGTAGCGTCCCATGCCAATCACACAGCCAGACCGTGCCAAAGGATCCATCGCCGACGACTTTGAGTGGTGTGTATGAGCGAAGTGAGCCTGTAGTAGCGGATCAGTGGACCGTGGCGGCCGTGCACAAGGGGGCTTGTGAGAAAAGAGTTGACTCACTGCTCTGCGAATCGCCGACGACAAGCTGCTCGTTCTCCACGGTAACGGAGGGTATGCCGTACACGTTGACTGCCTCTCGGGGCGGGTGCTGCCCAGGGTTGCGATGCGCCTGAGACCCGTTCTGTGCGGCGCCGTTTGGCGGGTTGTGGTGACCGTTTGGAGCGTTGGTCGCGTAGCCGTTCTGGTGGGGGTGAGGGGGAGGGTGGCCCTGCTGGACATGGTGTGGTTGCATGATATGGTTCTGCGTCGCATCGCCTCCCAGGATTGAAGAGTGTATTAGCGGCAGCTTGACAAGAGCATTCGACAGAGAGCAAGTAGAGTAATATTAGGAGCCGGACGTCGCCCTGCCGCAATGCCTGAGGGAATGGAGGGGGAGGGGCTGCTCGCTGCCTGTGACGGTGGGGGAAGGAAAGTGAGGGGGACGAGACGGAGACGGTGGCGAGCAGAAGGCAGAGGAGAAGCGAAGGTGGCAGGCGTGACTGAGCGCGGAATCCTGAGTTTGTGCAACAACACACAAGCCGAGCTTCGATCAAAGCTGCAGACGCCCGCTGCTTGCTCCCGGCCATTCGACAAAATTTCCCTTCGCGGTTCATTTCACGCTGCAATACACGAGAGTGCGTTCTCTGCCTCCGAAAATCGAATTGCTCGGCCGCTCGATTTGCCTGGAGCGCAGGAGGCCACGCAAAGTCAAAGCATACATTGGGTATATCACGGCGTGGTGACCACTGGCGTTGCCGGTCCCGGTCGCGCAAGCGGGGACCTCGGAGGCTGCCTGGAGCTGCGTTGCGGGAAAGAGAGGTCAGGCTTGGCAAGCTCGGACAAAACTGTCCAGCTTGCGGTGCTTCTGTGAGGATAAGCGGGCCAACGGCTGGCTCAAAAAGGCATGGTCTTGGAGGGTCTGAATACTGGCCGCGCACGCCGTGCGATTACCCGGCGTGGGCTCTGCTGGGGCCGTCCGCCAGCTTGTGGACGGTCTCTCTGGCAGCGCGCCGCCGCTGGGCGTGCCCCGCCGGGCGATGCAGCTGCCTCGCAGGGCCCGCACATCGCCCGGTAGAACTGATGCAGCCTGCTGCTTGTGAACGACCGGTTCCCACGGCCTCCATGCGAATCCACTCATCAATCTTCTCCTTCTCATTTAACCGCTAGACCGGGAACAGCTAGAGTTCCTGCGCTCCCCGCTCCCGACAAAACCGACCTCAGACACCGGCCGCCACACGCACACCCAAGCGACCGCCGCCGCCCCAAGACTCGCATCACAAAGACATCGGTAGCGGCCATTGTGGCGGCGATGCAGCGCCCACAGGCGACCGATCACGTCCCACGGGCCAGAGCACCGTCGAGCCGTCTCGAACAGAACCCCCCGTGGCAGACAGGCGGGCCCTTCCCGCCCAATTACAACACCCCGCCTATCCAGGGTGGCGGACGCTGAGAAGCGACCCCGCCATCCGCCGCACCAAAGCTGTGCGAGACGTCAAACCGCATCTCAGCGATCGGTGTTCAGCTTATCCATTAGAATGTCCCCTCCGTTCTAGTCGTCGATGTACATGTGAGTATTGTCTAGGGGGCGCGAGCGCATTGTGTTTTGCATGACGTGGATTCCCTTCTCCGTGCACCTCAGTACGGCACTTCGGTGAACAGCTTCGACACGCTTTCGCCGTTGTGACTGCGCCTGATCACCTCAGCGAGCACGTTTCCAACGTCGAGGACCTCGATCTTCGAGCATTGAGCCACATTTTCCTCTTGCGGCAACGTGTTCGTAACCACCAGCTTCTCCAGGGTGCTCTCGGAGATAGTCTTCAGTGCGTTACCGCTTAGAATGCCGTGGGTAACGAGGCCGAAGACGCGCGACGCGCCTGCCTCCGAGAGGTGCGACGCCGCGAGGCAGAGTGTACCACAGGTATCAGCCATGTCGTCCACGAGGATGGCAACCTTGTCCCGAACGTGGCCGACGAGGATCATCCGCGAGACTTCGTTCGCCTTCTTGCGCTCCTTGTGGAAGAGGGCAAAGTCGACTCCTAACCGGTCCGCGATCGACGTCGCGCTGCAGATCGCATGTAAATTAAGCACACAGCTCACAGACGTGAACGGATAGTTACCGCTTTGCGCCTCCCGCGTCAGGTGAGACGATGACAACATGCTGGAGGTCGAAGTTGTTGCGGATGTATTGGATGGCAGACGGCTCCGCATACAGCTGTATGACGTAGGGGAGCAAACCGCGTGTGAAACCTCAATCGACCGGTTGATGAGATGAAAAACTCACGCTATGGAAAGGATGTCGGCTGTGAATATTCGCCCCAATGCAGGTTTGCGATAATACTCACTTGTCTACCGGAACATCAAAGAACCCCTGTATTTGGGACGCGTGGAGGTCCATGGTCTGCGCACGGCAGCGGTCGTCAGAGGGGTCACAATAAGGTCTACTAGCAGTGCTGCTCACGATGACATGGTCGCAGCCAGACTTCTGCAGCATGTTCGCCACCAACTTGGCGGTGATCGGTGCGCGGCTCTTGTCCTTCTTATCCTGCCGTGCGTAGGGGAACAGCGGGACGACAGCAGTTATGCGTTTTGAGCTTGCGATCTTGCATGCATGGATCATAATGCAGAGCTCCATGAGTGAGGTGTTGACCTGCCCGCAGCCCGTGTTGATAATGTACACATCGTCCTCCCGCACCGACTCTATGATGGTGACATGGCTCTCGCCGATCCCGCTCTTCGTGACTTCGGCTCGGCCGAGTGGTACTCCAAGCCTGGACCGGGGGCAGGGTCAGGGTCCAAGCAGGCAGGACCGTAGCAGCCATACGTGGCACTGACCTTCGAGCTATGATCTCTGCAAGCTCGGGGTGGCTCGTACCTGCATCGCACGCACGTTGTTCAGCACCTCCATCGATAGCCAGGAAATATCGAGTACGCACCAGAGAAGATTTTGATTGCATTACCAGTAAACATGTTGGATATAGTCCATGAAACAAATAAACGAAATAAGGATAGAGAGGAGAAAAGAAAAGAAAGACAGGAGAGCGAGGGGGAGAAGACTCGACCGGGAGGATATTTTCCGCTAGGCGCCTGAAGATGGGTCTGCCGCCACCAATGACAGGGACGAGCCAAATAAACACGTGCGTGACCCAGAAAGGCGAGCGCATCAATTGATGCGCCATCTTGTTCTGGAATCGAAGTGGCTGGATTGAACTCCTCCTGACGCTGCTCAATGAACTTTGCTGTAGTCATGCCCTTCGCTACATTCAAACGACGCTGGGACTGCGCGCTGACCCCTATGACCATCCAATGCCCTGCCAGTGAAACAGCTCCCGTGGTCCGGGGGGGGGGGGGGTTTCATCCACATCTTCGAGGAGGGTTGCGGCACAGCCTTGCCCATCGCCGTCCAGGACTTGCGTCAGAAACCCCAACAAGCGAGTGGTCTTGGCACATCATATACTCTACTTGTACGCTTGCAGATCTCAGCTTGAACGGTCAGTGCCCAAATACCTTCCCGACAGCACAACCAAGGCATACATGTTTGACATACCAATCCAGCTAGATGCATTGACATCTTCTAGTAATTTATTCAAGGCCATACAGATCGTCTAAATAGGCTACCAGAGCCTTACCAGCGGATTCCCGCCGCCACTAAACTGGCAGTGAGCACGGCCTGGGCCTCTCCGAGTTCTGCTACAACATCCAGTAGCTTACGCTGACGGAGATTGCGCGGCAGCGGTCAGCTCGAGAACCACTGTATCATGAAGACTAGATCACTCTGGGGCGATGTGGCACTCCAATCACAAGGCGTCCTTCCCCCCAACCGGAACCATCGAGGCATATTACCTCGAGTTCGATTGCAGGCCTACTCTTGGCGGGTCCTCCCAATTGTTGACAATGCACGCTTGGTGGGAGACATCAAAAACCCCGTTACTTTTACTATGGTCACGGTGCATCATCCTTGTGTCGCAGTCAAGAACACTGGGTAAGCGAGATTTAATTCCCGCATGTTCGATGCATACTAATAGAAAGGCGATAGCTATCGCTAACTGGGACGCTGCACAACTCTCGGCGCCTTCTTCATCTGCTACGCCAACCCAAGGATTACGTACCATAAATCGCTCAGTCCGCCTGGTGCTCCTTGTTCGTGCAAACAACGACAGTATGGAAGTTCGTTGGACACTCCAAGACGAGAAGCATCGATTGTGATCACGACGGTTGGAGCTGCTGTCCAGTCGCAAAAACGTTGCAGCCATGCGTTTGCCCTAGCCGCGATGAGAATTAGGGGTTGAAGCATTCCAGGTGACACGGTCGATGCAGCCGGTGGCTGGGAGATGGGCAGAACGCGCCCGCACCGAAACACGCAATATGGATAGTCCACTTTCTTGCGGCATTCATTCTAACCGCAAGCTCAGCGTAGACAACGTGATCCAGATCACCTCCGCCATTATCAGCGGCCTAGACTTAAAGGTCGACGAGTTCCGGCACTCCGATCTCTTCCCGGCGTTGTGTGTGGACGGAGGTAGAATACTGTACCTTTTCGACCAAAGCGGATGGAAGCGCCCAAATCGAGTTTTCCGACAACTTCCCAAAATCGCCACAAATCGAGATAAAATTATTGGCGGGGTCTCAGAAAATCGCTGTGACGCGTGACATCCGCTTTGGTCGAAAAGGTACAGTATGGGGGCGTCGTGGTCTCAGTCGCCCATCACACGCATCCCTTTACGCCCGTCATTGCGGCCTTCTTCGGTTCTACGATCAAGTGAACGCCGCCGTACGCGGGTACCGCTGCGAACCAAGACGCCTTTTACAGAGTCCGTGCGCATGTCGTCTGGAGGTTATGCTGAGGTCCTTCGCAGCGTGGCGACCGGACAACTTACCTCACTTACACGTACAATCGCCCCGAGTTTTCCATGGGTGGCCGCCAATAGGACCTTTGGTCCATTCCTTGACAGGGCTCAGCGGTGTACCCGTCGGCGTAAGGTGGCGGCTAACTAGCCACCGTCTACGTCAAGCACGCCTCTGTCGTAATTCGCCGCATGGGAGATGACGCTCTTCCACGAGAGCAACATGCGACACTTTGCATAGTGTTCACTTGCGACAGCCCCGAGCGAGCGGCTGCCACACTGTTGTCGCGAACAAGCGCGAGCTTCTAGTGAGTTTTCTTGGAGTTTTACCTCTAAGCTAGCTGACCGCTATTTAGCATAGCGGACGATGGCGCAGCTGTGGCTGCGATGAGCCCAGCTGATCAGAATTGCATTCAGCGGATGTCGAACCCTCACGTCGCTTAGGAGGTACTGCTAGTCGGCCGACGGCGGGCCCACGACAACTGTCGCGACAAGAGAATGCAAGCTAATTCCTTACCGGTACATATTTCACGGAGACGAGTGTCGATGCATACTTTCACGGAGCGCTGCTGATAATATGCTCCGAACGAGCTTCGATGCACTGACATGACAGGCTCTCCCTCCGGATTGTCTCCGGATCGCACTACGACGCCATCAGTCGCAAGACCGCTTGAACTATTTCTCATGTCAACCCAATGAACAAGATGTAGTCTTAAGCTGTCATATAGACCAAGATGATCGGACATATAGAACAGATCTTCCTCAAGGGAAGTGTAGTTGGTACGATACGATGTATTTGTTTTTACTTTAAGGCGAGGCGTCCGATGAACAGTTGTCGGAGGAGATACTCAGTGAGTACATGTAAGGCTCGGTGGTAGGACTACTACGTAGTTACAAACTATCCCAAGTGGACATCGAGGAGTGTCTGTACAGAGAATATAGCGATGCAAAAAGGAGTGATGTGATAGTCCGTGACCCTGAAATGCTCTCGATGAATAACCTCGCGGAGGAGAAGGAAAGATGAGGACACGAGAGCAAGAGAAAGAGTGTGTGACCTACTCAGCTCTGTAGCTGGACTGAAAGCACGAGACGAAACTGGCGTGATGCAGACGGAAAATACAAGGCGACAAGGAAGTCAAGTTGGTGCGGAGGAAAGACATTGACACCGGGATACGATCAACAAAAGAGGCGTTTGGCTACAGTGAGGTATCGGAAAAATAGCGGGGTATTTACCCGCGTGAGCCAATGGGTACGGATGATGGGTCGCCAGGGTGAGAGCGGGGTACGGCGGGAGTGTTGAGAATGGAAAGGAGATGAGCGTTGTTCACCGGGTTTGCGCGAGGGAGGTGGAAGCCCTGGGAGACAGCGGGCGCCGATAGAGGAGCGGGTTCATTGTAGTCAGTTGAAGACAACAACTGCGGCGGCGGAACAAGGCGCAAATTGGGCTGAGGAACGGGGCCTCGGTTCGGAGGGAAAGGTTGTTGAACCATGAACGGCAACTGCTGTGGTGCGGGCATACGGACCGCCGGGTGAGGCCCCAGAGGCGGAATAGCGGGCTGGCCGTTGTGTTGATGAGTACCATTAATAGACATGTAGGCTAGTTGATTTTCGTTGAAACTAGGTCGAGTGGACGGTTGATATGGAGCATGGAATGTACTGCTGGTATGGGGGCGTACAGTGAATGGATCATTAGACGATAGCGACGGTAAGGAACTGAAAGAAGGTAGAGCTGGTTGATTGACAAAGCCTGCCGCGTTGGTCGAGGGTCCTGGACCGGATGAATAGATCACTGGAGACTCCTCGCGAATCCCGCATATACTGTTATGAGGGCCAGGAGCTTTGTACTGATCGCGAACCGGTAGTGTTGAGCCAACCATAGATAGCATCTGGCGTTCCAACCTCGGTGTCATTCGCTCTGACTCCTTGGCCACACTCTCAAGCATCGAGATGTACTTCATCTGCTTGGGAATAGCAGGAGCAGCGGTTGCCCGCTGCATGTAAGGCGATATGTCCGCAGTCGAGCGCCGAGGCATAGGTGCAGGTTTGCTTGGACTGTCGATACCGTTAACAAGCGAGCGCAGGTAAGCTTCCGGTGCGGAGGGCCGCAATGGAGAAGGTGATGGGTTGGCTTGGGAAGGCCTACGCTGGTGCGAAGGTGATGGGGAAACGGCTGGGACAGTCGATGGGGTCCTGGCTGGTACAATTGTCGATGATCTAGAGGGCGACGAGGAAGGCACTTGTACAGGCTGTGTTGAAATGCCACCCTGCGTCGTAGTTTGAGGAGGGGGTCGGCCATTACTCTTTTCGACAGGAAGGCTCTCCATGGATGAAGCAGAAGCAGAGAGCGAGAGCGATGTCAATAGGCGGGCGAAGTGCGGGTCAACGGAGTCCAAGTTGAGGGCTTGCTGGACGCTGCTCTCGTCGGAACCGCTGACAGTGTGCACGAGGGGCTCACTGTACAAAGGCGATGGTGTTTGTGGATCGCCATGATCGGCAGATGACTGGGAGCTAGATTCCTGTGCGATATTCGAAGCATCTCGCGCATCAGGATGGGCGTCGTCGCCGCTAGAGAGATGAGGATCGGATTCGGGAATTGCATGAGATCGTCTGCGGGACTTTCGGTTGTTATCCTTCGCTTTCCGGTCCCGCAAAAACGCCTTCAGTGGTCTAATGACTTTTTAGGTCTGTCAGAACTATCGAAGACTCAATGGACGTACCCTATGAAGGGAGTAATAAGATAGAATTTCCCGGGAACCGACTTGTTGCGTCTCCATGTAGGAAGGTCTGTGAGGCGGAACCAAGCAATTTTCTGATATGGCCCCTTAGTTGGATGCTAGTGGTACACGTCTTTGGACTTACACTAATCTCCTTGCGAGTTCGGGTCTCGAACTGGAAGTCTTCCGGTACATTTGGCACAATGTATAATGACAGCGACTGGTCGCGGATCGACAACTCCACAACATCGTCTGGCTTGATTTGGTCGCTGAGGTCATACCCGGTTTCCTCAAGCACCTGAGCCCTCTTCAACATGGTCGACAGACGGACAGGGTGATCGAACACACCTCTCGAGCTGCGCAACGAGATCTTGGTTCTTGCTCGTTTATCTTTCCTTTGGGGAAGCTCCATGCCGAGGTCGCCTTCCAACCCTTGACCAACAGGCACTGAAAGCGTGCTCAACAAAAGCCGTTCGCGGCCACATGATCAAGACAGTTCACGCGCACCTTGTCCCACGTCTCGTTCAACATGATGGCACCGCATACCGGAACTCGGGTCTTGTAAGCCATGAAGCTTTGGAAGGTTTGCTCGTGCTCATTTCCCCAGTGACTGAGGAGAGGGCAAACATGGAAAAGGCTATGTGAGAATTTCTTGAGGGTCATCGTAGGGAAGGAGGGATCTTGTTCTCGAACAAAGTCTTCATAATACCAGTGCCTGAAGACAGCGTTAGGATCTGGCCAAAAACCGGAAGGTGGCGGGAAAAGCGTACGCTTGTTCTACTTGAAAGCACACCCGCTCTAGTGACGCTAATTCTGCCTCGGGAAGATTGAGAATAAATCGACTGAGACAGTGTCAGTAGGAAACAATGAGGATTGTTCAACTTGTGCGGACCTGGAGAGATCTTCGAGAACGTCGTGTAGTCTGGCGTCGATCGAGCGCGATGGTTCGCCGTTGGGAGCTGTTGAACGGGTCACAGGCATTTCTGGGGATGACGAGGATGAAGACGCCATATTGGCGATGAAGGGAGAGTGTACGAGGTGAGAGATGGTCGGACAAGAAGTAGAGAATAATTGCAGACAAGGGTAAGTGCAACGCACACCCTCCCGGCGCCACTGCAAAGCACTCCGCCCAGCGCCAAACATGCACAAACACTGCCACATCCGACTTACTGCAAGCCAGTACTTGCATAGGCTCGATACCAGCACGCCCTGATATTATTTACTTGGGCGGTATTACGACGAACCATACCACGGTTTGTCCTTATACTCACAAGTACACTGGCAACGAGTCTAGTACTTGCAAGCTACTTCAAATTCAATAGTGTAAAAATAAAGCATAGCATGGCGTCGTATTTCACGGCCGACCGTCCTGTATTCGAAGCATTCTTGGACCGAACTAGTACGCAGCGATAGCCAGCTGTACTCAGTAGGGTGCTTGCGTCACCGGATTCTATCTGCGGCATATATCGCGGCCTATGATTGAAAGGACGATGCTTACATTCGTACATTCGAACGAGAGGCGGTGTAGAGTTATTCGATAGGGCGGTAACAGTGCTGGATGGGAGTTGACCTTCGTGGAGAGATTGCGTGTTCGAGCATGGAAATCCTCGAAGCTTGGCACATTTATTGAAATGTGTACGCCTTGGCCTTTCAAGACGGTACAAGAGGTGTCTCGCTCCACTCCAGAGAGACGATAAAAACTCGAAAAAATCGGTGCACAGGACAGTGAGATATATAAGACGGTATGCCTCGGGAGGAGAGGACTACGTAGGTAAGAACAGCCTTACTTGGAGACATAGTAGTATCTGCGTAATATGCGAGTTAAAATGAGAAATGGCGCAGCGGTGCTTCCATCCATATACCCTCGATTGTTTATGACAAGGTCGTGACCTCCTACTATTCAGAGCCTCAATCACTTTTGTTCGGATATTCGCCAAATATTCGCACACAGCCATGGTATAATAGGCCTCATTAGCTTGAAGAGCACCTCGCGCGACCTTCACTCTCTTTCCCATCTCCATCATGAACGTCTTCCCAGAATTCATGACTAGTTCTCCCTCCCAAGTGCTGAACACTCTAACCAATTATTCAACTGGCGCAAGTTTGCATCATGAGGGGCTTGCTTTGGAAAACCAGGGGGATTATGCTGGTGCGGTCACAGTTCACAGGCAAGCTTGGGACCGGCGACATCTCGGCGACCATCTCCTACAACGCCCTCGGACAGGGGTTGACGCGACTGGGCGAGTTAGAAGAGGCGGAGAGGAACATCCAGAATGTTCTGACCATTGCCATCAACTTCGGCTCTCGCGAAAACGAGGGCCTCTACAGAGAGAACTTTGCCATGGTTTACGAGTCCTCAGGCAACTTACGCAAGGCGAGGATGACCAGGGAGATGAATGCCCCGGACAAATTTGTGTGCTCGTACTATAAGGTGCGTTCCTTAGCTTTCTGAGCGCCTCATAAATAGGACATTTGAATTCCAGTGTTGTCCGCTTTAATTGCTGCGCCTTCATGATCTGTCTCAGTGCCAGGCATGCAAGGTGAATATCCTGACTTTGACCGTGGAATGTCATGTTAAACCACTACCCCAGAGTATTTTGTACTGCTCGAAGGACTTTCAGATACGTGTGGGATGTCGGTAAGCACTACATGGGATTCATGGATTATACTCCCTGCAAGCACCACCGTAGATGAGCGATTGGAAACGTCATAAGGAATATTGAAACAAGCAGATGGAGTGAATATTGCTATCTTGTGTGCATTTCCGCGTATATGCAACTGTCCGCACATGCATGTTCATTCTTAACGTTAACGTTGATTGAGGGCATATGTGCTAGAACAACATGTGTATGATGTCATTCGCGATGCCCCCACGTGGGCAGCGGCATTGTGGCGTCTGAACCCTGAGAGCTCGCCGCAGACGAACGTCAGTTGCCTCCATCATGTCGGAACGACAGCAGCTATTTCCTCCTCCTCCTAGCCACCCTACTCGCTCGAGGAATGCATCTCCTAGTGTATCTGCAAACGACCTTTTGCGAAGAATTCCACCTCCGCCTCTGCCAGCCAGACCATCATACCCCGTGCCAGAGTCTGCCAGAGCTACTGCGCCAGGAGCACCCATCACACCCCCGCCTGAGCACCTACCAGGGAGCATGGATGACGTAGATGGCACTATCTTAGAAGATAATCAGTCGCTTTCCGACGCACAGACCATTCATGAGGAGGAATTAACAGAGGCGCAATTGCGGGAAGTGTATGATGAGGAAGAGATCAACCGGTTCCTCTACCTATTCTCCACCGTATGTCCTACCACAACCAGTCTACTTCACGACTCATTCGAGCAAAGTATGTGACAGAAGTCAGTCTATCAGAGGGTCCAACACCCTCAGCCTCTCTCTCTCCGCCTAAACCCGAAAGTGGACTTGACATTGGAGATATCAAAGTCACAGACGGCGTCGGTGATGACGAAGATGGAAACTGGGTTGAACCCACCCACTCAGGCTCAACACCTCAAGCAGAAGATAACTCTCGACCTGAACTGGGGGACGGACTCGCGGCATGGGTAGCATCGGTGCAGTATATCACGTTTGCCTACTCGGGCCCCCACTGATACATTTTAGAGAATTCTCAACTTGCTTCCGCCAGCACCACCGCAGCCACGGCCTTTCTCAATAAAGCGCGCTCGACTGACTGCGAACCGACTCTTTCTGGCTGTGGAGCCCACCTACTATCCCATTCTCAAGAATCTCTGGGACCTCGCTACTTGGGAGAATTACGGGATGAGTATCGTCTATTGCGTTGTATGTCTTATTCAATATGTGTCTGCTGGGGCGCTCACACAACCCTGACAGCTCTATTGGTGGATGTGGTACAACGGCCTTCTACTTGCCGGGCTGTTCTTCCGTATACTCTACTCGTTGTTACGCCGACGATTCTTGCCGTATCCGTCCTTGTCAGAGCTGCATCAATATCGGCGAGAGCTTGCGCTAGCGGAAAGCTTCAGTCGCAACGTCGTCCTACGTGTTGTTGCCTCCCCCGCGATTAACATACAGGACGTGTGGTCAACGTTCAAAGAGTATCGAGCCTCCACGAAGAAGGCTAAGAGTGACCAGAACGCGCGAACTGCGACACTACAAACAGAAACCTTTGAAGAAACGCAAATCATTGTAGATGACATCGACAGCGACAAGGGACCTGGCTTCGAGGAAGAAGACGTCGTTAAGAAGCTGCTTTCTGCGCAGCATATTTTGGGACCTATTTTGCAGATCGCAAATAAAGTTGCAGACATCCACGAGCGTATCAAGAAGTGAGTCATCATGCACGAATCAGTAATTATCATTGCTTAAATTGTTCAGTATCTTCCTTTGGCGACGTCCCCAAGTCTCCGCTGCGTACAGCTTCGTAAGTTGCCACCTACGACCGTAAACCAGGTAGTGCGTTTTAACAGCTTACCCTACAGGTCTTACTCGCCTTGGCTATTCTGACGGCAGCTGTGCCCGCCAAGTTACTCGTTAGAGGGGCAACTATGGGCATGGGCATCTTCTTCTGGCACGTAGTCCCGGTATTGGCGGCGCTATCTCCGTCGGAGCGGGCAAGGTGGGCCTAAGTTCGTAAGCGGATCCCAGAGTCACTGACGCATCGGCACAGAATTCCTCCCCCGCTGATGCACTCGCCAACCGACGCAGAGTACGCGATGGAACTCATATCCCAAAGAATTGCTCGAGGCCTCCCCGTGAAGCCGAAGCGAAAGAAACGGACGTCACCTGTCGGTAGCCAAGCGAACCTCTCTGAGGGCATGTCCTCGCGTGAACAGCTGAGTTCTCTTAGTACGCAAGACCCTACAGATACCGTCGTCGACTGGGACAAATGGGGCGGACGTGTCACCCGGACGCATGCTTGGGCAGGCGATGTGAGGAATGTTTTGAAAGGCAGCAACTGGAGAGATCTCGGTCGTTGGAAGTCGATCAACCCGTTCAACCCAGAACGCACCAGCAGTAGTGAACAGCATATCGAGACGCGCAGTACGTGACACCTCTCATGACACAGCTAGCCTACTAACCGCTCTTCTTGAAGCCTTCCCTGCCCAACGGGGAAAGAGCCCAGGGCTCATAACGCTGGTAGCCACAACACTATATTTCACGCCCATCACTTCCTCAAAGCCCGAGCTAACCATCGGGCTCGATAAAATACTTGGGGTCAAGAAGAGCGGCGTCACACGAGGCCTCAAGATTCGGTGGGCCGAAATCGGGCCTAACGGCCTCCAGGAAAACCAGGAGGAGAGGTTCCTGTTCGTTGGGGAGAGAGATGATCTATTCGCTCGTCTGGTGGGGTGGAACAGCACCAAGTGGCTGAGGACGTAGTGCGTCTGCGACGGTGAGTGGCGCGAAAACCAAAATATGTTCGCGGACTTGTAACCGTAGGGCGAGCGCTCGATTAGGAAAGTGTAGTAAATCATACATCACGTCGCGGTCGGCATCACAGCGTGCTTCTACCTCAGGGCATTCAAAGTCGCGTCCAAACTTTGATTCATGCTAACCAGCACTGCCGGCGCCGTACTCCTCCTTCTCCCCTCCTCCCACCACCTACTACCATCCTCTCGCTGATAGGAGGCCCTAAGCATCCTCTGCAACCGACCCCCGACTTGATAACGACTCATAATTCGCCATGTTCTTCAGCGTCGAACTTCTTTCGCGCAGAGACAGCGGATTCGGGCTTCTCTGGTGAGTGCAACAGAACAGGGTAGGATGTATGCTGACAATATCTCTTAGGCTTGCCTCTACGTTAGGCCCCAAGTCGTCGTTTAAAAAGCTGCCTCGTCGCTCTGTCATGACTGCAGACATTTCCGAACTATGCAACTTGATCGCCGAACCACCAGAGCCTCTTGCACTACGCCTATCAAGCAACTTGATGGTTGGAGCCGTAAGGTGCGTAGTCAATTATTCACGTCCGACGTCGATCTTGCACCTAGCCGCTGAGATAACTTGAACGTGTCAGGGTTTATAAGAGTATATGCTGCGCCTTCATCGTCGCGTCGCATCTAATCGATCTTTTTTAGTCAAACAAGAGTTTCTACTCGCGGATGCTACGACATGCTCTAACACGCTCAAGAAATCAGTCCAGGAAATGCATGCCTTTGCATCTACTGCCGGTCAATTACAAATGGGGCAGCCTACTGTACGGTGAGTGGTGTTCGCTTGTAGCAATATAGCTCATCTTGATGTTTTTACAAGCCCGGATGCGGTCACTGCTGTCGCAGATCCTACGGTTGCATTCGCTCTAGACTTCGATCATCTTTTCGGCGTACGTCATAACTAAACGATCATCGTTGACTAAGACGCGCTTATGCATCATCTGTAGGGTTGGGATGAGCCACGTTCACAAGTCATAAGAGGTGACGCGCATATATGCGGGTACTTCCGTCAACATGCTCACACCTGTTGGTAGAGGAGGAGTCGGATGAGGAATACAATCCCTCGGGCGCTGGAAAACAGGCGAGGAAGGGTAGAAAAAAGGTCAGTTCGATATCGGTCGCAGAGCAGGGTCGAGCAGATCTACACACGCTGCAAGAGGACCACGGTTACCTCCTATCAAGTTCGCTAGACGACGCGTTCCAAGACATCGGTGGGGTGGGGCCGTCGTCCTCACAATTCGGCGGCTTCCGCTTCGACGATAACTTTCTTGAGGGCGTAGACCTTGGGGAGGAGCTTGGAGCGGAGCTTGCTTGGGAGCTAGGCGAGGGCCATGTAGCCTCACCTAGCAGGCACGGTGCAAGGCCAGTGTGACGTGTCCTCGATACCCTTTGCCCCAGCATTGACCCTATACCTTTGACATAGCCCATTCAACACTGCCAGCGCACTGAATACCGAGATTGCTGCGCCAGGCTACGGAGACATCGAATTCGGGCTGCAAGATGTTGACCAACGGGTTTCGCCCGGGGCTGACATACTGATGGTTGACGATTTCCCCGTAAGTGTCCGATCTGCACAAGATCCCATAGGGAAGGTGAGCGTATCGCTGTATTCGATGGCAAATAGACTACTCAATGCAGCACAGCCGGGTGTTTATGCTGGGGATGGTGAGTTACAATTGTGATAGGTATGGAAGAAGGATTGACCCGTTGACAGAAGAGGTCCTCGGGCCTGAGGGATCGATCATCCTCCCACTGTCACCGCTGGGGACGCAGGATGCCCAAGCAGGCGATGAGAACCAGGGCAAAGGACAGCGCAAGCATAAGCGTGTTAGACTCCTACTGGACGCTCGGACGGAACTAACAAATGAGGAGCTCGAGGTGTGCTGTTCCGTCTATCCTGTGACTGTTGTATTGAGAAATCTTGACAGAGAGCGCGAGCCAATTATCTGGAAGGTCAAACACAGCGTCGCCGTGACCTAGAACACAAGAAAGCAGAGAAGGAAAGTGCGAAGCTCATCGAAGACATGATCTGGGGCGCGCCTCGAGGAGGTGAGCCCTCAAGCGTCCCTTCCACACACGATAACCGAAAACTTCTCTTATGTGATAGTGGAGGCATCTGTGCTAGTGGATTTCTGGCAGGAGAACTTCAGAATACAAGTACAAGCACGGTCCGGACGATTGCACCTCGTTACTGAAGGTAATAATCTCGAACTCCGCTGAGATCGGCCTGTTTCTTATTCCTCGCTTGACTCTAGGCGAGCCTCCCAGAAAACGTCACAAAACCGCACAGGATGCTGCAAGTATCGATGGCCGCGAGATGGCCGAACGCTGTGACTGGGATAGACCACTCGAAGACGTAAATCCTGATATTGGGGCGGACATGGGCGGTGGAAACTACGGTAAAACCCACCAGGTCACATAGGCTCGCAGCTCATTGAATTTTTGCGCAGGCCAAAATGACATGGACATTGAATCACGGATGCGGTCCTCAGAGGTCTCGAGCTTCATCTCGTTCTTGCTTGCTGAAATCTCATCCAAAATATTCAGGAGCCGGGTCAAGGTCGACGCGTCTCTCGCCCTCCGTCGGTGCTAGGAAGTCAGTTCGAACTAGGAGCTGCACCGCTTCACGAGTTCCCCTCAGCTTCGCAAAGGAGCAACGTATTTCCGTGGGACCATGCTGCCAGTGGGGTCTCGTCCTCGATTTCCGGGGCAGGACCTTTCGCCGCCGGGGGAGGTAGCGACAAACAGAGCTTTGTGCGGGCTGATTCAAGATTGCGAGGCAGTTCTCTCGGTCGTGATAGCGTCGCCGGTGGGGTCCCAGAGTCCCCAGCATCATTCGGGCTGACACCGTCTCATCGAGACAATGCTTTCGAGTTTGACGGTAAGTTCATTGGCGCACTGTCGTATTTCCGGAAATCAACTCCAGTACAGTGCCCGCCGAGGACCCTGCTATGGATACCCAACTCTCCGATGCTAGCATGATGACCCTGGAGAGAAATTCTTACAATTTCTTGGAGTGAGTAAACTTAAGCTGTGACGGTAGACTGGCGTTTGACGTGACAACTTGAAGGTTCGCAAAGATACAGCTCAACGCTTTTCCATATGCCGATTCGAC
The DNA here is from genome assembly GCA_000832265.1 of Phlebiopsis gigantea 11061_1 CR5-6. Taxonomy (NCBI): domain Eukaryota; kingdom Fungi; phylum Basidiomycota; class Agaricomycetes; order Polyporales; family Phanerochaetaceae; genus Phlebiopsis; species Phlebiopsis gigantea. Next base: position 4,113 of record KN840442.1, on the reverse strand, counting down.
GCTAGCATTTGACAACGTTGTGCCTGTGGAAACTAGCACACGGCATGTGGCCGCTGCCGCGTTTTATCACTGCCTTGGTGGGTCAAGTTTAGTTGTGTGGTGGATAGTTGAGGCTCATAATTCGGCCGATACAGTCCTAGCCACCAAAGACCTTCTTTCCGTCAAGCAGACAGAGCCCTATGGACGTGTAAAAATTACCATCATATGAAATACGGATGGCTAGCTAGGATCTGTTTGACCTCCGATTTTGCTCCGTGTACCCTAGATAGAATTCTAATTTCCCGATCTCTGCTCCGGGTTTTTGAGTGTGCGTTGTTGACAATGTGGATATATGTGTGAACATTGTGTGTGCATCGCTACAACCAGTGGGACGTCAACGGAAATATTAAAACGCCTGCAGCGGCGTAGTGGCTGCGAAGTCGGAGTCGGCCGTGGATATCCCCGCCGCGCACGTCAAACAAGCGCCGCTGGACCATGGACTGATGAACCATGGAGGCAACATCGAATCGCACGATTCTAATTTCTTTCTCTAGCTTGCATGAGCTCACCCCTCGCTCGTCTCTTTACCCTCTCGTGTCGCTCGTTGGCCCTGCGTAGCCCGCCTCGTCTGTCTCGCACCATGTCCTCGCCTGCTGTCCTCGCGTCGCGTGCGGTTCTGACTACCATCGACCTGTCGAAGTATGACCCTGAGCAATCAAGGTTGATGGATGAAAGGTGCATCCTAGTCGACGAAGAAGACCGTGCGCTGGGTGCCGCAGACAAGAAAACCTGTATGCACATCACAGTTCTCGTGCGCGGCCGTGACTGACTTCTTCGCGGGGGTAGGTCACTTGATGGAGAACATCAACAAGGGTCTGCTGCACCGTGCATTCTCTGCATTCGTCTTCAGGCCCTCCGATGGTCACCTTTTGCTCCAGCAGCGCGCGTCGGAGAAGATTACCTTCCCGGATATGTGGACTAACACGTGCTGCTCTCATCCGTTGGACGATTTCGAAGAGGAGAAGGTCGAAGCGGAGCAGCTAGGTGTTAGGGTCGCAGCATCGCGAAAGCTTGAACACGAGCTCGGAATCCCCAAGGAGCAGACACCCATTGATGGGTTCCAATATCTTACCCGCATACATTACCTGGCGCCACACGACAGCGTTTGGGGTGAACATGAAGGTGTGTGCGGCTCTCACTCCGTTTTATATCAAGGGTCTCATTGCTCCAAACAGTCGACTACATTCTATTCATGACGGCCGATGTTACTGTGACGCCGAACCTAAATGAAATTCGGGGCTACAAGTATGTCAGCAAGGAAGAGCTCCAAAGGATGTTTGATGATCCATGTGAGTCCCTATGTGTCCTATTCGCCCTGCCGCCGCTGACTTAAAGCTTCTCCCAGCGAATTCCTTCACTCCTTGGTTTAAGTTGATCGCACGAGACTTCCTGTTCGGGTGGTGGGATGAGTTGTTGAGCCGGAGGGATGCAAACGGGAAACTTCACGCGAAGAGTCTTGCAGGTCTCGTCGACGGTAGCAAGGTTGTAAAGATGGTCTAGACTACATTGTAATTTCATTGGAATACACGTCTTTTGTACATACACGAATAGCGACATCTATGCTACGAAGGGGACCTACAGTTAGTATACAAGTTTCCTCATCTCCGAGTGGCACAAGGGACGGAGGGATACCAATAACCACAATCCCGCTAACCTCATAATCTTGATATTTGTGGCGGCAGTCCCTCCTTATTAGCAGCAAGGTAGGACGGTCGAGTCAGATGACAAGCACTAACTCGACAGTCTACACGATACTACTATCCCGACGGTTTCTGCTAAGCCGCGACGACAATTTTCTAATCTGATGGATGGCGAATCTGAGCGCGATGCAAAGAACCAGTGTGCCAAAGACGACGACGAGAGCGATGCGCATGGGCAGTCCTGTCGTGTCAATGATCATGCTGAATATTTCGGTGGCGAGGATGATGGTGGACCAGGTGACGAGAGCCCCGGGGGCGCTGTACACGAACGCAACCGGAAGGAACCTGAATTTGGAATGCTGCATCTCGCACAGGGCATCGGCCTGCGCAACACGGAGTGTGTCAGAGTGAGGCGCAAGGTGTGACCTCGGGTGATTCTACGTACCGCTTCCGAAGCGGTGTACTCCGCGGCATCGTGGTACCTGTTGACAAGTGCCACGCTCGAAATAAAGGCCGACATGGACGAGGCTATGGCAGCGATGCCCAAGTACTTGGTCAGCTGTCCAAGCGGTTGTACCAGGAGAACAGCGCCGACGCTGAAATGAAAGGAACGCCGATTAGCCGCCGCGCAGGATAGTGTAGGCAGAAATACATACATCATAAGACCGATCGCCTTGAAACGGAGCGCAGGTGAGTAGGAATTACGACACAGCGGTGCATTGAAAACTTACCAGAAGACGAGAATCCCTCCATGATGTGAGCAGTTTGCTCATAAAGCCGCGCCAGTGCATAGTATAGACCATTCCGTCCACATAAAGGCTGTCCATGCTTTTTGCAATAAGCTTGTTGGCGCCGAAGACTGGTGCTGAGATGATTTGTAGGAAAATATTGTTGAAATTCACCAGCGGTTCTCGGACGCGCTGTCCTCGGTCGAGTCGTGCACAGGTTTCGCCATAGAGATTATCGTATCGGTGCTTAGCTGGTGATGAATTAATCCTTGAAGGAAGGCAACATTGTCATCAATCTTCTTACCAATCGTAGACCAGATTCGAGCTAAGGGACGAACATCAGTGCTGTCACCTGAATTTATCCTTGGTGACTCGACTAACCAACAACACAGGTGTGATAAGGGCTCTCGGCCTCGACATCATTTACATCCAGAAGCTTGAGAAAGCCCTTGCATTCTGGGATAGAATAAGGAAACGTAGAAGAGCGTGATGTCATATGGTCTTGGAGGACGACGTGAGGCGATGACTTTGTTATAGTTATGTAGCTGCTTACCAGCTTGACCATGGCGTATGATTCCTTTCAGTTCGTTGCGCAGCTCAAAAGAGACCGGACGATACGGAAAGTATTCTAGATGAGTCCAGTAATGCTCTTGCAGCGCAAATCCTATGTGGCCAAATCTGAGCGACGAAATGCACATCTTTCTTGCGGACTACGCACGAAAATGAGCTTCTGAGCTGACTTGGTCCAGGCCTATCTGCGTCGTGGTCACTTTTTCCAACCAGAATTCCAGTTGCGTGGCGTGGTCGACTAGATAATATCCACATTCACGCTCAGTCTCGTTTTCGACACGGATATAGAGTTCTGTTGTCGGCGGGAGTTTTGGAGATTTGGCCGCGAGGTCTTGAAAGACGAGGAGACCTTCCGTAATGATACAAAGGATATCTTCTCCTTTGAGACAGCTGTCGGTGACGACTGGAATCGCTAGCGTGCAGTTGACGTAGTATCGTGCTCCTTCGGGGTGCATATGTTCAATCCAACCACTATGCAGAGCAGGGAATGCGGGAGGGATCACATCAATAATTGCGGCGGCTGGTATGTCGAATTCCGCTGAATTTGCCCTAGTGGTTGCTGTGGGCACGAGAACGGAACACCAGGGAGTGGAGTGCTTACGTAGCCGGTTGTCCGTAGCGAATTGAATTGACAGCAGTGATAGGGTATATGGTGGCCTGGCGAGACCGGCTTTCGTATGCCGGGGGAGACTGATCTTTCTCCTGCAGAGCCCTCACTTGGACGGTAGTATCCATGTCGAACAGCGGAATTGCGAGGGCACAGCGAGATGACAGGGAGGGGGCTCACGCGAGGTTGTAGGGATATTTGGTGCCCCATTTATACTGTGCTCGGCCACACTGCCGGGCCCACTTTTGACCAAGACAAAGGTTCAGGGGGCGGTGGGTGGCCGTGCAACGCCCGGTCAAGCGCTTATTGACACACTGCGTTCTCGAAGCTCGATAGACCGTCACTGGATTTCCGGACAGATGCTAGACTCGAACCAGTCTCCTTGGTGGCAGGTTTTATGGCAGCGGTGAGATGGAATACCTACCAAGGAGACCCATCCATCCATCCATTTCTTTTTTTCCAAGGCGGGCGGCTGGCTCGAGCCCGTTTCAGAGTCCTTTGGGAGGGACGTTTCGACGTCCTCTGTCGC